>JAOTOL010001385.1:0-397500 GCA_034440575.1 Imbricaverruca yamaguchii
ACCCATATGAGTGGGTGTAGCAACCTGACCCGACCCGGGTGACCTGATGCGACACCCGACCCCCTATCGATATTAATTGGTGTGACGACCCGACCCCACCTGGGCGAGGCGGTGTGGTACTGCGATCAAACGGCGCTGCTCCAAGTGCTCCAATTCGTTGCTTCATTTCGTTTATTGTAATTCACTGCTCCAATTTGAAGATGCATTTGAGGAACATTTCTCCAAGAGGACGTGCTTGGTGTTCTACAAAGGACGGAATCTTGAACACACCAGTACCGATCAGCGTTTTAAGAAGGAACCATTGTCGAGTGGACGAATGTAGTGAGATCGCAGTACCTCAGTCGGCAGTACGGTCGTCTCTGGATCGTGTGGTCGTTGGTTCGAATCCCACCATCGGCGGTATTATCGGGTCCACATGTGACACATTGGCGTGAGAGGCTTGCTACGCTATATGCCCTTGTATTTAATTGTATCGTAAAACAACCAGCGTTTTTTATATATTCATGGACTGACGTCTGAGTATTTCATGTTTTTGATGTCTTGTTCTTCGATTTACTTAATCATGGCCGGTGCACTCAGTAGCATAGGCTCTGGTTTCTGAAAATTACTGGGAGGGCACACCACTTGTTGGCACTGGACCGGTACAAATGGTTTCGGGGAAGGTGTGCCACATTAGGACCCAAGTTGGAAGTTGAAATTATCTGGAGAACACCGCCAATATTTGGGGGGGGGGCAGTGTCCTCCAGCATGCAGAGCTGTACCCGTGCTAAGTCGTCTTCGTCATCTGAGGGTCAGTGGAGGAAAGTGAACAATCTTGAACCCTGGCACTAATGGCGCAGGTCATTCAATGAACCAATCAGCATCTTTGCTCGGTGTCTAGGATATGCCAGTGTACACTGTTGTGTCGGTGAATGTGCTGGCAGGCGACCTACCACTGTAACATCTTTGCTCGGTGTCTAGAATATGCCAGTGTACACTGTTGTGCCGGTGAATGTGCTGGCAGGCGACCTACCACTGTAACATCTTTGCTCGGTGTCTAGATATGCCAGTGTACACTGTTGTGCCGGTGAATGTGCTGGCAGGCGACCTACCACTGTAACATCTTTGCTCGGTGTCTAGGATATGCCAGTGTACACTGTTGTGTCGGTGAATGTGCTGGCAGGCGACCTACCACTGTAACATCTTTGCTCGGTGTCTAGGATATGCCAGTGTACACTGTTGTGTCGGTGAATGTGCTGGCAGGCGACCTACCACTGTAACACCCTCGACCTACCACTGTAACATCTTTGCTCGGTGTCTAGGATATGCCAGTGTACACTGTTGTGTCGGTGAATGTGCTGGCAGGCGACCTACCACTGTAACATCTTTGCTCGGTGTCTAGAATATGCCAGTGTACACTGTTGTGCCGGTGAATGTGCTGGCAGGCGACCTACCACTGTAACATCTTTGCTCGGTGTCTAGAATATGCCAGTGTACACTGTTGTGCCGGTGAATGTGCTGGCAGGCGACCTACCACTGTAACATCTTTGCTCGGTGTCTAGAATATGCCAGTGTACACTGTTGTGCCGGTGAATGTGCTGGCAGGCGACCTACCACTGTAACATCTTTGCTCGGTGTCTAGGATATGCCAGTGTACACTGTTGTGCCGGTGAATGTGCTGGCAGGCGACCTACCACTGTAACATCTTTGCTCGGTGTCTAGAATATGCCAGTGTACACTGTTGTGCCGGTGAATGTGCTGGCAGGCGACCTACCACTGTAACATCTTTGCTCGGTGTCTAGAATATGCCAGTGTACACTGTTGTGCCGGTGAATGTGCTGGCAGGCGACCTACCACTGTAACATCTTTGCTCGGTGTCTAGAATATGCCAGTGTACACTGTTGTGCCGGTGAATGTGCTGGCAGGCGACCTACCACTGTAACATCTTTGCTCGGTGTCTAGAATATGCCAGTGTACACTGTTGTGCCGGTGAATGTGCTGGCAGGCGACCTACCACTGTAACATCTTTGCTCGGTGTCTAGAATATGCCAGTGTACACTGTTGTGCCGGTGAATGTGCTGGCAGGCGACCTACCACTGTAACATCTTTGCTCGGTGTCTAGAATATGCCAGTGTACACTGTTGTGCCGGTGAATGTGCTGGCAGGCGACCTACCACTGTAACATCTTTGCTCGGTGTCTAGAATATGCCAGTGTACACTGTTGTGCCGGTGAATGTGCTGGCAGGCGACCTACCACTGTAACATCTTTGCTCGGTGTCTAGAATATGCCAGTGTACACTGTTGTGCCGGTGAATGTGCTGGCAGGCGACCTACCACTGTAACATCTTTGCTCGGTGTCTAGAATATGCCAGTGTACACTGTTGTGCCGGTGAATGTGCTGGCAGGCGACCTACCACTGTAACATCTTTGCTCGGTGTCTAGAATATGCCAGTGTACACTGTTGTGCCGGTGAATGTGCTGGCAGGCGACCTACCACTGTAACATCTTTGCTCGGTGTCTAGGATATGCCAGTGTACACTGTTGTGCCGGTGAATGTGCTGGCAGGCGACCTACCACTGTAACATCTTTGCTCGGTGTCTAGAATATGCCAGTGTACACTGTTGTGCCGGTGAATGTGCTGGCAGGCGACCTACCACTGTAACATCTTTGCTCGGTGTCTAGAATATGCCAGTGTACACTGTTGTGCCGGTGAATGTGCTGGCAGGCGACCTACCACTGTAACATCTTTGCTCGGTGTCTAGGATATGCCAGTGTACACTGTTGTGTCGGTGAATGTGCTGGCAGGCGACCTACCACTGTAACATCTTTGCTCGGTGTCTAGGATATGCCAGTGTACACTGTTGTGCCGGTGAATGTGCTGGCAGGCGACCTACCACTGTAACATCTTTGCTCGGTGTCTAGGATATGCCAGTGTACACTGTTGTGTCGGTGAATGTGCTGGCAGGCGACCTACCACTGTAACATCTTTGCTCGGTGTCTAGGATATGCCAGTGTACACTGTTGTGCCGGTGAATGTGCTGGCAGGCGACCTACCACTGTAACATCTTTGCTCGGTGTCTAGGATATGCCAGTGTACACTGTTGTGCCGGTGAATGTGCTGGCAGGCGACCTACCACTGTAACATCTTTGCTCGGTGTCTAGAATATGCCAGTGTACACTGTTGTGCCGGTGAATGTGCTGGCAGGCGACCTACCACTGTAACATCTTTGCTCGGTGTCTAGGATATGCCAGTGTACACTGTTGTGCCGGTGAATGTGCTGGCAGGCGACCTACCACTGTAACATCTTTGCTCGGTGTCTAGAATATGCCAGTGTACACTGTTGTGCCGGTGAATGTGCTGGCAGGCGACCTACCACTGTAACATCTTTGCTCGGTGTCTAGAATATGCCAGTGTACACTGTTGTGCCGGTGAATGTGCTGGCAGGCGACCTACCACTGTAACATCTTTGCTCGGTGTCTAGGATATGCCAGTGTACACTGTTGTGTCGGTGAATGTGCTGGCAGGCGACCTACCACTGTAACATCTTTGCTCGGTGTCTAGAATATGCCAGTGTACACTGTTGTGCCGGTGAATGTGCTGGCAGGCGACCTACCACTGTAACATCTTTGCTCGGTGTCTAGAATATGCCAGTGTACACTGTTGTGCCGGTGAATGTGCTGGCAGGCGACCTACCACTGTAACATCTTTGCTCGGTGTCTAGGATATGCCAGTGTACACTGTTGTGTCGGTGAATGTGCTGGCAGGCGACCTGCCACTGTAACATCTTTGCTCGGTGTCTAGAATATGCCAGTGTACACTGTTGTGCCGGTGAATGTGCTGGCAGGCGACCTACCACTGTAACATCTTTGCTCGGTGTCTAGAATATGCCAGTGTACACTGTTGTGTCGGTGAATGTGCTGGCAGGCGACCTACCACTGTAACATCTTTGCTCGGTGTCTAGGAATATGCCAGTGTACACTGTTTGTGCCGGTGCGCAATTTGTGGTGTCTAGATATGATGGGCTGGCAGGCGACCTACCACTGTAACATCTTTGCTCGGTGTCTAGAATATGCCAGTGTACACTGTTGTGCCGGTGAATGTGCTGGCAGGCGACCTACCACTGTAACATCTTTGCTCGGTGTCTAGAATATGCCAGTGTACACTGTTGTGTCGGTGAATGTGCTGGCAGGCGACCTACCACTGTAACATCTTTGCTCGGTGTCCAGAATATGCCAGTGTACACTGTTGTGTCGGTGAATGTGCTGGCAGGCGACCTACCACTGTAACATCTTTGCTCGGTGTCTAGGATATGCCAGTGTACACTGTTGTGCCGGTGAATGTGCTGGCAGGCGACCTACCACTGTAACATCTTTGCTCGGTGTCTAGAATATGCCAGTGTACACTGTTGTGCCGGTGAATGTGCTGGCAGGCGACCTACCACTGTAACATCTTTGCTCGGTGTCTAGGATATGCCAGTGTACACTGTTGTGTCGGTGAATGTGCTGGCAGGCGACCTACCACTGTAACATCTTTGCTCGGTGTCTAGGATATGCCAGTGTACACTGTTGTGTCGGTGAATGTGCTGGCAGGACGTGATAATAAATGTGCTATTATTGGGAATGTACCGGGACTGGGCGTCCCACGTGCTCCACGTCACTTCTTGGAGTGTCGTCCTGCAGCTGCTCCTCCTCATGGGGTCTCTGATGTCGGCCTACTCTGACCTCTGATCTCGGCCTTCTCTGACCTGCCACCCGACCTTTCTTCTCTGACCTGCCACCTGACCTTTCTTCTCTGACCTGCCACCTGGCCGCTGACCTCTCACCCGGCCGCTGACTTAGGCCTTCTCTAATCTCCCACCTGACCTCTTGCTCTGCCCTCTCGCCTGACCCTCATCTGACCTCCCACCAGGCCTCTGATATTGGCATTATCTGACCTCTCACCTGCCCCCCCCCACTCCCCACACCTGGCCACTAACTTCCTTCTCTTGCCTCCCACCTAGCCTTCCTGACCTTCCATCTGACCTCTGGCCTCTCGTCTGTCCCTCTTTCTCTGACCTCCCACCTGACCTCTCGTCTCGGTCTCCTCTGACCTCTCACCTGACCTCTCGTCTCGGTCTCCTCTGACCTCCCACCTGACCTCTCGTCTCGGTCTCCTCTGACCTCCCACCTGACCTCTCGTCTCGGTCTCCTCTGACCTCTCACCTGACCTCTCGTCTCGGTCTCCTCTGACCTCTCACCTGACCTCTCGTCTCGGTCTCCTCTGACCTCACCTACTCACCTGACCTCTCGTCTCGGTCTCCTCTGACCTCTCACCTGACCTCTCGTCTCGGTCTCCTCTGACCTCTCACCTGACCTCTCGTCTCGGTCTCCTCTGACCTCCCACCCTGACCCTCCTTCGGTCTGTCATCCTCTGTCAGGTTTCGTGAGACACGCTCAGCGGTTCGCGCTTGTTCGGCGCGCGCTCTGACACAGCCAGATGTGTGACCTTGTGTGACCTCTTGACCAGGTGTGCCCCGCCCTCCGGCTGTGTCCCCTGCCGGCATCGGAAGTGGAACTGTCGGACGTATCTCCGGCGGTGGAGGTGCTCTCCACACAGGAGCGCACGGCGGCGCCTGGCTGTGCAATTTGTGAATACGCAATGAACACAGTGTTGACTATGCTGAAGGATAAGAAGACAGTGGTAAGTGACTGTATCATTGGCCATGTGCATTTGTATCACTTGCCTCCCACGACCACATAGTGGGGACATCGGGTGTCGGTCCCACTAACCCTCCATGACCAGGTAGTAGATCGGGTGTCAGTCCCACTAACCCTCCAAGACCATGTAGTGGGAAAACCGGATATCTAGTGATGACAATATTTAAAGGAATTTGATAAGTTGTTGTGTTGTACTTTTGGCGTGATTTGTGTTCGAATTCCATGAGCAGAAATTGATGAAAATGAGCCAAAGCATGCGATGAGTGTTATCTACGTTTAATATTGACACATGTGATCGTACTCCAGCGTGCTACCGCGACGCCTCTAAAATGCTGCTGCATATAGCGTGTCGCTGCCACTCTGACCTCCTCTTGTACCTGTGACCCGCTGTTGTACCTGTGACCCACTGTTGTACCCGTGACCCATTATGACCCGCTGCTGTGCCTGTGACCCGGCGTTATACCCGTGACCGGCTGCTGTGCCTGTGACCGGGCGTTATACCCGTGACCGGCTGCTGTACCTGTGACCCGCCGTTATACCCGTGACCGGCTGCTGTACCTGTGACCCGCCGTTATACCCGTGACCGGCTGCTGTACCTGTGACCCGCCGTTATACCCGTGACCGGCTGCTGTACCTATGACCCGGTGTTATACCCGTGACCGGCTGCTGTACCTGTGACCGGCTGCTGTACCTGTGACCCACTGTTGTACCTGTGACCTGCTGTTGTACCTGTGACCCACTGTTGTACCTGTGACCTGCTGTTGTACCTGTGACCCACTGTTATACCTGTGACCTGCTCTTGTACCTGTGACCCGCTGTTGTACCTGTGACCTGCTGTTGTACCTGTGACCTGCTGCTGTACCTGTGACCCGCCGTGATACCCGTGACCGACTGCTGTGCCTGTGACCCGCCGTGATACCCGTGACCGGCTGCTGTGTCTGTGACCCGGTGTTATACCCGTGACCGGCTGCTGTACCTGTGACCCGCCGTTGTACTTGTGACCGGCTGCTGTACCTGTGACCCGGCGTTATACCCGTGCCCGGCTGCTGTACCTGTGACCCGGCGTTATACCCGTGACCGGCTGCTGTACCTGTGACCCGGCGTTATACCCGTGACCGGCTGCTGTACCTGTGACCCGCCGTTGTACCTGTGACCGGGTGCTGTGCCTGTGACCCGGCGTTGTACTTGTGACCGGCTGCTGTACCTGTGACCCGGCGTTATACCCGTGACCGGCTGCTGTACCTGTGACCCGCCGTTGTACCTGTGACCGGGTGCTGTGCCTGTGACCGGGCGTTATACCTGTGACCGGGTGCTGTGCCTGTGACCGGGCGTTATACCTGTGACCGGGTGCTGTGCCTGTGACCGGGCGTACCTCTGCAGCGGGAGATCCGAGACGCCCTGGACCGGGTGTGCGACATCCTGCCGCACACAGTGGCGCACGAGTGCGAGGAGCTGGTCAACACATTCACCGAGGAGATCATCGACATGCTGGTGTCGGGCATGACTGCCGACGAGATTTGCATCACCATCGGGCTCTGCCTGGCCCAGTCGGGCGCAAATGATGTCGGTCAGTGCTAAGCGCGCCTCGCGGTGTGTGAGTGGGAGGCGCGCTTCACGATGCATGCATGAAAAGCGTGCTTCACGATGTGTGAGTGGGAAGCGCGCTTCACGATGTGAGTGGGAAGCGCGCTTCACAATGTGAATGGGAAGCGCGCTTCACAAGTGTGAGTGGGAAGCGTGTTTCACGATGTGTGAATGGGAAGCGCGCTTCACAAGGTGAGTGGGAAGCGTGTTTCACGACGTGTGATTTGGAAGCGCGCTTCGCAATGTGTGAGTGGGAAGCGCGCTTCACGATGTGTGGCTTTGTGTGGTGTAGCATCACGCATTAGGCTGTGTAGCCGCGTAGGTCGTGTAGCTGAGCGGGCAGTATGCCTTTGCAGGCCGTGTGCCTGCCTGTTCACCTTGCATGTCTGAACGTCCATATGCAGTTTGTGTGGTTATCCGTATTTGCCTGCACATTCATCAGTGCTGCTTTGCCTACGGTGTGCCTTTCACCGTCCCCGTGCACGGTTAAGGTGTGCATGTGTGTGTGTTATCTGTACTGCTGTGTGTCCGGTGTGGGTCCTGATGGTACCTCTGTCGCCAGTGACCAACTCTATCCACGGCTAAGGTGTGTTCTCCGTGTGTCATCTGTACTGCTGTGTGTCCGGTGTGGGTCCTGATGGTACCCCTGTCGCCAGTGACCAACTCTATCCACGGCTAAGGTGTCCGTGTGTTATCTGTACTGCTGTGTGTCGGGTGTTGGTCCTGATGGTACCTCTGTCGCCAGTGTGTGTGTTATCTGTACTGCTGTGTGTCCGGTGTGGGTCCTGATGGTACCTCTGTCGCCAGTGACCAACTCTATTCACGGCTAAGGTGTGTGTGTTATCTGTACTGCTGTGTGTCCGGTGTGGGTCCTGATGGTACCCCTGTCGCCAGTGACCAACTCTATCCACGGCTAAGGTGTGTGTTATCTGTACTGCTGTGTGTCCGGTGTGTGTCCTGATGGTACCTCTGTCGCCAGTGACCAACTCTATCCACGGCTAAGGTGTGTGTTATCTGTACTGCTGTGTGTCCGGTGTGGGTCCTGATGGTACCTCTGTCGCCAGTGACCAACTCTATCCACGGCTAAGGTGTGTGTTATCTGTACTGCTGTGTGTCCGGTGTGGGTCCTGATGGTACCTCTGTCGCCAGTGACCAACTCTATCCACGGGCTAAGTATTGTTATCTGTACTGCTGTGTGTCCGGTGTGGGTCTTGTGGTACCTCTGTCGCCAGTGTGTGTGTTATCTGTACTGCTGTGTGTCCGGTGTTGGTCCTGATGGTACCTCTGTCGCCAGTGTGTGTGTTATCTGTACTGCTGTGTGTCGGGTGTTGGTCCTGATGGTACCTCTGTCGCCAGTGTGTGTGTTATCTGTACTGCTGTGTGTCCGGTGTGGGTCCTGATGGTACCCCTGTCGCCAGTGACCAACTCTATCCACGGCTAAGGTGTGTGTTATCTGTACTGCTGTGTGTTCGGTGTGGGTCCTGATGGTACCCTGTCGCCAGTAGTGTCCGTGTGTTATCTGTACTGCTGTGTGTCCGGTGTGGGTCCTGATGGTACCTCTGTCGCCAGTGACCAACTCTAAGTGTGTGTTATCTGTACTGCTGTGTGTCCGGTGTGGTCCTGATGGTACCTCTGTCGCCATTGTGTGTGTTATCTGTACTGCTGTGTGTCCGGTGTGGGTCCTGATGGTACCTCTGTCGCCAGTGACCAACTCTATCCACGGCTAAGGTGTGTGTTATCTGTACTGCTGTGTGTCCGGTGTGGGTCCTGATGGTACCCCTGTCGCCAGTGACCAACTCTATCCACGGCTAAGGTGTGTGTGTTATCTGTACTGCTGTGTGTCCGGTGTGGGTCCTGATGGTACCTCTGTCGCCAGTGACCAACTCTATCCACGGCTAAGGTGTCGTGTGTTATCTGTACTGCTGTGTGTCCGGTGTGGGTCCTGATGGTACCTCGTCTGTACTCTGTGTGTCCGGTGTGGGTCTTGATGGTCCTGTCGCCAGTGACCAACTCTATCCACGGCTAAGGTGTGTGTTATCTGTACTGCTGTGTGTCCGGTGTGGGTCCTGATGGTACCTCTGTCGCCAGTGACCAACTCTATCCACGGCTGAGGTGTGTGTTATCTGTACTGCTGTGGGTCCGGTGTGGGTCCTGATGGTACCTCTGTCGCCAGTGACCAACTCTATCCACGGCTAAGGGTGTGTGTTATCTGTACTGCTGTGTGTCCGGTGTGGGTCCTGATGGTACCTCTGTCGCCAGTGACCAACTCTATCCACGGCTAAGGTGTGTGTTATCTGTACTGCTGTGTGTCCGGTGTGGGTCCTGATGGTACCTCTGTCGCCAGTGACCAACTCTATTCACGGCTAAGGTGTGTGTTATCTGTACTGCTGTGTGTCCGGTGTGGGTCCTGATGGTACCCCTGTCGCCAGTGACCAACTCTATCCACGGCTAAGGTGTCCGTGTGTTATCTGTACTGCTGTGTGTCGGGTGTTGGTCCTGATGGTACCTCTGTCGCCAGTGTGTGTGTTATCTGTACTGCTTGTGTCGTGTGGTCCTGATGTATCCACGGCTAAGGTGTGTGTTATCTGTACTGCTGTGTGTCCGGTGTGGGTCCTGATGGTACCTCTGTCGCCAGTGACCAACTCTATCCACGGCTAAGGTGTGTGTGTTATCTGTACTGCTGTGTGTCCGGTGTGGGTCCTGATGGTACCCTCTGAATCGCCAGGTGTGTGTGTTATCTGTACTGCTGTGTGTCCGGTGTGGGTCCTCATGGTACCCCTGTCGCCAGTGACCAACTCTATCCACGGCTAAGGTGTGTGTTATCTGTACTGCTGTGTGTCCGGTGTGGGTCCTCATGGTACCTCTGTCGCCAGTGACCAACTCTATCCACGGCTAAGGTGTGTGTTATCTGTACTGCTGTGTGTCCGGTGTGGGTCCTGATGGTACCCCTGTCGCCAGTGACCAACTCTATCCACGGCTAAGGTGTGTGTTATCTGTACTGCTGTGTGTCGGGTGTTGGTCCTGATGGTACCTCTGTCGCCAGCTCTGTCAGTGTGTGTTATCTGTACTGCTGTGTGTCCGGTGTGGGTCCTGATGGTACCTCTGTCGCCAGTGACCAACTCTATCCACGGCTAAGGTGTGTGTTATCTGTACTGCTGTGTGTCCGGTGTGGGTCCTGATGGTACCTCTGTCGCCAGTGTGTGTGTTATCTGTACTGCTGTGTGTCCGGTGTGTGTCCTGATGGTACCTCTGTCGCCAGTGACCAACTCTATCCACGCTCTGCCCCTGGTCCAGCTGGCGGCTCCGCGCGGTCAGGTGGACTCTGCGTCTCGCACGGTGAGCTTACCCCACCCTGCCACTCCCACCGCTGGTGAGGGACACCCCTGGCATCTACGGACAGCGGTGGTGTTGTTACATTGTTCGCAAATGATTGGAGGTTATGCATTGGGCGTGAGTTTATGGTTGTTACTGAGGTTGGATAGTAGTTCGTTGAGGGTCAGTACTCAGGGTTGTCTTCTGGCAGCGGACCAATAGCTATTCACCGCTGCTCGGCCGGTCAGTGGTTTGCGCCCCTCGGGCTGCCCCAACTGCCCCAGCTAGGTCTGTGGAGACACTAATGCCATCCGTCCCTTCTCCGGCCCACGTCAGCGTCCTTGTTTAGTATCTGGCCTGAAACCCAAATTTGTTTGGCCCCGCCCTGAAACCCAAAGGGCCAGCTGATTCTCCCACTGTGGACGGGACTGAACGGCTCGCAGCTACCGCGCCGCCGGCCGCTCCTGCCGCTCGCGTTGTCACTCATGTCGCTCACGGTGTCGCTCACGGTGTCGCTCGCGGTGTCACTCGTGATGTCACTCGAGGTGTCACTCGTGGTGTCACTCATGTCACTCGTGGTGTCACTCATGTCACTCGCGGTGTCACTCATGGTGTCGCTCACGGTGTCGCTCGTGGTGTCACTCGTGATGTCACTCGTGGTGTCACTCATGTCACTCGCGGTGTCATTCATGGTGTCGCTCACGGTGTCAGCGGCTGACTGTGGTCCTGTCACTCATGGTGTCGCTCACGGAGTCACTCGTGGTTTCACTCGTGGTTTCACTCGTGGTGTCACTCGTGGTGTCACTCATGGTATAGCTCGCGGTGTCCCGCGCGACGCCTCTCGCCGTGTCGGCGGTTGACTGTAGTCTCTGACGCCCGGCAGGCCGGTCAGCCCGAGGAGGCCGCATCTGTGGAGGCGCCTGACGACACCTCCGAGGAGGAGCTGCCCCAGCTGACCGTGCGGGTCAAGCGTCCGCACGAGGTCAGAGCGCCGCCGGCGGCCCGCCGGTCACTGCCGGTGGCTAGTGGTGAAACAACTGTTCTCCGTCTGATGAGTTGTCGAAACGAGTGCGGTAGGCTGTGGGAATTTGCGGTGGAAGCGTGTTCAAAGTACTGTGTGTCCTTGGATCTCAATGTTGAGCGAAGACCGTAGTCATAGTTGGGTGTCTTTCGGGGGACTGCGTCGGTCATGTAGCGGCAACAAATGGTGTTGTGTAGCCGGCCACGTCCCAGGTGGTACCTTTACCTGCAATTGCGCTGCAAGATGCGTGTGTATCACAATCCGCAGCGGCGTACAATATAATACTTATGCACAAAATGCTGTTGGAAACGATGCACGGAGATTGCATAAACGCACATCAGGAAGCACGATATAGGTGCATATTTTGGGGCTTCCAATGTAGTCGATGCACCCTAAGGCCCAAATAACTAACTAACGATGCGTATTTGCGAGCGACGTATATTCAGTGTTCAGGATGTGGTATGTTCCGCCCTATTTCGCGAATAATGTATGACTGTAGTTGTGTGTGACAGTCATCTGCAACAGCCGTGCGACGCGATATTGGAGCGTTTAGGGAGAGATTGACGTCGTAAATAATCACCAATGGAAGTCAATTTGGCCGATTGTGAGGCGTCAGCGTTTCTGCTACCGCGTGTGTCCGGTAAAGGTTCACCTGAGCCACGTATGTCTGTTAAAGATCCACCTGAGCTACCGCCACGTTTTCTGGTAAAGTTCCTTAGCCCGGTTAAAAACTCAAATGGGAAAAGGTTTGTTTATGCGCAATGTATTTTGTCGTTCACTTATCAACAATGTGTACGATAAGGGGTGGGGATGGCCGAGTGGTTAAGGTGTCGGGCTATGGGTACCAAAGGTCCCAGGTTCGACACTAGGGCCGCTCAGGACATTTCCCAATCCCGCGGCCCACCGGCGGAACAGTGTGGGCGGCGCCATTAGCCGTGAATGTGCAAAAAGTGCGTCGTGAACCATCCAATGAATAAAAAACAAAAATGTGTACGATAAAGTTGACCGGGCAATGTCCTCCCGCAGATGATGTCCACGGAGGACTCCTCCGAGGAAGAGGACGACGACGATGACGACGACGATGAGAAGCCGACCCAGTCGGCGCTGTGTATCCTCTGCGAGTTTGTCATCATGCAAGTCAAGGTCGAGCTGAACGACAACGCGACCGATGTGAGTGGCCAAATCTGACCTGACCTGACCTGACCTTCGGGCGACACTGGCCGTAACTGATCCGAGACGTTGTGATTCAGCCCGATGCGACTCCAGTGGCTCGTGCTGGCCCGTGTTTGCCTGACCTCGCCGATGTAGTTGTCTCAACTTGATCTTATCATGATTGATTAAGCTGACCGATCTTACATTAACGTTTGTTTGGGTGCGTTGCTTGATGATCCGGTTCATTTTGGACATGCTTAAGTTCTCCCAGTGCGATTATTCCTGACACACTCCATCATCCCATTCCATTATTCCATTCCGTTCGAGCATGCCATTATGCCATTATGTATAATGACATTTCTTTATTCAATATTCCGAACATATTCAGTACTAATGTGGTACCTCCGTGTCGTGCCCCCACTGCGTATTTGTCGTGTTTAAAGCTGGTGTACACCGTAAAACTTCAGGGTGCCAGATGTCTCCTGGTCCGCCCACACATTTACCTGGTCCCACCGTGGCCCTGCTCTTCAGCCTGGTCCTGAGCCCCACCGTCGGCTGTCGACAGACGGAGATTGGATGTGTTGCGAGGATCTGATTCCGCTCGCTCCCATGTTCGTTTTTGTTTGTCCCCGATTCTGAGCTGTCCCTGGGTATGTGTCGGCTGCGTTCTTTCCCCAGCGTCTGACGCCGCTTATGTCCTTGCTCGTGACGCTGACCATGACCGTGCCCATATCCAGCTCCTGCCGCTGCTCCTTCCCCAGCTCCTGCCGCTGCTCCTTCCCCAGCTCCTGCCGCTGCTCCTTCCCCAGCTGGTGACACTGATCGTAACCGTACACTTCCCCAGCTCCTGCCGCTGCTCCTTCCCCACCTCCTGCTGCTGCTCCTTGCCCAGCTGCTGCCGCTGCCTGTGACCGTGGCTCGTGTTGTCAGGCTGAGATCGAGGCGGCGCTGCAGAACGTCTGTTCCCACATGACTCCCGTGCTGAGTGACGACTGCTCGGCGTTCGTCGACAACTACGGCGTGGCGCTGCTGGACGCCCTGAAGTCGGCCGTGTCAGACCCTGACACGGTCTGCACCTCGCTGCGCCTCTGCCGGCCCCCCGCAGGTAGGCGTCCGTAGACGGCCGGCCAGGCAGGCGGCCCCCCAGCGGACCTCCGACCGCCGGCTCCGGCGCCGCGGCCAATCCCTCCGGCAGAGGTGCCCTTGACGCGCCGGGCACGCGGATGACTGCGTCGGCCTCCGCCGCGCGGGAGAAGTTAACCGGCGCTGTGGACGGAGTGCGACGACGTTTATAGAGCATGTGCACACCCAACATATCGGAAATCAACGAGGTCAGGACGGAGGTTGTGCGGCAGCAACACTGGCAACTATCCTAACTGGCTGGTGGCCGCCGCATCCAAGGCTTGTATCGCTATTTATCTGTGGGGAAATTCCTGATCTACGACGGTTCTCGAACTCTGCTGACTGAGTGGGAGGCTCGGCTGTGGTCCTGGCGATGAACCCGTGCCCAGTCCGCTGTCGGTCAGTGCGCCGCCCCTGGGCGTAGCTCTGCCGGTGGCCAGTCCGCTGTCGGTCAGTGTGCCGCCCCCGGGCGTAGCTCTGCCGGTGGCCAGTCCGCTGTCGGTCAGTGTGCCGCCCCTGGGCGTAGCTCTGCCGGTGCCCAGTCCGCTGTCGGTCAGTGCGCCGCCCCTGGGCGTAGCTCTGCCGGTGGCCAGTCCGCTGTCGGTCAGTGTGCCGCCCCCGGGCGTAGCTCTGCCGGTGGCCAGTCCGCTGTCGGTCAGTGTGCCGCCCCCGGGCGTAGCTCTGCCGGTGGCCAGTCCGCTGTCGGTCAGTGCGCCGCCCCCGGGCGTAGCTCTGCCGGTGGCCAGTCCGCTGTCGGTCAGTGTGCCGCCCCTGGGCGTAGCTCTGCCGGTGGCCAGTCCGCTGTCGGTCAGTGCGCCGCCCCCGGGCGTTTGCGTAGCTCTGCCGGTGGCCAGGGTGGTGCGCGGCCCCTCAGCCGAGCTATGGTGAGCCGACCTGTACACGGCCTGCGGTTAGGTGGCCCGCTGGCCGCTGGCCAGAGTCTGGTCAGGCGCGGTCACAGAGGGCGCTGGAACACAGACGGCGCTGCCCCCAGCCCGCAGCATGTGTGCCGGTGTCTCCTGTCGGCCCGTACGCCGTCTGAGCCAGTGACGCACGCGCAGTGCCTCTGCGAAGGTGATGAACATGCGCAGCCTTTCGTGCATATGCGCCGCTTCTGTCAGTGATGCACGTGCAGGTTTGTGATTCACGTGCACGTGTGTCCAATGTGTGCACGTGCATGCGCGCTGCTTCTGATGCACAGCGCCCGAGTGCCTGCCGGTGGATGGGACAATACACGGAACACCTGGGCCTGCACTGTTTTACTGGCTGCCGCTTGGAACTGCCCAATTTACCCACGAGCGACGCATCGGCGCTGAATGACCAAACCTGGTCGATGCGCCCTAAAACTCAAATAACCAACCAACCCACAAGCGACCCAGAGCTGACTGCATGGTGCTCCACCTGTTGACAACACTGGTGGTCTCGAGTCTCGAGTCTGGATGGGCGCAGCCACCGGCGGACGGTCGGCGGACGGTCGGCGGACAGTCGGCGGACAGTCGGCGGACGGTCGGCGGACGGTCGGCGCACGGTCGGCGGACAGTCGGCGGACGGTCGGCGGACGGTCGGCGGACGGTCGGCGGACGGTCGGCGGACGGTCGGCGGACGGTCGGCGGACGGTCGGCGGACGGTCGGCGGACAGTCGGCGGACGGTCGGCGGACGGTCGGCGGACGGTCGGCGGACGGTCGGCGGACGGTCGGCGGACGGTCGGCGGACGGTCGGCGGACGGTCGGCGGACGGTCGGCGGACGGTCGGCGCACGGTCGGCGGACAGTCGGCGGACGGTCGGCGGACAGTCGGCGGACAGTCGGCGGACAGTCGGCGGACAGTCGGCGGACAGTCGGCGGACGGTCGGCGGACGGTCGGCGGACGGTCGGCGGACGGTCGGCGGACAGTCGGCGGACGGTCGGCGGACGGTCGGCGGACGGTCGGCGGACGGTCGGCGGACAGTCGGCGGACGGTCGGCGGACGGTCGGCGGACGGTCGGCGGACGGTCGGCGGACAGTCGGCGGACGGTCGGCGGACGGTCGGCGGACAGTCGGCGGACGGTCGGCGGACGGTCGGCGGACGGTCGGCGGACGGTCGGCGGACAGTCGGCGGACGGTCGGCGGACAGTCGGCGGACAGTCGGCGGACGGTCGGCGGACAGTCGGCGGACGGTCGGCGGACAGTCGGCGGACGGTCGGCGGACGGTTACCTCCAGAACTCCACCGAAAGGAAACGTTCTGATTAACACTTATGCATCCGAAGTAATACCGCGAGTTTCATGCAGCTGCGGGTCAGCGTTCAGTACTGCGGCTCACAACACCCCAGCCGGTGTGACGGGTCCCAGTAACAACTCACAACACCCCAGCCGGTGTGACTGGTCCCAGTAACAACTCACAACACCCCAGCCGGTGTGACTGGTCCCAGTAACAACTCACAGCACCCCAGCCGGTGTGACTAGTCCCAGTAACAGCTCATAACACCCCAGCCGATGTGACTGGTCCCTGTAACAACTCACAACACCCCAGCCGGTGTGACTGGTCCCAGTAACAACTCACAACACCCAAGCCGGTGTGACTGGTCCCAGTAACAACTCACAGCACCCCAGCCGGTGTGACTAGTCCCAGTAGCAATCAACTCACAACACCCCAGCCGGTGTGACGGGTCCCAGTAGCAACTCACAACACCCCAGCCGGTGTGACGGGTCCCAGTAACAACTCACAAACCCCAGTCGTTGTTACGGGCCCCAGTAACAACTCACAACACCCCAGCCGGTGTGACGGGTCCCAGTAGCAACTCACAACACCCCAGCCGGTGTGACGGGTCCCAGTAGCAATCAACTCACAATACCCCAGCCGGTGTTACGGGTCCCAGTAACAACTCACAACACCCCAGCCGGTGTGACGGGTCCCAGTAACAACTCACAACACCCCAGCTGGTATGACTAGTCCCAGTAACAATCAACTCACAGTAACACAGCTCCAGGAACGCAGCGCAATGAAGCCCCTCCCCTATCCGTTTGGGCTGGCCATTACCCCTACGTATTGTGCACCCCTCCCCCCCATCCCCATAATATTCAGAAGTAAACGCCTCCATCGTATAGTGAAGATGGTGCGTCCAAACAGCCAGTATGCTGGTCTCTGCGTCGGATGAGCTAAGAGCATGTACCATTCCCGCACGATGCATCAACAGGGCCAATAATGTGCTGAATAGCGCGAGAGTTTCCGTCGTTTTCTCATACTGCCTTAGTCCAGTGTTGCATGAGGTCTATAACTTGAAATAACTATCCTAGCTGCCTTAGCCATTATTTAAGTTCCCGACTGCACCTCTGCTCCCCCCCCCCCCCCACCCCGGATATACAGGTGCTGCACTGGCCGGGGGTGTACCGGAGTGGGGACGAGACTCCCCCTGAGATATATAGGTGCTGCACTGGCCGGGGGCGTACCGGAGTGGGGACGAGACTCCCCCTGAGATATACAGGTGCTGCACTGGCCGGGGGTGTACCGGAGTGGGGACGAGACTCCCCCTGAGATATATAGGTGCTGCACTGGCCGGGGGCGTACCGGAGTGGGGACGAGACTCCCCCTGAGATATATAGGTGCTGCGCTGGCTGGTGGTGTACCGGAGTGGGGACGAGACTCCCCCTGAGATATATACAGGTGCTGCTCTGGCCGGGGGTGTACCGGAGTGGGGACGAGACTCCCCCTGAGATATATAGGTGCTGCGCTGCCCGGGGGTGTACCGGAGTGGGGACGAGACTCCCCTGAGATATATAGGTGCTGCACTGGCCGGGGGCGTGGGGACGAACCTGGAAGGGTGGCCGGGGTGGGGACGAGACTCCCCCTGAGATATATAGGTGCTGCACTGGCCGGTGGTGTACCGGAGTGGGGACGAGACTCCCCTGAGATATACAGGTGCTGCACTGGCCGGTGGTGTACCGGAGTGGGGACGAGACTCCCCTGAGATATATAGGTGCTGCGCTGGCCGGGGGGTGTACCGGAGTGGGGACGAGACTCCCCCTGAGATATATAGGTGCTGCACTGGCCGGGGGTGTACCGGAGTGGGGACGAGACTCCCCCTGAGATATATAGGTGCTGCACTGGCCGGGGGTGTACCGGAGTGGGGACGAGACTCCCCCTGAGATATACAGGTGCTGCTCTGGCCGGGGGTGTACCGGAGTGGGGACGAGACTCCCCCTGAGATATATAGGTGCTGCACTGGCCGGTGGTGTACCGGAGTGGGGACGAGACTCCCCCTGAGATATACAGGTGCTGCACTGGCTGGTGGTGTACCGGAGTGGGGACGAGACTCCCCCTGAGATATACAGGTGCTGCACTGGCCGGGGGTGTACCGGAGTGGGGACGAGACTCCCCCTGAGATGTGGTGAGCCACAAATGGCCGCTGAAGCTCATAAAATATCCTGGAGTCCTGATAGGTTCGCGTCGAAGGCCTGGAGTGAATCAGGCGGACCCCTAAAGCTCCCCGCCGGTACCCCGAACTTACCCCGGCCGCATAGTTAACCGCCGGGGTTCTCAGATACTCCAGCCGGGACCCCACACAAGTGACTTGGAGGCCCCAAATAAATACAGCGTAGCTCCGGAATCTCGCCGGGGGCCCAGAAAATTCACGTCGGATTCCCGGATACACGTGCCTAGCCCGAAAAAGTGGAACCCCAGAAATCGCGTACGAGCCTCCAAAAACCGTGTTAGTCCTCTAAGATATTTTGTCGGAGCCATAAACATGCACATTGGGAGCTCGGAAACACACACAAACACATATATATATATATATATATATATATATATATATATATATGAACAGATAGATAGTTTAAAAGAATATCACTTCAGCCTCATCTCGGTATACTCTGCTAGGAAAATAGCTCCATAGAAATTTCGAATATGGTCAGGTCACAGGTCAGGTCGACCACCGACTAATCAGCTAAGTGATTGGCCATATAACGTGATGCCAAACATATCAGGCGCAATGTGTCCAAGTCCAGAAATTTGAGTGGAAAAGAACACCTAAGAAGAACGATTAGTTACATCTTAGGTCGCATATTCATCTTTTTTATTCACATCCTCCATAGGTCTAGATTGGTGTATCCAAGAAGAGGGCACCTGCTACTAAAGCGCAACTGGCATGACTGGCTTTCGATTGCCACTTGTGAGCTTTGAAGCGGTACTGAGTTTTGTGCAGGCCAATAGTCATGCTAGAAGGCGAACCTTGGGTTCTTTTACGACACATTCAGCTGCTGAGCCGTATAGCGTCGCCAACCTCCCGCGCAGGTTTGTCGCGGGATGAGTCGGTAATCCTGCCGTATAGCGTCGCCAACCTCCCGCGCAGGTTTGTCGCGGGGGGGTGGTCGCCAACCTCGCGCAGGTTTGTGCGGGTGAGTGGGTAATGCTGCCGTATAGCGTCGCCAACCTCCCGCGCAGGTTTGTCGCGGGATGAGTCGGTAATCCCGCCGTATAGCGTCGCCAACCTCCCGCGCAGGTTTGTCGCGGGATGAGTGGTAATCCCGCCGTATAGGTGCCAACCTCCCGCGCAGGTTTGTCGGACGGGTGGGGTATCGCCGTATAGCGTCGCCCCTCCGCGCAGGTTTGTCGCGGGATGAGTCGGTAATCCCGCCGTATAGGGTGGTCGCCAACCTCCCGCGCAGGTTTGTCGCGGGATGAGTGGTAATCCTGCCGTATAGCGTCGCCAACCTCCCGCGCAGGTTTGTCGCGGGATGAGTCGGTAATCCCGCCGTATAGCGTCGCCAACCTCGCGCGCAGGTTTGTCGCGGGATGAGTGGGTAATCCTGCCGTATAGCGTCGCCAACCTCGCGCGCAGGTTTGTCGCGGGATGAGTCGGTAATCCCGCCGTATAGCGTCGCCAACCTCCCGCGCAGGTTTGTCGCGGGATGAGTGGTAATCCCGCCGTATAGGTCGCCAACCTCCCGCAGGTTTGTCGCGGGGAGTGGTACGCGGTCGCCAACCTCCGCGCAGGTTTGTCGCGGGATGAGTGGTAATCCCGCCGTATAGCGTCGCCAACCTCGCGCGCAGGTTTGTCGCGGCAGGAGTGGGTAATCCTGCCGTATAGCGTCGCCAACCTCCCGCGCAGGTTTGTCGCGGGATGAGTGGTAATCCCGCCGTATAGCGTCGCCAACCTCGCGCGCAGGTTTGTCGCGGGATGAGTCGGTAATCCCGCCGTATAGCGTCGCCAACCTCCCGCGCAGGTTTGTCGCGGGATGAGTCGGTAATCCCGCCGTATAGCGTCGCCAACCTCCCGCGCAGGTTTGTCGCGGGATGAGTGAGTAATGCTGCCGTATAGCGTCGCCAACCTCTCGCGCAGGTTTGTCGCGGGGTGAGTCGGTAATCCCGCCGTATAGTGTCGCCAACCTCCCGCACAGGTTTGTCGCGGGAGCAGTCGGTAATCCTGCCGTATAGCGTCGCCAACCTGGGGTGGGACCGCCGTAGGTCGCCAACCGCGCAGGTTTGTCGCGGGATGAGTGGTAATCCTGCCGTATAGCGTCGCCAACCTCCCGCGCAGGTTTGTCGCGGATGAGTCGGTAATCCCGCCGTATAGCCCGAGGTTGGGGGGGAGTGGTCCGCCGATAGTGTCGCCAACCTCCCGCGCAGGTTTGTCGGGGGGGGTCGCAACTGGGCGCAGGTGTGCCGTATAGCGTCGCAACCTCTCGCGCAGGTTTGTCGCGGGATGGGGAGTGGTAATCCTCCGCGCAGGTTGCCAACCTCGCGCAGGTTGCGCGCAGGTTTGTCGCGGGAGAGTCGGTAATCTTGCCGTATAGCGTCGCGCCAAACCTGCGCGCAGGTTTGGCGCGCAGGTTTGTCGCGGGAGAGTCGGTAATCCCGCCGACTGCAGGGTCGAACCCGCGATCTTGTGATGAAGAGTCTACCGACACCCTACCGACTGAGCTACGCGACCCCTAGTAATGCGAACAGTTTAGCGCAACATGAATTGTGTACTATGATCTGTCATCTTGGTTACAACTTTAAGGGTAGAATTAGATTTTCTACATTCGACTCTAGAGTGAAAATGAAGTTTCATACACTGCTTTGCCGGCCCTGACATCGAATAATTTTTTTCCCCAACTGTTGTCCCCCATATCAGATGCAGCACCAGCCTATCTCCTTAGGCTGCATGCACCTTCATTGGGTCTTTCAATGTGGGGCATTTCTTGGTGAGCTGCCCTTAGATCAGGGCAGCCAATACAATGATGCCTCGGGATGCAAAGAAGAATGCAATAGAATGTGATTATATAAATACAAGTTGCATCCCTTCTGTTTTTTTTTTTTTTTTTTTATTTTATTTTGCAGATAGACCACCACCAATTAGTAGAAAGGAAATGCGGCCCTGGGAAATCGGCGGACTGGTAGCAAGCTAATAACGCCCACAGAGTTTCCAGGGTCACAATATGGTATGCTGCCATGGTAGCTCAGTTGGTTAGAGCGCTGGCCTGCACTGGTCTCCCCTGTATTGGCAACACAGGGTTCGAGTCGCTTCGCGCGCTCGCATTTAGCCCCCGGCCGGGAGTGTCGGTTGGCAGCTGGCCCGATAAGGCCGGGGACGAGCTACCGGGCGGCCGTGTCGGTGCATTGGCGGCACGTTAAACTTTCGGTGTAAATTCTGCCGTTGAACTGGAGTTCATGGATCGGGTGGTGGGGCCGGGGTTCACGCAACAAGCTCTGCTTAGCAATAGAACCCTGGCTCCTCAAGCCACCCCAGCAACAACTCGGACCAAATTTATTTATTTAAAAAAATAAAATAAAAATGTTAGGGGAGTACAGAAATGTTGAAAACAGATTCATATGGAGATAACTCATGCAGAATAACATAGGTGTGTACCAGCCTACCAATATCCTCTGACACAAGAGAAGAACACAAAAACGTCCACTCGAACACATACATTTGTACATTTTCATATATCATCAACACTGATACTAAATCTGGCAAAGTACTATCTTTAAAGCTACCTTCGTTAATGTTATGAGCTATGATCTTATTTCAGTTTTCATTTGATTTGTATTATTCCACAAAGTGACGCCTGATGCATTTCTTTAACAGATCTTTTTTCCTTGGCACTTGCTCAATACTGGGAAATAGTTTGCATATTACATTGTTCCATGATTTTGGTGCAGAATAAGTATTAGCATACAGCCTATATTGTGGATAAGTAAATGGTATAGAGAAATGTTGAATGATTATTGTACTAGTAGGTATTGTATATCGAAACAAATCAGCCATAGCATGTGGCAATGAGTCATGGACAAATTTGTGCAGAATGACTAAGTTTTGTTCCTGCACCATGTCGGTAAAGTAAGAACTTTACGAGGAAATGCGACATTATGCATACTATTTTATTGTACAGAATGTATATGACACTTGACCTGACCTTCAGGCACATCTGAACCAGCATGGTCATTGCATGCTCTTTTCATTTCGGCGTGAAAAAATAACCGAAATTCAGTTCTCAACACTCGATGCGCTACGCAAATTCGGAAAGTGAATGAACTCAGGCTAGGTTAGGTCACCTTAGTCTTGCCTTAGCATTTAGAGATGGCGAAGCTGCTTATGCTGATGAAGGAGCCTGCTTGGTGTTGATGTATTGCAACTTGGAATGACGGCCATTTCAATATTTTGAAAACCTTGATCTGAAGATTGCACGAGTTATGAAAGGCAGATGCAAAGGCAGGTGCTGCACATTTCGTGTCTTTGCGTCTTCTCATGCGGCAATATCCCGACAATGTTTGGCGAGGGGAAGCCCTCGACGGCCCTCACTGCCGGAAGGGGATTGCGTGAGTCACATTGGATGCTCGACGTAGTCTAGTCTACTCAGAATAAATAGAGTGCAACATTGAAATACATGTCAACCTGTGCAATAAGAGCAGAGCATGTCATTTAGCTACCCAAAAATGACGATTAATGGCATTTGAATGCTTCGTCTTTGTTGAGAGGGGGCCACAGGGACAGTTTTTGGCTCTGTTTGCGTGAGGTGGAACTGTTCACACGTATTGAGGAGGTAATGCTCTCTATGACATTGTGTTGTACCATGATTGTCAGGCTGGCA
The DNA here is from genome assembly GCA_034440575.1 of Imbricaverruca yamaguchii. Taxonomy (NCBI): domain Eukaryota; kingdom Metazoa; phylum Arthropoda; class Thecostraca; family Neoverrucidae; genus Imbricaverruca; species Imbricaverruca yamaguchii. The sequence continues at coordinate 22,919 of JAOTOL010001385.1, forward strand.
ATTCTGAGCATGGAAGAAATTTAGTTTTCGCCTTGACCGGATCTCGTAATCTGACCTTTGTTCACGGACACATTTATCATGTTTTTGTTCGTGTGTACATGTAAAACTGTATGTACCTTCCAAGCTCAATTTTCGACTGGTCCTAGAAACGTATCCTAAAACTGACACTTCAAAGCCGATTGCCTTACTGACGTCCGCTATAATCTCGACATCTCCCAGTAACTGCCCACTACTCCATCACCCCCAGTTGCTTCTCCTGACTCTTCACTCCTATAGCTACCCAGTAATCACCATGAGTCTGTCTCATATGGTTCATTTGTCTCACCATGACTTCGCCTCTTCCCACGTATCCGTGTCTCTACATGACTCAGTGTGTCCACATGGCTCAGTGTCTTCCCATAGCTCAGTGTGTTCCCATAACTCGGTGTCCCTCCCCCTCCCCTCGCGGTGTCCTCATGACTCGGTGTGTTTCCATGACTCACTGTCTCCCCCTGACTGAGCGGCTCACCTGTCCCCCAGTGTCGGGGGTACAGCGTCTGTCTCCCCCTGACTGAGCGGCTCACCTGTCCCCCAGTGTCGGGGGTACAGCGTCTATCTCCCCCTGACTGAGCGGCTCACCTGTCCCCCAGTGTCGGGGGTACAGCGTCTGTCTCCCCCTGACTGAGCGGCTCACCTGTCCCCCAGTGTCGGGGGTACAGCGTCTATCTCCCCCTGACTGAGCGGCTCACCTGTCCCCCAGTGTCGGGGGTACAGCGTCTGTCTCCCCCTGACTGAGCGGCTCACCTGTCCCCCAGTGTCGGGGGTACAGCGTCTGTCTCCCCTGACTGAGCGGCTCACCTGTCCCCAGTGTCGGGGGTACAGCGTCTGTCTCCCCTGACTGAGCGGCTCACCTGTCCCCCAGTGTCGGGGGTACAGCGTCTGTCTCCCCCTGACTGAGCGGCTCACCTGTCCCCCAGTGTCGGGGGTACAGCGTCTGTCTCCCCCTGACTGAGCGGCTCACCTGTCCCCCAGTGTCGGGGGTACAGCGTCTGTCTCCCCTGACTGAGCGGCTCACCTGTCCCCCAGTGTCGGGGGTACAGCGTCTGTCTCCCCTGACTGAGCGGCTCACCTGTCCCCCAGTGTCGGGGGTACAGCGTCTGTCTCCCCCTGACTGAGCGGCTCACCTGTCCCCCAGTGTCGGGGGTACAGCGTCTGTCTCCCCCTGACTGAGCGGCTCACCTGTCCCCCAGTGTCGGGGGTACAGCGTCTGTCTCCCCTGAGCTGAGGGCTCACCTGTCCCCCAGTGCGGGGGTACAGCGTCTGTCTCCCCTGACTGAGCGGCTCACCTGTCCCCCAGTGTCGGGGGTACAGCGTCTGTCTCCCCCTGACTGAGCGGCTCACCTGTCCCCCAGTGTCGGGGGGTACAGCGTCTGTCTCCCCTGACTGAGCGGCTCACCTGTCCCCCAGTGTCGGGGGTACAGTTGTCTCCCCTGACTGAGCGGCTCACCTGTCCCCCAGTGTCGGGGGTACAGCGTCTGTCTCCCCCTGACTGAGCGGCTCACCTGTCCCCCAGTGTCGGGGGTACAGCGTCTGTCTCCCCCTGACTGAGCGGCTCACCTGTCCCCCAGTGTCGGGGGTACAGCGTCTGTCTCCCCCTGACTGAGCGGCTCACCTGTCCCCCAGTGTCGGGGGGTACAGCGTCTGTCTCCCCCTGACTGAGCGGCTCACCTGTCCCCAGTGTCGGGGGTACAGCGTCTGTCTCCCCTGACTGAGCGGCTCACCTGTCCCCCAGTGTCGGGGGTACAGCGTCTGTCCCCCTGACTGAGCGGCTCACCTGTCCCCCAGTGTCGGGGGTACAGCGTCTGTCTCCCCCTGACTGAGCGGCTCACCTGTCCCCCAGTGTCGGGGGTACAGCGTCTGTCCCCCCTGACTGAGCGGCTCACCTGTCCCCCAGTGTCGGGGGTACAGCGTCTGTCTCCCCTGACTGAGCGGCTCACCTGTCCCCCAGTGTCGGGGGACAGGTCTGTCTCCCCTGACTGAGCGGCTCACCTGTCCCCCAGTGTCGGGGTGGGGTACAGCGTCTGTCTCCCCTGACTGAGCGGCTCACCTGTCCCCCAGTGTCGGGGGTACAGCGTCTGTCTCCCCTGACTGAGCGGCTCACCTGTCCCCCAGTGTCGGGGGTACAGCGTCTGTCTCCCCCTGACTGAGCGGCTCACCTGTCCCCCAGTGTCGGGGGGTACAGCGTCTGCTCCCCCTGACTGAGCGGCTCACCTGTCCCCCAGTGTCGGGGGTACAGCGTCTGTCTCCCCCTGACTGAGCGGCTCACCTGTCCCCCAGTGTCGGGGGTACAGCGTCTGTCTCCCCCTGACTGAGCGGCTCACCTGTCCCCCAGTGTCGGGGGTACAGCGTCTATCTCCCCCTGACTGAGCGGCTCACCTGTCCCCCAGTGTCGGGGGGTACAGCGTCTGTCTCCCCCTGACTGAGCGGCTCACCTGTCCCCCAGTGTCGGGGGTACAGCGTCTGTCTCCCCCTGACTGAGCGGCTCACCTGTCCCCCAGTGTCGGGGGTACAGCGTCTGTCCCCCCTGACTGAGCGGCTCACCTGTCCCCCAGTGTCGGGGGTACAGCGTCTGTCTCCCCTGACTGAGCGGCTCACCTGTCCCCCAGTGTCGGGGGTACAGCGTCTGTCTCCCCCTGACTGAGCGGCTCACCTGTCCCCCAGTGTCGGGGGTACAGCGTCTGTCTCCCCCTGACTGAGCGGCTCACCTGTCCCCCAGTGTCGGGGGTACAGCGTCTGTCTCCCCCTGACGGGCCCTGTCCCCAGTGTCGGGGGTCAGCGCTACCTGTCCCCCTGACTGAGTGGCTCACCTGTCCCCCAGTGTCGGGGGTGTCTGTCCCCCTGACTGAGCGGCTCACCTGTCCCCCAGTGTCGGGGGTACAGCGTCTGTCTCCCCCCTGACTGAGCGGCTCACCTGTCCCCCAGTGTCGGGGGTACAGCGTCTGTCTCCCCCTGACTGAGCGGCTCACCTGTCCCCCAGTGTCGGGGGTACAGCGTCTGTCTCCCCACTACCCCTGTCCCCATGAGCAGCTCTCCCCTGTAGCGACCGTCCCCCAGTGTCGGGGGTACAGCGTCTGTCTCCCCCTGACTGAGCGGCTCACCTGTCCCCCAGTGTCGGGGGTACAGCGTCTGTCTCCCCCTGACTGAGCGGCTGACCTGTCCCCCAGTGTCGGGGGTACAGCGTCTGTCGCCCCGCTGCCAGACCTGTCTGCAGCTGGTTCTCCACGCCGCCGACCTGTTGGCCGCCGACGGCCAGGTCGAGGTCAGCCAGGTGTGCGCCGTCATACCTGCTGACCTGAGGCAACAGGTGGGTGCTGATGGGTCACCAGGTTGGGTCAGGTCAGGTGTGCGCCGTCATACCTGCATACCTGAGGCAACAGGTGGGTGCTGATGAGGTGACCAGGTCGTGTCAGGTGTACGCCGTCTTACCTGCTGACCTGAGGCAACAGGTGGGTGCTGATGAGGTGACCAGGTCGTGTCAGGTGTACGCCGTCATACCTGCTGACCTGAGGCAACAGGTGGGTGCCGATTTGGCCGCTTGTTCCAGCTGACCGCTGACCTCTGACCTCATCACATTCATCCGTGGTCTCTGCTCACCATAGCGGAAAACGATTTTTTTAGTTCGTGGATCGCGCATGTCCTAGTTGACGCCGAGTAGACAGCTATTGATAGCACCTTTATGATTCATTGTTACTAAAGTTTTGTGATCACCAATTTGCTGAAGAGATAACGAGAATCGTGCCTGTGCAGTTGTACCAAACGATGAGGATGATGTTATGTTACATACACCACTTGGATCCCACCATGAAAGTAATATGGGGTGGATCTTTCGAAGCAATGACTTGCATCACCTTTTTCTTCGTGCAAGGAGGTTCTGAGCATAGATGTTGATCCTTTGAAATTATACACATCTCAGTTCTTGAGCTCCTTATACAGACTGATCTGGATTTGCTATACACAGCATAACCTAACCTGATCACTCTGGAGCAATTCGGTGTGACCTTTGACGCCACACTGGCATGACCTATGACGTGATGTGTTGTACCTGTGTCGACACCTGTCGAATGGTCGTAAGCTGATTCAGACGTGGGCATAACCTAATGTGACCTAACCTGGTACATGGCAAAGCAGGTACATAAGCAGATACGTGTGTGGACCTGGGCTTACCTAACCTGACCTGACATGTTGCAGTGTGAGTAGCAGATACATGTGTGGACCTGTTCTGACGTGACCTGACCTAACCTGACCTGGCATGTTGCAGTGTGAGGAGCAGCTGCAGGTGTGGATCTGTTCTGATGTGACCTGACCTGACCTGTTGCAGTGTGAGGAGCAGGTGCGGGTGTACCAAGCTGTGGTGCTGAGCCAGCTGATGTCGCACGTCAGCCCTCTCCAGATCTGTACCAGTAAGCGTGGAACTAACATCACAAGCTGGCAGAGTCCTAGCACTGTATTAATGCTGTATTGGTACCATACTGTTGCTGTGCTAATGATGCACTAGTTTAGTTTGTACCTTGTTAGTGCAGTACCAGTCACATTGGCTACTGCATTGGTAACTTACTAGTGCTGTACTAATGATGTACTAATGATGTACTAGTTAGTACCCGACTAGTACAGTACCAGTCATATTGGTGCACTATCAGCCGACAGGGATAGAAAACTCTGTTTGACAGTTAAAACAAGGTCGTTTTATCTGTCGACATCGGATAGAGAAAACGACAGGGATAGTTTGGTGCATAGAAAACTTGCACCAAACTAAGAACAATGGTGCAGCGCTGTTGCTGGCGTTGCAGTACCCGCCAGAGTGCACCACCGTCTGTCGGCCGCAGTGTGATAATGCCAGTGGCATGCAAGTCGCACAGGCGATAACGACCTGTTGCTGGGGTTTTCACATCTGCTGTGGGTTTTGACCTGTGGCCTGTGACCTGCGTGACCTGACCCGATCTCTTCCGACCTCGTCGCCAGGTATCGACTACTGTCCGCGTCCGCCTGGCACGGTGCACCTGATGGGCGGGCCGCTCTGCCAGTGGGGACCGGACTACTTCTGCCAGGACCACGCCCACGCCGTCGCCTGTGGACGTACGTATGACGTCATTGTTTATGGGGGACCCGACTACTTCTGCCAGGACCACGCCCACGCCATCGCCTGTGACGTACGTATGACGTCATTGTTTATGGGGGACCCGACTACTTCTGCCAGGACCAGGCCCACGCCATCGCCTGTGACGTACGTATGACGTCATTGTTTATGGGGGACCCGACTACTTCTGCCAGGACCACGCCCACGCCCTCCCCTCTCGCCCAACAAATAATTTACATTGTTTATGGGGGACCCGACTACTTCTGCCAGGACCACGCCCACGCCGTCGCCTGTGACGTACGTATGACGTCATTGTTTATGGGGGACCCACTACTTCTGCCAGGACCACGCCCACGCCGTCGCCTGTGACGTACGTATGACGTCATTGTTTATGGGGGACCCGACTACTTCTGCCAGGACCACGCCCACGCCGTCGCCTGTGACGTACGTATGACGTCATTGTTTATGGGGGGACCCGACTACTTCTGCCAGGACCACGCCCACGCCGTCGCCTGTGACGTACGTATGACGTCATTGTTTATGGGGGGACCCGACTACTTCTGCCAGGACCACGCCCACGCCGTCGCCTGTGACGTACGTATGACGTCATTGTTTATGGGGGACCCGACTACTTCTGCCAGGACCAGGCCCACGCCGTCGCCTGTGACGTACGTATGACGTCATTGTTTATGGGGGACCCGACTACTTCTGCCAGGACCACGCCCACGCCGTCGCCTGTGACGTACGTATGACGTCATTGTTTATGGGGGACCCGACTACTTCTGCCAGGACCACGCCCACGCCGTCGCCTGTGACGTACGTATGACGTCATTGTTTATGGGGGACCCGACTACTTCTGCCAGGACCAGGCCCACGCCGTCGCCTGTGACGTACGTATGACGTCATTGTTTATGGGGGACCCGACTACTTCTGCCAGGACCACGCCCACGCCGTCGCCTGTGACGTACGTATGACGTCATTGTTTATGGGGTGACCCGACTACTTCCCTGCCAGGACCACGCCCACGCCGTCGCCTGTTTTGACGTACGTATGACGTCATTGTTTATGGGGCCGCCCGACTACTTCTGCCAGGACCACGCCCACGCCGTCGCCTGTGACGTACGTATGACGTCATTGTTTATGGGGGACCCGACTACTTCTGCCAGGACCACGCCCACGCCGTCGCCTGTGACGTACGTATGACGTCATTGTTTATGGGGGACCCGACTACTTCTGCCAGGACCAGGCCCACGCCGTCGCCTGTGACGTACGTATGACGTCATTGTTTATGGGGGACCCGACTACTTCTGCCAGGACCACGCCCACGCCGTCGCCTGTGACGTACGTATGACGTCATTGTTTATGGGGGGCCTTTTCCGGCACGATTACGTATGACGTCATTGTTTATGGGGGACCCGACTACTACATATTCTGCCAGGACCAGGCCCACGCCATCGCCTGTGACGTACGTATGACGTCATTGTTTATGGGGGACCCGACTACTTCTGCCAGGACCAGGCCCACGCCGTCGCCTGTGACGTACGTATGACGTCATTGTTTATGGGGGACCCGACTACTTCTGCCAGGACCACGCCCACGCCGTCGCCTGTGACGTACGTATGACGTCATTGTTTATGGGGGACCCGACTACTTCTGCCAGGACCACGCCCACGCCGTCGCCTGTGACGTACGTATGACGTCATTGTTTATGGGGGACCCGACTATCTTCTGCCAGGACCACGCCCACGCCGTCGCCTGTGACGTACGTATGACGTCATTGTTTATGGGGGACCCGACTACTTCTGCCAGGACCACGCCCACGCCGTCGCCTGTGACGTACGTATGACGTCATTGTTTATGGGGGACCCGACTACTTCTGCCAGGACCACGCCCACGCCGTCGCCTGTGACGTACGTATGACGTCATTGTTTATGGGGGACCCGACTACTTCTGCCAGGACCAGGCCCACGCCGTCGCCTGTGACGTACGTATGACGTCATTGTTTATGGGGGACCCGACTACTTCTGCCAGGACCACGCCCACGCCGTCGCCTGTGACGTACGTATGACGTCATTGTTTATGGGGGGACCCGACTACTTCTGCCAGGACCAGGCCCACGCCGTCGCCTGTGACGTACGTATGACGTCATTGTTTATGGGGGACCCGACTACTTCTGCCAGGACCACGCCCACGCCGTCGCCTGTGACGTACGTATGACGTCATTGTTTATGGGGGACCCGACTACTTCTGCCAGGACCACGCCCACGCCGTCGCCTGTGACGTACGTATGACGTCATTGTTTATGGGGGACCCGACTACTTCTGCCAGGACCACGCCCACGCCGTCGCCTGTGACGTACGTATGACGTCATTGTTTATGGGGGACCCGACTACTTCTGCCAGGACCAGGCCCACGCCATCGCCTGTGACGTACGTATGACGTCATTGTTTATGGGGGACCCGACTACTTCTGCCAGGACCACGCCCACGCCGTCGCCTGTGACGTACGTATGACGTCATTGTTTATGGGGGACCCGACTACTTCTGCCAGGACCACGCCCACGCCGTCGCCTGTGACGTACGTATGACGTCATTGTTTATGGGGGACCCGACTACTTCTGCCAGGACCAGGCCCACGCCGTCGCCTGTGACGTACGTATGACGTCATTGTTTATGGGGGACCCGACTACTTCTGCCAGGACCACGCCCACGCCGTCGCCTGTGACGTACGTATGACGTCATTGTTTATGGGGGACCCGACTACTTCTGCCAGGACCAGGCCCACGCCATCGCCTGTGACGTACGTATGACGTCATTGTTTATGGGGGACCCGACTACTTCTGCCAGGACCACGCCCACGCCGTCGCCTGTGACGTACGTATGACGTCATTGTTTATGGGGGACCCGACTACTTCTGTCAGGACCAGGCCCACGCCATCGCCTGTGACGTAAGTATGACGTCATTGTTTATGGGGGACCCGACTACTTCTGCCAGGACGAGGCCCACGCCATCGCATGTGACGTACGTATGACGTAATTGTTTATGGGGGACCCAGCTACTTCTGCCAGGACGAAGCATATTCCATGGCCTGTGACGTAAGTATGACGTCATTGTTTATGGGGGACCCGACTACTTCTGCCAGGACCAGGCCGACGCAATCGCCTGTGACGTACGTATGACGTCATTGTTTATGGGGGACCCGACTGCTTCCGTTAGGATGAAGCATATTCCATGGCCTGTGACGTAAGTATGACGTCATTGTTTATGGGGGACCCGACTACTTCTGCCAGGAAGTTCTACTTCTTACGCCATCGCCTGTGACGTAAGTATGACGTCAGTGTATCCGGGGAGAGACGCTTTGCTCACCGGTAGGGACAGATTTCAATGGCGATAGACGAAATTCGTAATTATATCCGTGGTATATAGTGCGGTGTGCAAGCGTCCCGTCTGCCCTAGCCGCCAGGCGCTGTGTGATGACGTGCACCGAGGGTGTGTGACGTAACGCCTTTCTCTGGCCGCCAGGCGCTGTGTGATGACGTTTACAGTGTGTGTGTGACGTAACGCCCTTCTCTGGCCGCCAGGCGCTGTGTGATGACGTTTACAGTGTGTGTGACGTCACGCCCTTCTCTGGCCGCCAGGAGCTGCAGTTGTGTCAGGCGCTGTGGGCGTACGCCTTCCCGTGAGGCGACCAGCGCTGTGGGCGTACGCCTTCCCGTGAGGCGACCAGCGCTGTGGCGGCGACGTCCCCGCCGCTGTAGCACCGAGTCGGCAGCGTTGGCCGCGTCTGCATCTGCATCGCACAGTGTTACTGCACATTCACACGCACACACACACACACACACACACACACACACACACACAAACACACATATATATATATATATATATATATATATATATATATCGGCTGTCAGCCTTGTCGCGTTGCCTTGCCTTAGCTCCTGTGCAGCCTCCATCTCAGCCTGCTGGAGCTCACAAAACCTGACATCATTGTACCTGGCCCTTTAACTGAGATTGCTCGGCGCCAGCGCGGTGTTTATGGGACCGCGGTGTTTGTAGGACCGCAGTGTTTGTAGGACCGCGGTGTTTGTAGGACCGCGGTGTTTGTAGGACCGCGGTGTTTGTAGGACCGCGGTGTTTATAGGACCGCGGTGTTTGTAGGACCGCGGTGTTTATAGGACCGCGGTGGCTGCACGGGCCGTACGGTAACCGAGGGTCGGCGTCGTGCACCCGCCTCCGTCGTGTACCCGCCTCCGTCGTGTACCCGCCTCCGTCGTGTACCCGCCTCCGTCGTGTACCCGCCTCCGTCGTGTACCCGCCTCCGTCGTGTACCCGCCCCGTCGTGTACCCGCCTCCGTCGTGTACCCGCCTCCGTCGTGTACCCGCCTCCGTCGTGTACCCGCCTCCGTCGTGTACCCGCCTCCGTCGTGTACCCGCCTCCGTCGTGTACCCGCCTCCGTCGTGTACCCGCCTCCGTCGTGTACCCGCCTCCGTCGTGCACCCGCCTCCGTCGTGTACCCGCCTCCGTCGTGTACCCGTCTCCGTCGTGTACCCGCCTCCGTCGTGTACCCGCCTCCGTCGTGTACCCGCCTCCGTCGTGTACCCGCCTCCGTCGTGTACCCGCCTCCGTCGTGTACCCGCCTCCGTCGTGTACCCGCCTCCGTCGTGCACCCGCCTCAGTCGTGTACCCGCCTCCGTCGTGTGCGCTCAGCAGTCGTTACCTGCTGCACGACCAGGCGAAGAGGCCCCGCCGCCCACTGGGCAGTCTGTCCGCAGGCTGTCCCGTGTCGGCTCCGGTGTTGGTGCTGGACGCTGGGGAAGGGCAGCTGCGGTGCTGTCCCGTGTCGGCTCCGGTGTTGGTGCTGGACGCTGGGGAAGGGCAGCTGCGGTGCTGTCCCGTGTCGGCTCCGGTGTTGGTGCTGGACGCTGGGGAAGGGCAGCTGCGGTGCTGTCCCGTGTCGGCTCCGGTGTTGGTGCTGGACGCTGGGGAGGGCAGCTGCGGTGCTGTCCCGTGCGCTCCGGTGTTGGTGCTGGACGCTGGGGAAGGGAAGCTGCGGTGCTGTCCCGTGTCGGCTCCGGTGTTGGTGCTGGACGCTGGGGAAGGGCAGTTTTTCGGTCTTCGTGTTGGTGCTGGAGGGGAAGGGCAGCTGCGGTGCTGTCCCGTGTCGGCTCCGGTGTTGGTGCTGGACGCTGGGGAAGGGCAGCTGCGGTGCTGTCCCGTGTCGGCTCCGGTGTTGGTGCTGGACGCTGGGGAGGGGCAGCTGCGGTGCTGTCCCGTGTCGGCTCCGGTGTTGGTGCTGGACGCTGGGGAAGGGCAGCTGCGGTGCTGTCCCGTGTCGGCTCCGGTGTTGGTGCTGGACGCTGGGGAAGGGCAGCTGCGGTGCTGTCCCGTGTCGGCTCCGGTGTTGGTGCTGGACGCTGGGGAAGGGCAGCTGCGGTGCTGTCCCGTGTCGGCTCCGGTGTTGGTGCTGGACGCTGGGGAAGGGCAGCTGCGGTGCTGTCCCGTGTCGGCTCCGGTGCTGGTGCTGGACGCTGGGGAGGGGCAGCTGCGGTGCTGTCCCGTGTCGGCTCCGGTGTTGGTGCTGGACGCTGGGGAAGGGCAGCTGCGGTGCTGTCCCGTGTCGGCTCCGGTGCTGGTGCTGGACGCTGGGGAAGGGCAGCTGCGGTGCTGTCCCGTGTCGGCTCCGGTGCTGGTGCTGGACGCTGGGGGGGCAGCTGCGGTGCTGTCCCGTGTCGGCTCCGGTGTTGGTGCTGGACGCTGGGGAGGGGCAGCTGCGGTGCTGTCCCGTGTCGGGTCCGGTGTTGGTGCTGGACGCTGGGGAGGGGCAGCTGCGGTGCTGTCCCGTGTCGGCTCCGGTGCTGGTGCTGGACGCTGGGGAAGGGCAGCTGCGGTGCTGCCGTCTGTATCCATGCCGCCCCGTATCGGCTGCTTTGTTTGCTACCTAATAATCGCCAATGCAGCTTGGTGTGCATTGGATGGTCGTTGATACTATCTCGGATATCCAATACATGTAACCAGGTGCACATGAGACGGTCGTTGATACTATGTCAGGTATACAATAAATGCACGACTGCTCCCTCGCTCGCTGACGTGGGTTCGCTTCGCTTGAATGTCGCTGGTGAATTCAGATAAGCGGCAGGGGGAAGTGTTTGAGGAAAGGGTGGAAGCAGATTCATGAGACGGAGTGAGGAATCACGAAGTTTGGAGAAAGTTCGTGGGCCTGTAGCTGCGACCAAACCAGCCGAGACAAAGTGAGAGCAGTATAGGCAATTTAGTTTCCCCTGCAGTGATAGTCAAGGACTTTCCTCGCTTGAACTGGTTCTCAAATCCAGTTGTTTTCAATTCAACTGGTTCTCAAATCCAGCGAGCTATCCAGTCCGACAGCCGTTAATGCCATTGCGTTGACCATTATCAACACGGCGCGAACGTGTGCAACAGTCTCGACAGCTGAGAATGCAAACACCAGTCCCTCCTAAGTTGTGGTTCCAAGTCTCTAGGCACCCATGGCGGACGTCCGCCCCAACATCCACATTGTCCTACATGGATACATCTGGGTGCTGGGCGTTCAACTCCGTCTGAGCGAGCCGTACGCGAGAGAGGGGACCACTGCTCAGTCCACCCGGTCAACGCCCTGACTTGTTACTGGTCGGCATCACCTATTGCAACACACCGGGGAGGCAGGGGTCCAGTCGTCCCACTTTATACACGCTCCGCATGCACTGCGGTCGCGTGGTGCTTGGCTACGTGGTACATGGCTACATGGTACATGGTTGTATGGTACATGGCTACGTGGTGCATGGCTATGTGGTACATGAGTACGTGGAACATGGCTACATCGTGCATGGCTATGTGGTACATGACTACGTGGTGCATGGCACATGGTATGTGACTACGTTTTACATGGATACGTGGTGCATGGTTGCATGATATATGGCACATGGCTACATGGTACATGACTACATGGTGTATGCGACAGCTGGGTGGCCGCCACCTGAGAACAGACACCGACCTGGCGTAACATGCGGCCACAGAGGCGACAACAGACACCGACCTGGCGTAACATGCGGCCACAGCGGCGATAACAGACACCGACCTGGCGTAACACGCGGCCACAGAGGCGACAACAGACACCGACCTGGCGTAACACGCGGCCACAGAGGCGACAACAGACACCGACCTGGCGTAACATGCGGCCACAGAAGCGACAACAGACACCGACCTGGCGTAACATGCGGCCACAGAGGCGACAACAGACACCGACCTGGCGTAACATGCGGCCACAGAGGCGACAACAGACACCGACCTGGCGTAACATGCGGCCACAGAGGCGACAACATACACCGACCTGGCGTAACATGCGGCCACAGAGGCGACAACAGACACCGACCTGGCGTAACATGCGGCCACAGAGGCGACAACAGACACCGACCTGGCGTAACATGCGGCCACAGAGGCAACAACAGACACCGACCTGACGTAACATGCGGCCACAGAGGCGACAACAGACACCGACCTGGCGTAGCATGCGGCCACAGAGGCGACAATCGAGGCGACAACAGACACCGACCTGACGTAACATGCGGCCACAGAGGCGACAACAGACACCGACCTGACGTAACATGCGGCCACAGAGGCGACAACAGACACCGACCTGACGTAACATGCGGCCACAGAGGCGACAATCGAGGCGACAACAGACACCGACCTGACGTAACATGCGGCCACAGAGGCGACAACAGACACCGACCTGACGTAACATGCGGCCACAGAGGCGACAACAGACACCGACCTGACGTAACATGCGGCCACAGAGGCGACAATCGAGGCGACAACAGACACCGACCTGACGTAACACGCGGCCACAGAGGCGACAACAGACACCGACCTGACGTAACATGCGGCCACAGAGGCGACAACAGACACCGACCTGGCGTAACATGCGGCCACAGAGGCGACAACAGACACCGACCTGGCGTAACATGCGGCCACAGAGGCAACAACAGACACCGACCTGACGTAACATGCGGCCACAGAGGCGACAACAGACACCGACCTGGCGTAGCATGCGGCCACAGAGGCGACAATCGAGGCGACAACAGACACCGACCTGACGTAACATGCGGCCACAGAGGCGACAACAGACACCGACCTGACGTAACATGCGGCCACAGAGGCGACAACAGACACCGACCTGACGTAACATGCGGCCACAGAGGCGACAATCGAGGCGACAACAGACACCGACCTGACGTAACATGCGGCCACAGAGGCGACAACAGACACCGACCTGACGTAACATGCGGCCACAGAGGCGACAACAGACACCGACCTGACGTAACATGCGGCCACAGAGGCGACAATCGAGGCGACAACAGACACCGACCTGACGTAACACGCGGCCACAGAGGCGACAACAGACACCGACCTGACGTAACATGCGGCCACAGAGGCGACAACAGACACCGACCTGACGTAACATGCGGCCACAGAGGCGACAACAGACACCGACCTGACGTAACATGCGGCCACAGAGGCGACAACAGACACCGACCTGGCGTAACATGCGGCCACAGAGGCGACAATCGAGGCGACACGCTGTCGCCGGCGGCAGTGGCCGGCCGACAGGGGTCCGCTCGGGTCCGCTCGGTCCGCTCGGGTCCGCTCGGGTCCGCTCGGGTCCGCTCGGGTCCCACGATACATGGCAGTAGCCGTGGTTAGGCTGATAAACGCATCCGAGACAGGGGTCCATCGTTGCCTTCGTTGCAGTACTCACTCGGACACGTCCCTCCATCATTGGGCAGTGAGGTATGGTGTGTGGGGCAAGGGATATCCCTCAGGGGTACTCCTCGTGGGCGGTGGGGTATGGTGTGTGGGGCGGTGAGGTATGGTGTGTGGGGCAAGGGATATCCCTCAGGAATACTCCTGTTGTGCGGTGTGGTATGGTGTGTGGGGCAAGGGATATCCCTCAGGAATACTCCTGTTGGGCGGTGTGGTATGGTGTGTGGGGCAAGGGATATCCCTCAGGAATACTCCTGTTGGGCGGTGAGGTATGGTGTGTGGGGCAAGGGATATCCCTCAGGAATGCTCCTGTTGGGCGGTGGGGTATGGTGTGTGGGGCGTGGGGATATCCCAGGAATGCTCCTGTTGGGCGGTGGGGTATGGTGTGTGGGGCGGTGGGGTATGGTGTGTGGGGCGGTGGGGTATGGTGTGTGGGGCGGTGGGGTATGGTGTGTGGGGCGGTGGGGTATGGTGTGTGGGGCGGTGGGGTATGGTGTGTGGGGCGGTGGGGTATGGTGTGTGGGGCGGTGGGGTATGGTGTGTGGGGCGGTGGGGTATGGTGTGTGGGGCGGTGGGGTATGGTGTGTGGGGCGGTGGGGTATGGTGTGTGGGGCGGTGGGGTATGGTGTGTGGGGCGGTGGGGTATGGTGTGTGGGCGGTGGGTATGGTGTGTGGGGCGGTGGGGTATGGTGTGTGGGGCGGTGGGGTATGGTGTGTGGGGCGGTGGGGTATGGTGTGTGGGGTAAGTGGTGTGCGTGTGTGTGTCTGTGTGTTTGGCCAGCCTGCCACCGCGTGGTGATGTCGGCTGTTTCCGGGTTGGCGTTTGTGGTGTTAGTGACTTGTGTTGTTGTTTTTTTTGGTGGGGGTGAATGGGGGTAAAAGCTGGCCTGTAGAGGTGAGTCGTGATAGAGTTGAGACGCCTTGCAGTATGGAGCGTAGAAGGAGTAGATATTGAGGTGACTTGGAGCCACATGAATTGGTGATCGAGGATGAACTGGTGCGGAAAAGAAAATTTCCCAGTCCGGGCGGTGCCATGGGGTGGGGGTGTAGTTGAGGGGTCGGGGTCGGGTCATCGCCAGTGTTTTATATACAATGCAAGAACGTTAGTAGTTAGTTAGTTTCACGTGGGGTTAGTTTCTTTAGTTTTTCTCCCATTTTGTTGATTTTCTGTTTTCCTTTTTTAACACATCTTTTTAGTTTTCCTTTTTCTTTGTTCCATTTTGTTGATATTCTGCGTTTATTTTTCAACATATTTTTTTTCTTTTTCTTTTTTCTCATAGTTCATGGATCAGGCGTGCGATGGCGAGAAAGTGGAAGAGGTTTCCGAGTAATGTTCGATGGTCGTCGTTGAGAAGCGTCGTGATATTTAGTGGGATGTTGTTCATGTTGCAGTAGTTTGTGATAGATCGTCTTTCGGTGTTGTATTTGGTACAGTAGATGAGTATGTGTTTAATTGTGAGTGTTCGTTGACATGTTATGCGTTGTGGTCGTGGGCGTTGTTGTAAGCGGTAGGAGTGCGTGAGTGCAGTGTGTCCGATACGTAATCGTGTTAGTGTGCGTTCTTTTTGTCTGGTATTTTGGTTGATGGTGTGTCAGAGTTAGTGTTTTGGGTGTATTTCGTGTAGTTGCGTAATGGTTATGTCCCATGTTTGTTGAATGTCTTTGTTGATTGCCTGGTGTATTGTGGGGTAGTAGTCGGATTGTGAGAGTGGGCATGGTGTGGTTTGTTGTAGTGTTGTGGCTATGTTGGCTTCGGTGTCTGCGTGTTCGTTGCCTGGAATGTTTGTGTGGCTTGAGATCCATAGTAGAGGTGGGCGTTATCTAACGGTGAGTTGTTTGTGAATGTAGAGCATTTTGGGGATGGGTGGGTGTTTGTTTTTGGTGAAGGGTGTGATGCTTTCTAATACTGATTTTACGTCAGTGGCTATGATGCTAAGTTCGGTTTGCGTGTTGTAAATGGTGGAGTATGCCGAGAAAATTGCGAAAAGTTCTGCTGTGTAGGTGGATGTTGTGTCATGCAGACGGGCACGAAGAATGACACGTGTAGGTGCTGCGTTGGTGCTGCGTTGGGTACAGCACCGCCGCTGTGCCCGTCTGCTGTGTGTGTGATTTTGAACCGTCAGTGTAGATGATGTGGTTTGGATATTGTGCTTTGAAGTGGAGGAATAGTTGGTGCATTTCTGCGTCTGTGTAGGTGTGCTTTGGTTTGTCTATGAGGTGTGTTTTGGGTGATTGGTGTTTCCACCATGCAGTGGGTGGTGGGTGTGCTTTTGCTGTGGGGGGTGTGATGTGTAGTCTATTCGCGTGTTGGTGAATGTGGCAGCCTATTGTAGTTTTGAGTCGTGTTGCGTTCATGAGTTGGTGTAAGCGTTTGGTGCGGAGTTTTAATGCCCGAGTGCATGGGTGTTGTGTGATGAGTTGTGTTTTGTAGTGATATCTTAATAGTGTTTCTGTGCGTCTGTACTTCAGTTCTAGTATGTCGTTGTATATGTGAAGAGCAAGAGAAGGTGAAGTGATATAGGCTCCTGTGGCTATTTGTAAGCATTGGCGTTGAAGAGATTCTAGAATTTTGAGGTTTCATTTAATTGCATTTTCGAAGTGTGGGGATCCGTATTCCAAAATTGATCGAATGATCGATTTGTAAAGAGTTAGGAGTGTGTTTCGGTTGGATCCCCAGTTTGTGCCTGATAGTGCTCGAAGGATGTTTATTCTTTTTATGCGCGTTTTTATGTCTAAGATGTGTGGCCGAAAAGTGAGTTTTGGGTCTAAAGTGATGCCTGGAAATTGTCTTGTGGTAACCAATGGGATGGGAGTGTGGTCTATTGTTAGTTGTGGTAAGTCTGTGTGTTTGTGGTAGCTGGAAATCATGCATTTTGATTTGTGTGGTGCAATGTGTAGGTTTAGGGAGGCGAGTTTGCTATGTAGTTGTATTAATGTAGTTTGTATTATTCCTAGTGCGTTATTTGGTTTTTCGTGTGATGTCCATATGACTATGTCGTCAGCGTTTAGTGCAATTTAGGCCGGAAGGTTGTCTCAGTCTGTGATAACTGAGGTTAGACCTAAAATAAAGAGCAGGGGGCTGAGTACGGAACCTTGCATCAGGCCGGTTGTGGGGAGTTTTGTGTCTGGGATATGGGATCCAATTTTGACTTGAAGTGAACGATTTAGAAGATAGAAGCCAAGATAGTGTAGCAGCCTGTCCGGTATATCTATGTCGTGTAGGTGTTGTAGTAGTGCTGCTATGTTGATGGTGTCGTAGGCGTGTTTGAGGTCCAGGAAGACGGCGACAGTGGAGCGTTTCCCTGCCGCCGCTTCCTGGATGTGTGTGACAAGGTGAATGAGGTTATCTAGGCATGAGCGATTAGGAAAAAAACCTGATTGAATAGGATATATTATTTATAGAATAGGATATGTTTGTTTTTGGATTATATCGAAGAGGCGTTATTTGACAAGGCGTTCGAATAGTTTGTGGAAGCAGCTAGTGAGGGTAATAGGGCGATAGGAAGTGCAGTGTTGAGTCCGTGTTTGGTTTAGGTCAGAGGTGAAAAAGTGTCCAGCCTTTCACCTACAGAATATCGAACACCATCAGGCTGTCACGTGTTGATAGTTCACATAAAGACCCGTATGCATGTGTGTGAGCACGAAATATCGACCATACCGCTGAAATGGAACAAAGAATAACACTAGTCCATATATGATCTCCAATTTGTTCAATTGTATACGATCTTCAATTATTAATTAATATGTAAAATTACAACACACACTATAAGCTAATCTTGTTTCTAATGTGTGTATACATCAATATCTATCTATGGTGCGTATTATTGTAGTTTAATGTACTCACAATATGTTGTGCACACATTTTACTTGGCAAAGCAAAACCACAGGTTAAGCTAGCTTTTATTGTGAAAATATGCTCAATGTATGTCCGACAAAATATTTTAAAAAGATCAGACCAGGTTAGATATTTTAACATTTTTATTATTGAACACACAAATTGTGCCTATATTGAAGAAACAATTGAAAAGGAGGTATGGTAAACCAGGCCAGACTATTTTATATATTAAACAATAATAGTATGTTATTTTGCTTTCTAACTAAAAATAAGCATTTCTGAGGGGAATCAATGGTCACATCATCCTAATCATGCGAATACACATGGTATTACAATATGCTGTTCTCCAAATCGAATGACTCATTGAAAATGAAATTCACCAATACAAATTGAATTCCCTTGTACAATAAGGAAGTCAATATAACACCAATATCAAGGGCAGAGTGTCATAGGTCATATTTTGCATTTGTTTCAAGTAATTCATTTTTTTTAACTTCTTGGTCAACGCAGCAAGTTCTGCTTATGGCAAAACATGGGCCCTGACACAAATAAGTAAAACCCGTGGAAGTGACCAGATGAATTATTAAAATAAAGACTCCTATTGGAAGAACCAAAACATTTGTTTTCATGATAAGGATTACAAAAGTCTGCAGTGTGGGAAAATGGTTCAAATAATATGTTAGACTGAGAAACGAGAAAAGTGTCACTTCAGTCAGGTATGACCAAGGTTGGGTTTATGTCTTGGAATTCTGGAATTGGAGAGGAAAATTATGTGGCATTACAGGTTGGCATAGAGCAGAGGACTTTGAGGACTTTTCTTCTAATCTGAATCCCGGATTATGAGAGGAAAACTGTGTTGCATTCCAAGTTTGAGAAAGATGTGATTTGTTTCTGTCATCAAAATAACTATTTTCGCACTTTTCACGGTCATGCTGCGTGTTTAATGCTCCCATGATCATGACCAAACCTCAAGGAGATCGCAGTCATTGTCAGACCCAATTTCTCTTTTGGACAAATGGAGTGGAAGACATCCTGGATATTAAATAATATTTTTTCGCGGCCAACATCAAAGACAATACCATGTTTGCAATACTTGTCATGACTCTCGTCTCTCAGAGACGAAACACCACCTACGCAAACATACACAAGTTCAGCTTCAACAGCGTTTTGGTTTGGAAGGCAAAATCGACCAGGGCCAGCATTCTTGCCCACCCTAAAATCTAAATGTTTTTTAACACGATTTCTTGTGGAACTGGCGCAATTCTTTCTGGGCCTTCGCACGTTTTTACCGGATTCTACACGATTTTGCGAGCCTCTGGCTCGATATTTCTGAATCCAGAGCAGTTGTCTGAGAACGGTTTCATTTTTTCGGGGTCCCTGCTGAATCTTACGGAGCCTCGGCTTCATTTTATTCGGGAACCGGTACGAGTGGAAGGTACCAGTTTGGTCTGCTGTGACGTCGCAATTTTTCAAAGCTCGAGCAGTATGGCAACGTCCAGGTGCAAACACTTGCGACCTACCACCCAGGCCGGTTCGTCTGACGGTACTAGTCTGGGACTCTCCTGGCTTGTATAATAACTGGTGGGTAAGTCCAGTACGCGTGATTGCTCTCGCATTGTCCTGACCGACGATTAGCCAGGCGGCGACAGCTTGTTGTACAATGGCTTCAGCAGCAAGTGGAGCACACACAGAATGGTTCTTGTTCCAAGTTCCTACCTCAAGTCTCTCTAGGCAACAGTGACGGCCAATCATCCAATTTCTGTACTTCTGCCCATCTTTACCACCTTGGCTTCCTGGTGCATATCTTGCCGCAATAGTCCCACCTAAAGTTGTGTTAATGCCTTGGTATGTGCCATGAAAATAATATCTTGAGGTTATTTCATAGTCGCACATATTCTGTGGGGGGAGAGAGGAGATGGTGCTTGGTGCCGTCCCCCTTCAGGCCGTTTGGGTGACCATGGTCTCCGTGCCCTCGCTCCTCTCCCCATATCCGCTTGTGCTTCCAAGTGCCCGCAGGCTATTGCAGGGGCCCGCACGCATTTGGAAGACCTGATTGACTTTCGTAGCTGTCGGCAGACGTTCTTAAGATCCTTTACATATCACGAAACAGCGATACGAAGTCATTCGCTGGATCACGACAACATTGACGAAGGCTTGTAGTCGTTCGCAAGAGCCCCATACTTAAAGACATAAAGACATAAAATATTAGTGCAACTCTGAGCCACAAGGGCCCTTCTTGGTTGCACTCTGTACACTGAACCAGTTGCCCACCAAATCTGCCAATCAGCCCTCCCTGTAATACTGAAAAGCAAGCCCTCTATTCTTATAATGATTGTCTATGCTGTTTTTAAAGATGTTCAATGTGCTGCTACTGACGATGTTTTCTGGCAGCTGGTTCCAGTATTCCACTACCCTGTTGGTGAAGAAAGTTTGCCTTAACCTTGTTCTGCTGTGGTTAATTTTAATTTTGAATTTATGACCTCTAATTGCATCATTTCTGTTAAATTCAAACATTTCCCCAAGGTATCCCCTCTCCAGACCATTGACAAATTTAAAGACCTCGATGAGATATCCTCTCAGCCTTCTATATTTAAGTGAAAACATATTCAATTTCTTCAATCTTTCCTCATATGCCAGGTTGCTTATGCCATTAACCATTTTTGTAGCCCTCTTTTTTACTCTCTCTAAAAGCCAACAATCTTTTTCATAGCTAGGAGACCAAGCTTGGATGCAGTATTCCAAATGTGGCCTGACGTATGCACAGTAAAGCTTCCTGATCACTTCCTCACTTCTGTGTGATACATTCCTATTTATTGCCCCGAGCATTCTCAGTGCCTTCTTCCTGGCTTCCTTGGTCTGTTCTGATGCCCCCAATTTTGTGTTTAGAATAACACCTAAATCCTTCTCCTGTTGAGTCACTGATAGCACTTGGCCACCCATCAAGTATGGAGCCTTCATATGCTGCTTACCTACATGCATGATTTTGCACTTATCAAAGTTAAATTTCATTTGCCATTCTTCGGACCACTTCACAAGTTCGTCTAAGTCTTTTTGCAGCGAGATATGCTCATCCTGACCTGTTATTGCCCTAAAGACCTTCAAATCATCTGCAAATTTCAAAACTTTACTGCTTAGGCCACTTTCAATGTTATTTACAAATATAATGAACAGTAATGGCCCTAGTACTGACCCCTGGGGGACTCCACTAAGAACATTTTGCCATGATGACTTTGTACCATTTAGCATCACTCTTTGCTGTCTATCTGAAAGCCACAACTCTATCCATTTTAAGATGCTACCTGCAATACCATGGGACTGAAGCTGTATCATTAACCGTTTATGGGGTACCTTGTCAAAGGCCTTACTAAAGTCAAGATATGCTACATCAACCTGATTTCCCTGATCAAATTGTTCTGTGGCGAAGTTCAAAAAGTCCAAGAGGTTTGTGAGACACGATCGTCCTTTTCTAAATCCATGTTGAGTATCTTGAATCAATCTGCTACCTTCCAGATAGCTAACTATTCTATCCTTGATAATTGATTCGAGTACCTTGCAGACTAGGGATGTGAGACTTATTGGTCTATAGTTTTCAACTTTCCCTCTTTCTCCTTTCTTGAAAATAGGAACTACATTTGCCCTTTTCCAATCGGTTGGAATTTCATTATGTGAAACTGATCTACAAAATATTATACTAAGTGGAAATGCCAGTTCCTTTTCAGTTTCCCGCAACACCCTAGCATAAATATCATCAGGTCCTGCTGCCTTATTTGGCTTTATTTTCCTGATATGATTGTAAACAACATCACTACCAATGAAATCAACATCATTTGTCAGATCCCATGTAACTGAACTATGGTGTACGGTCGGCAGATTGGTCATATCTTCCAATGTAAACACTGATTTGAACTGCTTGCTCAGCTCCTCAACCATCTCACTATCCTCACCCAATGTAGTCCCGTTTACTTCCAGTGGACCAATTGTGCTAGAAACTTTACTCAGCTTGTAGAAACTAAAGAACTTTTTACTGTCCCCATTACAGTTTCTAGCTAAATCCAATTCCTTTGCTCGCTTTGCTGCTCTGGTTTTTTGCTCCACAGTGTCTAGCTTTTCGATACGCCTTTAGATTAATGACATTTGAGGCTTCTTTAAAAACTCTAAATGCAGTTTTCTTAGCCTTAATTGCTTTTATCACGTCTGGTGTAAGCCATGCTGGCTTTCCTACCCTTCTTTTGCGTCTTTTGCGTCTGCGTCATAGAAGAAGCCCTACCAATATGTTTGTTTCCCCACCATAAGATTTCCTGCTTTTATTTTGCAGATAAATGGAATTCCTACTAAAGAAAGTCTTATGTAGATAATCACATGAAATACACGCAAGACCATTTTCTTCCAGCCTTCAATTGATAGCATATCAGATATTCACTCAAGTTTTCAAAGCTCTGGTGTTCCCATCTAGATAAATAGCAACTAAAAGCACGCACGTGCAAATAGCGAAGACTGTTTTGATTGTGCTCAGCCTGACACTATAGGGTCTCATAAAGTGTGGTACCAAATTAAAGTGAGATCGCTACATGAGGTAAGTGAGTGAAGTTTGTGATGCCAATTTGGAAAAAAAGGTACCTTGAAAGTCAGAAAGATCAGACCACTGTCTGTCTGTCTGTCACTGTCCCCATTACAGTTTCTAGCTAAATCCAGTTCCTTTGCTCGCTTTGCTGCTCTGGTTTTTTGCTTCACAGTGTCTCTAGCTTTTCGATACGCCTTTAGATTAATGACATTTGAGGCTTCTTTAAAAACTCTAAATGCAGTTTTCTTAGCCCTAATTGCTTTTATCACGTCTGGTGTAAGCCATGCTGGCTTTCCTACCCTTCTTTTGCGACTTTGCTTTTGGGGGACATGTCTAATCTGAGTTTCCTTTAAGTAAGATTTGAACTTTTCCCACATTTCACAGGCATTTAAATTGGAGAATTCTTCTTCCCATCTGATGGCACTTAAAGCCGCTCTCATGCCGTTAATGCCGTGAGGGTACTTCCTGGCAAGGGTCCGCAGATGCTCGCAAGGGCACGCAGTCATCTGGCAGCGTCCCTAGACGATAGTAAGGGCCCGTAGAAGTTAGCAGGTGTCCGTAGAAATCCGCGAAGGCGCTTAGATGTTCGCAACGTCGTGTATCCAGTATGTATACCAATGTCGGCCCGCTGTCGGCATGTGACAGGGCGAGCTTCGCATCTTGTAAGCGGTTTACCGACATCGGGCCACTCTCGGCCCGACATCTGGAAACTAACCTGGAATATACAATGTCTGGCTGAGTTCGGCATATTAATAGTGGCCGGCCAACGTCCGGCCGCTGTCCAACATTTCACTCCCCAGCCGACAGTGGGCCTCTAGTGTCCGACATCGGCTCGACGTGGGGCCGAGTATCGGGCCAACGTCGGGTTGTTGTCGGCATGTTCACTAAGTACGCTCTCGCACTAAGTAAGTCCGTTGACGTTCACTTAAGCACGTGAGTGTTTGTAAGATATCGTAGATTTTGTGATAAGCACGACAGCAGCCATAGTAAAGTGGCGTTCGCCTTTCTGTCTCCGAAATCCCGCAACGGCTATCTTCAGGCCCCAGAACAAGCCAAGAGCCCGTGGGAGCCCAGATAGGGGCCACTGACAACGTCGCTCCCTTGACTACTTTCCTACCGTTGCCAAATCACCGGAAATGGGGCTACATCCGTGGTTCCCTCCTTTCTGAACCC
The DNA here is from genome assembly GCA_034440575.1 of Imbricaverruca yamaguchii. Classification (NCBI taxonomy): domain Eukaryota; kingdom Metazoa; phylum Arthropoda; class Thecostraca; family Neoverrucidae; genus Imbricaverruca; species Imbricaverruca yamaguchii. Next base: position 46,380 of record JAOTOL010001385.1, read on the forward strand.
ACATGGATACCTACGTGTATTAAGGAAGACATCCCAGGGTTATTGGTGTTGCCAAGTTAAACTTTGATTACATTCATATATTGGAATAGGCGCAATGCAATATGTCAAGTGTTAAAATTTGAAATTTGGTTTGTTGCATCTTCAACATGAAAAGTACATCAATTTAACATGTGTCCGGAGCGTCTTCTTCTATATTCCGGAAGCTCATTTAAACCAATGACGTCAATCTGGTAGCGTTTCAGAAATAATTAACGTCCTCATCGTAATCCATGACTATAAAGGAAGGGCCTTGGATAAGAGGAGGTCCTTGAATTGTGTGGTGTATGGGTCCTAATGTTTTGTCTCTGAATGATCATTGTGCGGTGGTAAGTTGTGACTGTATGCAATTGTCATGTAAATATGCATATTTTTACGAGAGCTGATCTTACTTTCTATTAGTTCGTGAAGTTTAAGTGAAATCGAACGGTTTATCAACCTGGTGAGAATTATGCTTTAGAGAGGAAATTGGTGGTATTCCACGTGTGGAGATCATTTCCCGTGGGATCAAGTTAAAAGCCAAGGTTTCTTATATTATAAAAGTGTTCTTTCTTTAAAAATCGACTAATCATAAAAGTCGATTATATGCGCAATAATATGACAGGCTAGGTGGTATTATTGCAGATTAAGGTATACACAAGTTTTACACACATTTTACCTCCTTGAAGTGTAGAATGGATTAGTTTTGGTTAAGCTGGGTTAGGTTATGCGAACCTCATCAAATCTACTCTATTCTAAACTAATATAAACCAACTGGTAGTGCAGTTGGTTGGAGCACGGGCCTGCACTGGTCTACCCTGTTCTGGCAACACAGGGTTTGAGTCACTGCCCACTCACATTTAGCCCCAGGCCGGGAGCGTCAGTTGGCAGCTGGTCTGATAAGGCAGAGGACAAACTACCAGGCAGCTGTATCAGTATACTGACAGCATGTTAAACTTTCTATAACAATTCTGCAGTTGAACTGGAATTCATGGTTTGGGTGGTGGGCCAGGGTTCACACAAGATCTGCTTGGCAATAGAACCCTGGTTCCTAAAGCCACCCCAGCAACAACTCAGATTCGATTAAAAAAGAAGAGCTAATATGTTATAATGCAAGGGCCAGAAATGGTAGTATGCCCTGACACCATCTGTATGTCATGTCCCACATGACTGTCACCTCCATTCTTTGGTTCCTTAGACCCTAATGTCAGCAGAACAATTGTACAAACTCCCCATCCACCTTTATATTTATAATCCCTGTCTGTTCCCTCCAAATTCCTTAGTGCATCTGCTGACATCTCATGTTTTGAACTATATCCCTCCATTCTTGAAACCACACCCTCCATCCGTGGACTCTGGTGTTGTCATTAAAGTCTCACAGACTTCATACCTCTCCACCATCTTCCACCTCTCTTTAGCTTCTTCATTTCAATTACAGACTTCTAAAATTTTCACCAGATCTCTGCACTTCTCCATTCATGAATGCACCATCAGAACATTTTTCATCATAATGCTGTGGCATTTTACTTGTTTTATTTCTGACAACAAAATATTGCTTTTTTTCATTCTTCCTCACACCTTTGATGTGGGGGCAAGTAGTCTAGGGGTAAGTTGCTCATCTCACAATCAAAAGGTTGTGGGTTTGAGTCTCGCCTGTCCCTACTCTTAGCCTGCAACCAATCAGTATGAGAGATTGGCATTGCTACATGACTCAAAGGTTGATGTGTTGTAAAACCAATAACCAACCAACCACACCTTTGTCATATTTGGATGCATTGCCCTGCATACACATAACTTTTGGCAATACATATTTCTGTAGTGGGAAGCATGGCATATGTTTATTGTTAGACTGGGTGTGACCAGGAGGAGCCAGCCAGGAGGAGTCTGCTCATAGTGCAGTCTCATGCACCCTGAAACTTAAATAACCAAGCAACCATGCTGATTGGAATATCCACATGATGCAGACCATTGTGGATCATTTTGAGTAAAATGATGCAATATACACACATATATATAAACTGATAATGTATATTGTTAATGCTCATACAAAAAATCCTCTGCAAATTCAACACTTGGTGTGCAATGTGGAAGTGTGTGTTCATTAGATTTGTGTTATTTTTTTAGTTGTCCCTTTTGGTATGCATTTTGTGGTGTTCTGCAAAATTTTGGAATCAAGAAACCTGGATCTGTAATGATACCTGTTTTGACTCAAACCCAATCAGCATTGGAAGGTTATTTTCCCATGATCATTGGATGGGTGCTAAATGACCAAATGTGGTCAATGCACCCTGAAACTTAAATAACCAAGCAACCATACTGATTGGAATATCCACATGATGCAGAGCATTGTGGATCATTTTGAGTAAACTGATGCAATATACACATATATATATATACTGATAATGTATTTTGATGATAATGTATATTGTGTATATGATATATAATGGTAGGACAAGATATGGTAACAGGTGTCTTTTCTGTTTTGTTATCAATGGAATTTCCATTGAACTGATCTGGTGCTTTTGTAGATGTTTTCCAGATCACATGAAGAATGCTTTTCTTGCCAGTCACATGCAGTAATACAATGTCCACTTCCTACTACAACAAATCCCCTCAGGTCCATCTTAAAATCATGCATTGCATGTGACACCCTGAGGCCCACAATATTTGCTAAACTTTGAGAACTTTGGGCCTCAAGCCTCTGCAAAGAAATATAACTCTTTATGTACATCCTCCTAGTGATCTGTGTACTGGAAAATTACATTCCTGGAAAGCTTGGAGCCAATCTATGGGCACTACATGACCAATGTAGTTGATGCACCCTAAAGCCCTAATAACTAACTAACTTGGGGCCAATATGAAGCCACTCATAGTGTTGCTTAGTACCCATGATTTCTGAGCAGCACTACAAGCAGCTTTGGTCATCCTCCCCCACCCTTGTTGACTCAGGGACCATTTGGCTGATCAACCTAGTGATGCTCCTGTGGGAAATGTACCCTGTTTGCCCCCTCATCATTTCACTATAGCTCCCAGCTTCTTAGCAAATATGCTGGGTCAATTTATTTATGAAGTTCTTCTTGGGTGTGAGTTATTCCTGGGACACTTAGACATAAGGACATAAAAGATTAGTGCAACTATGAGCCACAAGGGCCCTTCTTGGTTGCACTCCGGACACTCAACCAGTTGCCCATGAAATCTGTTGATCAGCCCTCCCTGGAATACTGAAAAGCAAGCCCTCTATTCTTATAATGGTTGTCTATGCTGTTTTTAAAGATGTGCAATGTGCTGCTACTGACAATGGTTTCTGGCAGCTGGTTCCAGTGTTCTATTACCCTGCTTGTGAAGAAAGACTGTCTTAAACATGACCTGTTGCTAGTCAAACTGCTCAACAAGGAGCCCTATCAATATTGAATATATTCCAGGCACTATCCTGCCCCCAGGATAATTGTATGAAGGTTATACAATACTGATTGCAGGTGATCCTTGTGTGTGACATTTATATAGGGGAAGTGGCATGAGGTCAGGGGGTGGAGGATTTGGAGATGCGAACCTAAGGAAAGGGTCAGTGAGTGGCAGGTGGCAGGTGGTAGGAGCGGGAGGAAGTCTAGCCGACCGGCCCAGCGGGCAGGCATATTAACAACAAATATGTTCCAGGCATTGGATGACTGCCCCCAGGATAGTAGTAGTAAGGAGTCAGTGCTGGTCATAGGAGACTCTCGTGTGCGACATTTAGAGTGGGTATTTTGTAAAGGTAGGAGGGACAGGAGGTGCATCACCAGGCCTGGTGCCAAGGTGAAGGACCTAATACCTGCAGTGGCACAGGTCACCAGTGATCACCAGTTTAACACAGTCATAGTGCATGTACGGGTAAATAACATAGGTCATACTAGGAGTGAGGAGCTTCTAGACATAAAGACATAAAGACATAAAAGATTAGTGCAACTATGAGCCACAAGGGCCCTTCTTGGTTGCACTCTGTACACTGAACCAGTTGCCCACCAAATCTGTCAATCAGCCCTCCCTGTAATACTGAAAAGCAAGCCCTCTATTCTTATAATGATTGTCTATGCTGTTTTTAAAGATGTTCAATGTGCTCCTACTGACGATGTTTTCTGGCAGCTGGTTCCAGTGTTCCACTACCCTGTTGGTGAAGAAAGTTTGCCTTAACCTTGTTCTGCTGTGGTTAACTTTAATTTTGAATTTATGACCTCTAATTGCATCATTTCTGTTAAATTCAAACATTTCCCCAAGGTATCCCCTCTCCAGACCATTGACAAATTTAAAGACCTCGATGAGATCTCCTCTCAGCCTTCTATATCTAAGTGAAAACATATTCAATTTCTTCAATCTTTTCTCATATGCCAGGTTGCTTATGCCATTAACCATTTTTGTAGCCCTCTTTTGCACTCTCTCTAAAAGCCAACAATCTTTTTCATAGCTAGGAGACCAAGCTTGGATGCAGTATTCCAAATGTGGCCTGACGTATGCATAGAGCTTCCTGATCACTTCCTCACTTCTGTATGATACATTCCTATGTATTGCCCCGAGCATTCTCAGTGCCTTTTTCCTGGCTTCCTTGGTCTGTTCTGATGCCCCCAGTTTTGTGTTTAGAATAACACCTAAATCCTTCTCCTGTTGAGTCACTGATAGCACTTGGCCACCCATCAAGTATGGAGCCTTCATATGCTGCTTACCTGCATGCATGATTTTGCACTTATTAAAGTTAAATTTCATTTGCCATTCTTCGGACCAAAGGGCCCTGTACTTCTGCGGGAGTACAGGGCCCTTCTAGCCACCCTGAAGGGTACCAATAGAGTCATTGTAACAGCAATTTTGCCCAGGGCTAGAGCCTTCCCTGAGTGGAGCTCTAGGGCACTGGCAGCCAATGCCAGGGTAGGAAAGCTCTGCCATGAGCTAGGTTTTACATTTGTAGACGAGTGGAGCAGGTTTTATGCATCGTGGGACCTCTATCAGAGGGATGGCCTGCACTTTTCTGAGAAGGGGGTCCATATGTTAGGCAAAGTGTATGAGCATGTCCTTCAGGGAAACTAGGAGATGGGGTGGGGAGGGATGAAATTGCATTGCCAACTCAGGAATATTCCAATAGTGTCAGCCAAGGCAATAGAACCTCAAAGTCTGCAAATAGGGACAGCAGCAACTCAAGGGGACAGAGTTATAGTTCATCTAGTGATAAAAGAACTCCTCAATATGAAAAAGCCAAAGGTGGTTATGGAGCATTTGTTAAGTGTATGATGTTTAATGCTCAGAGTATCCGTTCCAAATTTGATGAGTTCAAGTGTTATGTTGCTGAGGAGGAACCAGATTTTGTTTGCATTACGGAGGCATGGGTCAGTGAAGGGTATTTTGGAGATAACTTACAGGACTATGAGATCCAGGGATACAATATGTTTTCGTGCAATAGGGGTCCAGCAATGAAAGGGGGTGGTGTAATGCTCTATATGAATAGCTTATTCAGTTCTCAAAAAGTAGCAGGTGGGGATAAAAATGTGTCTGTGGAGTCCATTTGGCTTGATGTCACTGTGGGAAAAGGCAACAGCAATACTCTTATGATAGGAGCTTTCTACCGATCAGGAACCCTGCCACATTCTCAGCAGCTGGAGCTTGACAATGTGATTTGTGAGGAAATCAGTAGAAACTTTAAGAGGAAGTGCCTTATTATCGGTGACTTTAATCTAAAAGGTTATGAAAATGCTGGTGTTGGCTCCCCATCATGCAAGATGTTTAGGAAATGCCTTGAAGAGGACCTGTTCTTACACCAGTTTGTATCGGAACCTACCAGGCATGGTTCATTCTTGGACCTTGTTTTCTCGGATTTAAGTGACTTGGTTCAAGACTTAACTGTAGGCGAAGCAAAGACGCAAAAGAAGGGTAGGAAAACCAGCATGGCTTGCACCAGACGTGATAAAAGCAATTAAGGCTAAGAAAACTGCATTTAGAGTTTTTAAAGAAGCCTCAAATGTCGTTAATCTAAAGGCGTATCGAAAAGCTAGAGACACTGTGAAGCAAAAAACCAGAGCAGCAAAGCGAGCAAAAGAAGTGGATTTAGCTAGAAATTGTAATGGGGACAGTAAAAAGTTCTTTAGTTTCTACAAGCTGAGTAAAGTTTCTAGCACAATTGGTCCACTGGAAGTAAATGGGACTACATTGGGTGAGGATAGTGAGATGGTTGAGGAGCTGAGCAAGCAGTTCAAATCAGTGTTTACATTGGAAGATATAACCAATCTGCCGACCGTACACCATAGTTCAGTTACATGGGATCTGACAAATGATGTTGATTTCATTGATAGTGATGTTGTTTACAATCATATCGGGAAAATAAAGCCAAATAAGGCAGCAGGACCTGACGAAATTTATGCTAGGGTGTTGCGGGAAACTGAAAAGGAACTGGCATTTCCACTTAGTATAATATTTTGTAGATCAGTTTCACATAATGAAATTCCAACCGATTGGAAAAGGGCAAATGTAGTTCCTATTTTCAAGAAAGGAGAAAGAGGGAAAGTTGAAAACTATAGCCCAATAAGTCTCACATCCCTAGTCTGCAAGGTACTCGAATCAATTATCAAGGATAGAATAGTTAGTTATCTGGAAGGTAGCAGATTGTTGCGGGAAACTGAAAAGGAACTGGCATTTCCACTTAGTATAATATTTTGTAGATCAGTTTCACATAATGAAATTCCAACCAATTGGAAAAGGGCAAATGTAGTTCCTATTTTCAAGAAAGGAGAAAGAGGGAAAGTTGAAAACTATAGCCCAATAAGTCTCACATCCCTAGTCTGCAAGGTACTCGAATCAATTATCAAGGATAGAATAGTTAGTTATCTGGAAGGTAGCAGATTGATTCAAGATACTCAACATGGGTTTAGAAAAGGACGATCGTGTCTCACAAACCTCTTGGACTTTTTGAACTTCGCCACAGAACAATTTGATCAGGGGAATCAGGTTGATGTAGCATATCTTGACTTTAGTAAGGCCTTTGACAAGGTACCCCATAGACGGTTAATGATACAGCTTCAGTCCCATGATATTGCAGGTAGCATCTTAAAATGGATAGAGTTGTGGCTTTCAGATAGACAGCAGAGAGTGATGCTAAATGGTACAAAGTCATCATGGCCAAATGTTCTTAGTGGAGTCCCCCAGGGGTCAGTACTAGGGCCATTACTGTTCATTATATTTGTAAATAACATTGAAAGTGGCCTAAGCAGTAAAGTTTTGAAATTTGCGGATGATTTGAAGGTCTTTAGGGCAATAACAGGTCAGGATGAGCATATCTTGGTGCAAAAAGACTTAGACGAACTTGTGAAGTGGTCCGAAGAATGGCAAATGAAATTTAACTTTGATAAGTGCAAAATTATGCATTTAGGTAAGCAGCATATGAAGGCTCCATACTTGATGGGTGGCCAAGTGCTATCAGTGACTCAACAGGAGAAGGATTTAGGTGTTATTCTAAACACAAAACCGAGGGCATCAGAACAGACCAAGGAAGCCAGGAAGAAGGCACTGAGAATGCTCGGGGCAATGAATAGGAATGTATCATACAGAAGTGAGGAAGTGATCAGGAAGCTTTACAGTGCATACGTCAGGCCACATTTGGAATACCGCATCCAAGCTTGGTCTCCTAGCGATGAAAAATATTGTTGGCTTTTAGAGAGAGTACAAAAGAGGGCTACAAAAATGGTTAATGGCATAAGCAACCTGGCATATGAGGAAAGATTGAAGAAATTGAATATGTTTTCACTTAGATATAGAAGGCTGAGAGGAGATCTCATCGAGGTCTTTAAATTTGTCAATGGTCTGGAGAGTGGATACCTTGGGGACATGTTTGAATTTAACAGAAATGATGCAGTTAGAGGTCATAAATTCAAAACTAAAGTTAACCACAGCAGAACAAGGTTAAGGCAAACTTTCTTCACCAACAGGGTAGTGGAACACTGGAACCAGCTGCCAGAAAACATCGTCAGTAGCAGCACATTGAACATCTTTAAAAACAGCATAGACAATCATTATAAGAATCGAGGGCTTGCTTTTCAGTATTACAGGGAGGGCTGATTGACAGATTTGGTGGGCAACTGGCTCAGTGTAGAGAGTGCAACCAAGAAGGGCCCTTGTGGCTCATAGTTGCACTAATCTGTTATGTCTTTATGTCTTTATATAGGGTATTCTGTAAAGGTAGGAGGGACAGGAGGTGCTTCAGCAGGCCTGGTGTGAAGGTTAAGGACCTGGTGCCAGTGGTGGCATAGACCACCAGTGATTACAAGTTTAGTCCAGTTGTAGTCCAGGTAGGGGTGAATAACATAGGTCATGCTGGGAGTGAGGAGCTGCTGCAGGACTGCAGGGCCCTTCTGGCCATCCTGAAGGATAACAATAGCAGGGCTATTGTGACTGCCATTTTGCCTAGGGCTAGAGCCTCCCCTGAGTGGAGCTCTAGGGCACTGGCAGCCAACGCCAGGGTAGGCAAGCTCTGCCGTGAGGTAGGTTTCACCTTTGTAGATGAGTGGTGCAGGTTTTATGCATCATGGGACCTCTATCAGAGGGATGGCCTGCACGTCTCTGAGAAGGGGGTCCATGTGTTAGGCAAAGTGTATGAGCATGTCCTTCAGGGAAACTAGGAAATGGGGTGGGGAGGTATGAAATTGCATTCCCAACTCAGGAATATTCCAATAGTGTCAGCCAAGACAATACAACCTCAAAGTCAGCAAATAGGGACAGCAGTAGTTCAAGGAGGCAGAGTGATAGTTCATCTAGTGATAAAAGAACTCCTCAGCATGAAAAAGTGAAAGGTGGTTATGGAGCATTTGTTAAATGTATGATGTTTAATGCTCCAAATTTCCGATCTGAGTATCCGATCCAAGAGTATCCGATCCAAATTTGATGGGTTGAAGTGTTATGTTGCTGAGGAGGAACCATATTTTATTTGCATTGTGGAGGCATGGGTCAGTGAAGGGTATTTTGGAGATAACTTGCAGGACTATGAGATCCAGGGATACAATATGTTTTCATACAATATGGGTCCACCAGTGTAAGGGGGTGGTATAATGCTCTATGTGAATAGCTTTTGCAGTTCTCAAAAAGTGGCAAATGGGGTGAAAAATGTGTATGGAGTCCATTTGGCTTGATGTTGCTGTGGGAAAAGGCAACAACAATAAACTGAGGATAGGAGATTTGTACTGATCAGGGACCCTGATCAGTACAAATTCTCAGCTTGATAAGTTGATTTGTGAGGAAATCAGTAGAAACTTTCAGAAGAGGTGCCTTATTCTTGGTGACTAATCTAAAAAGATATGAAAATGTTGGTGTTGGCTCCCCATTCTGCAAAATGTTTAGGAAATACTTTGAAAAGGACCTGTTCTTACACCAGTTTGTATCGGAACCTACCAGGCATGGCTCATTCTTGGACCTTGTATTCTTGTATTTAAGTGACTTGGTTCAAGACTTGAATGTGCTGCATGACTACTGCAGTCGATGCGCCCCTAAGCCCCCAAGACTTGAATGTAGGAGAAACTCTGGGAAGAAGTGGCCATAACATAGTTAGATTCAAGGCACATATAGTGGGCACTAAGATGGGAAGAAGAACTCTCCAATTTAAATGCCTGTGAAATGTGGGGCAAGTTGAAATCTTGAGATGGTTGACGAGCTAAGTAAGCAGTTTAAATCAGTGTCTACATTGGAAGATATGACTAATTTGCCATCTGTACACCATTGTTCCGTGACATGGAATCATAAATAATGTTTATTTAATTGATGGTCATGTTGTTTTCGATCATATCAGTAAAATATAGCGAAAAAAAGGCGGCAGGACCTGATGAAATTTATGGTAGGGTGTTGCAGGAAGCTGAAAAGGAACTGGCATTTCCACTTAGTATAATATTTTGTGTAGATCGGTTTCACAAAATGAAATTCCAACACATGGGAAAAGCGCAAATGTAGCAATTTTAAATCGATGTTAACTAGTTGCAATTTATTGATGCAATTCTAATTCAATTATTTCTGTTAAATTCAAACATTTCCCTAAGATATCCCTTCTCCGGACCATGGACAAGTTTAAAGGCCTTAATGAGATCTCTCAGCCTTCTATATCTAAGTGAAAACATATTCAATTTCCTCCATCTTTCCTTATATGCCAGGCTGCTTATGTCATTAACCATTTGTGCTTATGCCATGTGCACTTTTCTTATCAGCTGATCCATCTCAGGACACAGTATTGTTGCGTGCAATGGTTAAATACTCAGATTTATTAGTATCTTTACCTGAACATTTTTTCTAACACCGTTTTCTTCCATCGTTTTTCCGTACATGCTTTCTCTGAATGTGCCCACCCTTGGTGTACCTCTATGGGCGTAAAATGGCCCAAGTAGTTGGCACGCCGTGAAACACTATTCCTACACAATGCATTGTACTGTTCGTGCAATGTAGTGAAGCTGTCATGCTGTCCGCTTGCAGCATGTCTAGCTTTCTGTAACGCCTGCAGATGATGGACGGCCAAAAGTTCTGCCTGAAGTGGGACGGCTTCCAGGGCAGTGTGACGTCACTGTTCGACAGCCTGCGGCGGGTGGAGGAGCTGGTGGACATCACGCTCTGCTGCGAGGGCCAGCAGGTGCGCGCGCACAGGATGATGCTGTCCGTGTGCAGCCCCTACTTCAGAGAGCTGCTCAAGGTCAGTCTGGTGCGCCGCTCGGCTGTCGCCAGCCCAGTCGTCAGGACGCAGTTTGGTCGTCAGGGTTGAGTCAGGGCGGAGTCAGGGCGGAGTTTCATCGTCAGGACGTAGTTAGGGCGAAGTTTCATTGTCAGGGCGGAGTCAGGGCGGAGTTTCGTTGTCAGGGCGGAGTCAGGGCGGAGTTTCATCGTAAGACCGTGAACGCGTAGTCTAGTGGTAAGTTGCTCGTCTCACAATCGAAAATTGTGTGTTCGAGTCTCACCTGTCGCTACTCTTCGCCCGCGACCAATCGGCGTGAGAGATTGGCGACGCTGCATGACTCAACGGCCCAGTGTCCTAAAATTACTTCGCCATTAACTGTGTGGATGAAGAAAGAAGTTGCTTGGGAATAGTGAAAGATTGGAAGAAAATAAAGGATCGCCACCGAAGGATTAAAAAAGCGGAATGCCTTTCACTTCAGTCACATACATTTTACTTTTTTTTTAGCAGTCGTGTGTATAATGATTGCCCACACATGTAGCAAAATGATAAGAGCCGAAGACAAGGATGAAATACACAATTCCATTAACCGTGAATTTCCAGGCCACATGGTCAATTATTTTACACTGCAACGGCCGATGTGTCGTAAAACCAACCGGCCATCGTAAGACGGTGAGAGTTTGAGTCCCGCTGCCGGCGGCAGTGTCGAGTCCGTCCACGCGACGGTCGGTGTGAGAGGCCGGCGACGCTGCGCCGCCCGCCAGTCGACTGCGGCGCGTGGCGCGCGGCCATCGTGAGCCGTGGGCTCGGCCGCCTCAATTGGTGCCTGCGCTTTGAGCGTGGCAGGCCCATGGCTTGTTATATTGGCGAGACGCTGAAGTTGGATAGCAGTGCGTAACACTGATTTGTTTTTTAAACCGATGAAATGTTCCGGCGTGTTTCAGTCGCATATTGTACCAGTTAAAAATGTTGTTTCTAAATACCATGTGACGAGCACCGAGTGCAGAGCCCAACGAATCGCTGCTGTGGTGTACTGTTACAACTGTGATGTATGACAAATGTTTAAATTACCGACATAATGGAGCTCAGGTGGACAGTCGCTCTTCTGGGCACGCCACTCACCCCTTGTGTTATCATCGTGAGGTCATGCCTCCTTCCCCAGTGGTGGAGGTAATTATAAGTCCCGCTTTTCGCGAAGTTCATCCGCGGATTTCCACCAAAAAATTATTGCTGGATTTTTTCTTCTCGCGTTGAAGGGACGTTTTCCCCATGACACGTAGCATGCAGTAGACCCATGGGTAGTACCGTCAATAGCAGCACCAGTCAGCTCACTTATGTCCTACATAGACTGTCGAGCGAGTGGCGTCGCGATCCACCCACAGGCGCTTCGTCTAAAAACGATCTCATGCTCGATCCTGTGCCTGTCCCATGGAAATCATACGGCGAGGCCTGGGATCAGGGCGCATGTGTAGCGAGTAGTCTCTGAGTATTGTGCTCGTTCCCCGACGGATAGGCTGTTGGATCGAGTCCCGCCGGTCTCTACTCTTCGTCCGCGACAGGCCGCCGTGAGCGACCCCGCATTGCCGAACTGTCCACGGGTCATAAAGCCTACAACTACTAACCACTAACTACTAACCACCAATCACTAACCACCCACCACCAATCACCAATCACTAACCACCAACCACCAATCACTAACTACCAACCACCAATCACTAACCACCAACCACCAATCACCAATCACCAATCACTAACCACCAACCACCAATCACTACCCACCAACCACCAATCACTAACTACCAACAACTAACCACCAACCTATAACCACCAAACACTAACCACGAACCTCTAACCACTACCCACTAACCACCAACCTCTAACCACCGACCACTAACCACTAACCACTAACCACCAACCACTAACCACTAACCACCATCCACTAACCAACCACTAGCCACTAACCACCAACCAGCAACCTCTAACCACTAACCACCAACATCTAACAATCAACCATTACACACTAACCACCAACCACTAACCACCAACCCCTAACCACTAACCATCAACCCCTAACCACTAACCACTAACCACTAACCACTAACCGCCAACCACCAACCACCAACCACTAACCACCACTAGTGCTGGTAGTGACCCGGCCTCGCTGTTGTCCCTCGTCCAGCGATCCTCTGGCACTGATGTCGCTGTCTGTGAGCTGTTGCACTCCATGGTGTGATCATTCCCGCTGTTTAATCCGTTCTTTAATCGGCGTCGCTCGCCAGCGACGCTTCGTCATACTCGGCGATTCCACGACTCCGAAGACAACTAGTGTTCGTTTGCAGAACAACCCGTGCCAGCACATGTTGGTGTTCCTGAAGGACACGTCGGCGGCCGACCTGCACGCCATCATCGAGTTCATGTACAAGGGCAGCGTGAACGTGGCGCAGAGTCAGCTGGCCAGCTTCATCAAGACGGCCGAGATGCTGCAGATCCGCGGCCTCAGCGGCGACGACGACAAGGTGAGAACGTCAGCGGCGACGACGACAAGGTGAGAACGTCAGCAGAGATGACGACAAGGTGAGAACGTCAGCGGCGACGACGACAAGGTGAGAACGTCAGCGGAGATGACGACAAGGTGAGAACGTCAGCGGAGATGACGACAAGGTGAGAACGTCAGCGGCGACGACGACAAGGTGGTTGGTTTTTTTTTTAAAGGTCGGTGTTTACGACACATCGACCGTTGAATCATGTAGCGTCGCCAATCTCTCACGCCGATTGGCCGCTGGCGGAGAGTAGCGACAGGTGGGACTCGAACCTACAATCTTTCGATTGTGAGACGAGCAACTTGGACGACAAGGTGGGAGCCACTCGCTGTCGGACACCGCGGCTGGCCACACCTATGGCAGGTGGCCGTCCCCACCTGTGGCAGGTGGCCGTCCCCACCTGTGGCAGGTGGCCGTCCCCACCTGTGGCAGGTGACCGTCCCCACCTGTGGCAGGTGGCCGTCACCACCTGTGGCAGGTGGCCGTCCCCACCTTTTGGAAAGGAGTTCGCAATAACATGTAATCCAGCTCTTGAATCAAATCGTTCTTGTCAGAAAAGGATTTCATTCCAATCTGCGACTCTCCAAAACGAATTTAAGTCCAGGGACTTTCAATACGGAAATCGATGTCCTGATGATCCGTGAAACCACGATGTTTCAGTCCCGACCAGTGGCTGTCTTTGAAACGACTAGCGGCATGAACGTGGCGTGGGCTCACAAACTGTTACCGTGCCTTAAAAATAGACATCTTTTGCAGGGTGTCATTGTCACTAACTGATGATTGAGTTGGGCGTGTTGTACGGTGGACTGACCGGTCATTGTGTGTTGACTGAAACTCGCTTGCATGAGTTTGGTGCTGGTTCACGTCTCCCATGACCTTTACACGTGCCGTTATGTTCCGCAGGCGCCGACCCCGACCCCGCCGCCGCCGCTGCCGCCTCTGCCGCCACCGCTGCCGCCGCAGCAGGCGCCGCCGCCTCTGCCGCAGCAGCAGCAGCAGCAGCAGCAGGCGCCGCGCCGTCCGCCGCCGCCGCCGCCGCCCATCGTGTCCGACCGCTACTCGTACCCGGCGCGCCGGCCGCCCAGCCCGCCGCCCAACGGCGCCAAGCGGCGGCGCACCTCCGCCTCCGACCCGGAGCCGGCCCAGCTGCTGTCTCCGCTGTCGGCCCCGCTGTCGGCGCCGCCCGGCTCGGACGGCGCCGGCCGCCTGCCGTCCTGCTCGCCGCCGGCCGAGCCCGAGTCAGTGAAGGTGGAGCGGGTCGACCTGACGCTGGACGACGACGACGCCAGCCGCGACGCCGCGCTCGGATACGTGGCGCAGCTGGAGGCCGGCTTCGGCGGCCAGCAGACGCTGCAGGTCGCCATGGTGACCGGAGACATGGCCGCCGCCGCCGCCGGTGAGTTATGGTCAGCTGGTGGGCACTTTTGTTCGCTTTGCTGCATAGCTGCGAGCTCCTAACTGCCAGCTCCTATCAGACAGCTCCTAGCTGCCAGCTCCTAGCTGCCAGCTCCTAGCTGCCAGCTCCTAGCTGACAGCTCCTAGCTGACAGCTCCTAGCTGACAGCTCCTAGCTGACAGCTCCTGGCTGACAGCTCCTAGCTGATAGCTCCTAGTTGACAGCTCCTAGCTGTGTGTTCCATGGATGAGCGGACTTTGCTCTTTGATTGCTCTCCATGTTGTTTCTCCATGTCTATATTTTGTGGGCATGCTGTTGGTCACGTGATCCTATTCAATGAAGTGAACAATCTGCTGTTTTGTTTTTGTGTATTGTATTTCAAGGTTCTTCAAGGTTTATGTTTTATTCTAGTTTTGCTGTTAATGAGCTCGGCACGTGATGTTGACGATGTGCCACTGTGCAGATGGTGTACTGCCCACCACCTGTACAGACACCACCAGTGTTGGATTTTCACTTCTCAGTCTTGGATTCGGAGTGTATAATTTTTTGGCTTGCCAAAGTATGGAGTGTATAATCTTGAGAGGCACTATGTTATGGGGTGTATAATTTCCCACTTTGCCAAATTATGGGGTGTATGTTGAAGCACCAAGTAACGGAGTATATACATTTTATATATAACGAAGTGTATAAATTTTGAAAAATGCAGTGATGTCTCCTGGAATGAAGAACAAAAACCCAGGGGCCTCGGTAGCCTAGATGGTGGAGCGTGGGACTCGAATCTCACGGCCGGCGGCATTTGCAGTCCACCCACGACCAATCGGTGTGATATAGGGTGGCGGCGCTATGCGACCTTGCGGTTGAATGCGTCGTAAAATAACCCGATAATTCTTCTTCCTCAAGAATAAAACGTCTTTAAGTAATTTGTTAGGTTCTTATCCTAGTGTCTCACAGACAACCAGATGGGGTCCACCACACATCGTCGTCTGAAGTCATCCACGTTACGTGAATGACTTATAAGGCAACTTCCTGAGCAATGGTAGAGAAAATGAACACAAAAGTATACTTAATCGATGTCAACCAAGTTTATATATCAATACCTGCCACTCCTAGCATAGGTACCAACACCGCATAACTAATACAATTTCACAACATACCTCGAGAGCAGGACGTTCGTGCACCGCTGGGTCTAAAATGGGTGGGTCTAAAATGTTACTTCGGGATATGGGGAATATATAATGGTTGAAGGAAAGTTATACTAAAACAATCCGTCTAAAATCTTGTATTCTCTCCATGATGAAATTTTTTTTTTCAAATGAGAAAGCTGAAAAAAAATATTGAAGTCAATCCTTATTAATATTAAATGTATTTCAATGTACTTTTTAGTTCATGTCTGGAATGTTTAGTAGAAGCAAGGAATGATTTGGAAGGATGAAAAGCGACTAGACGGGCGGGCAAATTGCTGCTGTAAAACAGACTATCGTCACGGACGAGCGGAAATTAGCGTCTCATTTCGCGCCATGATTGCTATGAAATACCAAAAAAATAAAAATAAGTTAGAGAAAATTGCCAAGAGAATTACAGGGAACTTTTTTCTCAATTAATAATAATCAGGACTGTGGGAAGAAATTAATCATTGGATCAGAATGAGGCTTATAAGAGTGTAGAGAATTAGGTCAACACACGTAAATCTGAATTTGTCCGGAGTGGGGAAACCTCGCGGTCGGAGTGGCATGAATGCAACTATTCCCGCTTGTTGATGAAATTCAGAAACAATATAAGTCATGAAATCGAAAGAAGGTGAAATGTCTGGTTCTATGGGTCTTCATTTTGGAGCAGTGTTAGCAGGTTTTAGGAACGTTTTGGTACCATTCAGGCAATTTTCATGTGGAAAATCCTTCCGATATCTTTTATGTACATCGCTCCTGACTCCTTAATAATATAAATATGAACAGTTTTATCCATCCCAATTGATGCAGAACATATCATTCTCCAAGGAACCAAGAAGAAATGCATTATCCATGGCTTTTCGTGGCAATGGTTCAAATAGCTCCGGCCGGAGTGGGAGATGGAGAGCGGTGAACTCATTGAATCCAAGAACGCGGTCGGGCTGGTGAAGGTGAATTCCCATATTTGGTTAGCGGAGCGTAGTGGTTTTTTTATTCAACGAAGGATTTTCTTTAAAGTTTTTCGCTGCCATCTGGAGGGAATCGACTGCGTGTTTGGCTCGAGGTATTAGAGGTTGTATTATCTGACTATGTAGGTACCTACCTACTTACCTATATCAAATATCTTCGCGGTAATTCGAGTTATTGATTTGGATAAACCAAAGTTGTAAGCTTGTGTTGTGTGACGGGAAATCTTCAGATAATACAAGGAGCAGGACATGATAATATTAATTGCTGCGATGTTTTGCCGACAAGCGTAGAAATGAACAAAACTGATTGCTTTGCTTTTGTCTGGAAAATTTTGTTTTCACTTCAAAATTTTGTTTTCACTTCAAAATTTTGTTTTCACTTTCACTTTAATTTTGAAGCGTGAATGTTTTTCTTTCAAAATGGGGGCTGGGCCTCTTCAGTGCACATTGACTGCAGATATTATAGATATGCATGCATTCAAGCATTATTTGTGCTTTCATGATATGTTCAGGAATTATTAGGTGCATCCTGTCCATATTCTCCATTGAATACCATTATACTCTTAACATTTCTGGTCTGACTTTCTGAATGGACAAATTTGCAGTTTAAGGTGATTTGATTTCTTGAAATTTATTTTTCGTGCAATGATTATGAATATGTTCATAATGTAGGTACTTACATGATGTGACTGCACATTTTTTTGGCAAGTGCAGTTGGGTAGCAAAATGACACCAAAAAAGTGGCTCAGGTTTGGTTGGGAAATATACCATGAAATGTGATGTTATAAATGAAGAAAAAGCTGCAGCCTAACTGGATGCAAGCAAATCTTTTTTTAATAATTTTTTTTTTTTATAAGCAATTAATTAAAAGTATTAAAATGAATTAAGAAATAAAAAGTAAATGACCTATCCTAACGAAACAGCCTATGCTAGCCCGAGTGTTTTTTAAAATTCAAAAACTTTTTTATATTCCTGAATGATTCCGAAAGGAATTTGATGAATGGATAACTTACCAAAAAAATAATCTAGCATAACTTAGCCAAACCTAATACCTTTGTATGCTTCATGGAGGCAAAATGTGTGTAAAACATGTGTGGAAAAGTAATAGTGCCCATGACAATTCCTATGCTGTAGCAAAACATGGCTCATATCCACCAGTATTTTGGAGATTTGGGGGAAGTGCTACACTTTGTGGCTTACCAGTTGTGTGGATGCCACTATAGCTCTTGGTGTTCATCCATACATTCTTCTGAGCACATCTGGACTCTGTTCTGAGGTTTGTCCACAAATGGAGAACATACACATGAATGCACTGGTGGCTGTTTATTCATTCACCTGCACCTCACCATAAATCGCACATGCACAAATGGAATGTTATGGAATGATATGGAAGATGGAATGTTGTGAAATATGGAATGTTCAGTGGCATTAAGATCATATTCAGACTGCAGTGATCCATATTTTGCCATCCATTGACATATGTTGTACTTGTGCATGCTAGCAAACTGATATTCTTCCAATCTGGCTGGCATCTCATTTTCGGCTTTACTCCTACCTCCTCTTGGAATGTGCCTACAGATGACTCGAAATAACAAATGTGTATTATCCTCAATTATACTGGAAACTTCATGTGGTAGGGGACCCAGTATGACTGAATTTTCCTCTCCACCCAAGTTATCACTATTGTATAATGACATCTAGCTGTCTTGCTAGTTAAGTATGTCTTCATCCAGCAATGCAAGGAGTGTATTTTTTCTGGAGTGTATAATTCTTTGGATTGCAAAAGTTCCAAAAAAGGGCCACTTTTCCAACGCTGGACACCACAGAGGCAAGGCTTACCGAACGTTGACCTAACCTTCAGTACCATAATCCGGTTATGATACTGATCAACTCCTGGATTCTTGTTATGCAGTTATGAACCTGGGCCCTATCTGGGGGGGGGGGGGTGGCAGTTTCTGTCTCCTTGCGAATATTCCTGGTAGAAAAACGTCGTTCGCCAGCGTGCCGAATTTGTGGTATACATGTTTCGAAATTCCGTGTCGGGTCATCAGAGGTCAGCATCCCAGGCCAGCTGAAACGAGCTGGCCTCTAAATTGTCCTTTGAACTTGATCACGCCGTGTATACGCAGAAATAACAACGTCGATGCGACATTTTCAAGGTTTCTTCAGGTCAGCAGTTGGAGAAATCCTATCTCATATGTTGAGGGTCGATTATGCACTCGTTTTAGTATACTTTTATCGCAGTTGCAACCTAGGATTATAATTAAAAGTTAAAGCGAACCCGTGCACATTTACCGACTAGTTTGACTACTTACGAGTTTTGTGTGTTATCTGCTTATTTGTGCCCTAATTAGGGAAATTTGATTTTTGTTTAGAGTACAACAGATCCAGTTTTGTTTTGCATTCAGAGACATATGCTCTTCGTGACTTCAAAACGGTGAAAAGAGGCGGGGATGGCCGAGTGGTTAAGGTGTCGGGCTATGGGTACCAAAGGTCCCGGGTTCGACTCTAGCGCCACTCAGGACATTTCGCAATCCCGCGGCCCACCGGCGAAACAGTGTGGGCGGCGCCATTAGCCGTGAATGTGCATAAAGTGTGTCGTGAACCAACCAATAAACAAACAAAACGGTGAAAATTTGGAACCGCCCCAATTGACGGTTCGAAAGCCGAACTTCCTATTGCAATAACTCTATCTAGATCCTACTACCTGTACTCTTGGATCTTGGATAATAATCTGACAGAAATATGCCTTGAAACGTTTCTTCCTCCGTTCCCTGAGAGCTTTCCATCGATATTTTGTTTTATGTAGCCATAATGTTTTTTTTTTATAAGTTCACCACGGGGCAGTATTTGCCGCCACACTTTCTTCCCCGGCGTCAAGGCTCCTGATTTTGAAGCTGTGGATTTTGAGTTCACGTCGCTGTTGACCGTGGCCGGTGCCGAATCCTCCAATCGTGCCTCTGTCCGCCCCGCTATCCGCCCCGCCCCTCTGTCTGCTCCGCCCCTCTGTCCGCCCCTCTCCGCCCCGCCCCTCTGTCCGCCCCACGTCCAATCGTGCCCCTCTGTCCGCCCCGCACCGCTGTCCGCCCCGCCCCTCTGTCCGCCCCGCCCCTCTCCGCCCCGCTCCTCTGTCCGCCCCGCTCCTCTGTCCGCCCCGCCCCTCTGTCCGCCCCGCCCCTCTGTCCGCCCCGCCCCTCTGTCCGCCCCGCCCCTCTGTCCGCCCCGCCCCTCTGTCCGCCCCGCCCCTCTGTCCGCCCCGCCGCTCTGTCCGCCCCACGTCCAGTCGTGCCCCTCTGTCGACACAATTGGTCCAGATATGATTGCTACATCACTGTCACGGGATAAAGGAGTTTCGGTGTCCAAGTTAATCTCCGAGTGACTCATCAGGCTCAAAAGGTCCTCTTGGGTTAGGTTCGGTTAATCACCTCGAATGACCGACAGAGGTCAATGAGCCATGTAAGCAGATTGCCTGAGTTGTCCCATCATCCTACGGCACCCACCGCCACGCGTTTGAGGGTGATACTTGAGATACATTGGCGATTATTGTCTTTAGCGAAATTGGCGCGAAATGTTCGTATCACGTCATACGTCTGTGACCTCACATAATGTCACCATTTTTTTGTTACACCCCGCGAGGTCGGAAAAGATGTTCAACAGGCTGTGCTAAGCGGCAACATATTGACGCACTATTTTTCGTGCTTGCAAACAGGGTGCTTGTTTGTTATTTGGGCTTTACGGCGCATCGACCATGTTGATCATATAGCGCCCATGCAAACAGGGTGCTGAACTCTGCCCTACAGGGCAGCGATGAATTACTCCTCTGCGCTAGTATCCTTTTATATGGTAAAACTATCCATCTTGGTTTTAGTCACCAATTCCCGCGATATCGCTCTAGATAGGCGGCGTGCTACGCAGCCAAGGCATCTGACGCGCACTGGTGCCCCACAAAACCTGCCTGTGTGCCCTGAGCCGCTGCTCATGTGTGTCCTGTTTGTGGGATTCAGCCCGTGTTTTGATGTGTATCACAGCGCTTACTGCCGCCTGCGGTAGTCCTTGACGCACGGCTAGGCTCACGGTGGTGTGTTTGTTCTCAGTGACGCCCGCTCCTGGCTCTTCCCAACGATTGAGCGACGACGGCAGCGGCCAAGGTAAGCACCTGTCACCCACGGCATACTCGACACAGATAAGCTCATCCCCACTGTGACAGCAGCGGCCAAGGTGGGCACCTGTCACCCACGGTATACTCGACACAGACAAGCTCATCCCCACTATGACGGCAGCGGCTAAGGTAGGCACCTTCACCCACGGCATACTCGACACAGATAAGCTCATCCCCACTATGACAGCAGCAGCCAAGGTAGGCACCTGTCACCCACGGTATACTCGACACAGATAAGCTCATCCCCACTGTCTTGACAGCGCCCAAGGTAGGCATCTTCACCCACGGTATACTCGACACAGATAAGCTCCTCCCCACTATGACAGCAGCGGCCAAGGTAGGCACCTGTCACCGACGGTATTCCCGGTACAGACACTCTGATTCCCACGACGATGGCAGCGCCCAGGGTAGGTACCTGTCACCGACGGTATTCCCGGTGCAGACGCGCTGATTCCCACGACGACGGCGGCGGCCAAAGCCAGCATCCGTCACCCACGGCATTCTTACGACACGCTTATCCTTGGCAGAGGCTAGGGAGACGGGAGGACGATATTGGAGTCTGATCAATTGGCAGTACCATGTTGCATAGCCACGCTTTAGCAACTATGCGTTCGATATCTGTTGGGTGATCGCAACATGGTCATCCTGTTGGCGTATCGCTAAACCCAAACCACCGTAACCACCGCGGCCACCACAATCACCGCCACCACCACAATCATCGCCACCACCACAACCACCGCCACCATCACAACCATCGCTACCACCACAACCACTGCGACCACCACAACCACCGCCACCACCACAACCACCGCCGCAACCACTGCCACCGCCACCACCACAACCACCGCCACCACCACAACCACCGCCACCACCACAACCACCGCCACCACCACAACCACCGCCACCACCACAACCACCGCCACCACCACAACCACCGCCACCACCACAACCACCGCCACCACCACAACCATCGCTACCACCACAACCACCGCGACCACCACAACCACCGCCACCACCACAACCACCGCCGCAACCACTGCCACCGCCACAACCACTGCCACCACCACAACCACCGCGATCACCACAACCACCGCGACCACCACAACCACCGCGATCACCACAACCACCGCGATCACCACAACCACCGCGATCACCACAACCACCGCGACCACCACAACCACCGCGACCACCACAACCACCGCCGCAACCACTGCCACCACCACAACCATTGCCACCACCACAACCACCGCGACCACCACAACCACCGCGACCACCACAACCACCGCCGCAACCACTGCCACCACCACAACCACCGCAACCACCACAACCACCGCGATCACCACAACCACCGCGATCACCACAACCACCGCGATCACCACAACCACCGCGACCACCACAACCACCACGACCAGCACCGCCACCACCACAGCCACCGCAACCACTGCCACCACCACAACCACCGTCACCACCACAACCACCGCCACCACTACAACCACCGCCGCAACCACTGCCACCACCACAACCACCGCAACCACCACAACCACCGCGACCACCACAACCACCGCGATCACCACAATCACCGCCACCACCACAATCATCGCCACCACCACAACCACCGCCACCACCACAATCATCGCAACCACCACAATCATCGCAACCACCACAACCATCACGACCACTACAACCACCGCGGCCACCGGAACCACCACCAGTCTCTCTTTATCGCACAACTCTACAGTGATATTTTTCGAAATCGAAGGATGGGCTACTTCCCAAAAAAAAGTATCCTTAGCATGTGGAAAACAGTTTAAAAAAATATTTTAGCGTAGAAGGGAAGAAGAAATGGTTTCTAATTAATAATTATCGAGAGGTAGAGCGCATTTTCCAGACCAGCTGAAATGACAACCGACACCAGTCCGCTGACAACTGTCTTAGCCGCCCAACTTGATGACTCAAAATACCCCAACCTGTCGCTACTCTTCGCCCGCGACAAATCGGTGTGAGAGATTGGCGACGCTGCACAACTGAACGGTCGATGTGTCGTAAAACCAACAACCAACCAACCATCAAACTACTCAAGAGTCCAGTTGTCCGTTCGACGGCCTTCGATTAACTATAGCATCATGAGCTGGACCTTTTATTAATTAAAACGTCAGAGACCAGAAATAGGTAATTTACATGATGTTCTATCGTACGGTTTCAAGTTAAGTTACATTGCAAAGTGATTTTCTGGTTGTGTGGTGCGTTGATAGAGAAAGAGCATGTTGCTAAAACCCAGTACCAAGAAATGGGCGCAAAATAACCCTAGATGTCGACGCGCCCTTAAACTCCAATCCACCACCAGTACCAAGAAGGTAGGAATGTGGAAGTGCGTTTTGCCCTGGATGTCATTTTCCACTTTGTGTCTGCCCTTTGCTGTGCAAGCTTTTTCGATTTTTGTGGGTCAGATACTACCGAGAAAATCCTTTTCCCACCTAGCCTAGCGTACGAAAACCATGTTCATTCCTCTGAGCTCTAGCCACAACGGCTTCCTCCGCTGTAAATGTGAACTGTAGTGAAGGTACGAGGCTGGCAGGTTCCTCTGTTAGTGTGAATTGTAGTGAAGGTATGAGGCTGGCAGGTTCCTCTGTAAGTGTGAACTGTAGTGAAGGTATGAGGCTGGCAGGTTCCTCTGTGAGTGTGAATTGTAGTGAAGGTATGAGGCTGGCAGGTTCCTCTGTGAGTGTGAACTGTAGTGAAGGTACGAGGCTGGCAGGTTCCTCTGTTAGTGTCGATTGTAGTGAAGGTATGAGGCTGGCAGGTTCCGTGGTAATTTCCAATAACGTGCCGCGTCCGGATGGTGGCTGTGCTCCGTGAACTTTTTGGCAACCTCCAGTTGCATAGCTCTTACTAGGCGGGTGTAAATAGTCCACGGGGTTGGCGAATTTTCGGTTAGTGTTGGTACATGGCCATCGTAGCACACGCACCACAGGTGTGCGGGGGTTCCGCTGGGGAGCTAAAGGTCAGGCAGGCAGCACGAGGGGGTGGGTCCGAAATCCGCCCATCCCTGCTGTTTTCCCATCCCTAAGTAAACTGCTAGTTCCATTGAAATATGTTTACCCGTTAATGTGTGACGACTGGTTAAGCTTTTTTTAGTTGGCCTCGCTAGTACTTAACTAATTCGGTGACGGTAGATGATCTGGCCTCAAGATGTTCGCACAACATGTGAAATTCATGAGGGAAAAGGCATTCTATATATATATATATATATATATATATATATATATATATATATATATATATATATATATAATTTCTGCGCGACGCCGCTCGCATATTTTTGCTTTCCACAGAAAACCTTGAGGGAGCGGAAAAAGACCCCTCCCCTTAAGACGGCGCGGGTTAAGACAAAAGTGCTTAGTACAACACATGCACTGTATGGTACGTACAACGTCAGGGGGAACACTTGCCGTAATTGCTACCATAGTTGGCAGCGTTACGTACCTTGTCATCAGGTAGCGACCACTGATGTGGGTGTTTTAGTTCGAGTGTTTGTGTGTTGGGTAATCGGCAACCGGATTCACGCACGCGCATCGCTCATTGACATCTCCAAAGTGTTGCGGCGCACTCATGTGAGATTGCATCGGGTGGCTATAAAACCGAATGTGGCGTTTATTTTTGCTCACCGGACACTCCAGAATAGTGATGTTGGGGATATATATTAATTTTTATGGAAGTGTTCACACACACACACATACATATATATTTATATATTCATATTTATATTTATTTTGACTATCTTTTTAGACCAAAATTATAGGTAAAGATTGAAAGAAAAGCATGTGTTAGGTGACGTGCAACAACTCTATTGCCAGTCCTCGTGACAAGAAACACATTCGTTTTGTTCTCCGCAAGCATGCTCCATTTGCAAATTATAGTGTGCTACAACTCTCCCCCCCCCCCACCCCGGCCCCACCCTCCACTGGGGAAGATGGCAATGCAATGTGTCCGAATTGATGTTAACTTTGGTGTCACATAAAATTAAGCGCGTTCTATAATTGCTTTTAAGCATGTAAGAACAATGTCGGATGGTACAAAATGCATTCTATGCAACTGTATTATCTTATCTTGGATCGCATGCAGCCCAGCATCACTTAAGTACGTGTACGTTTAATTTGGAGGTTATTCATGCTAGCTGCATTTTCTGTTAGCAGGTGCGGATTCCTTCATGGTACTGATATAGAACTGACACAGATGTCAACAAGAGGCTTAATGTCTGACTTAAGACGTAGATAATTTACATGTTAGGGGTGGGGTGGCTTTCCACCCAAGTTTCCAAATTTGGGCACAACAGGAAATGCTTCTCACGACCGAGAACTAATTTTCCTCCTTTAATTTGGAAGTCGAAAGTCCCTCCTCCCTTCCCCACCCATGATAACTGATAACATTGTGTGGTAATTTATACCGCGCACTAGTCAGTCGCGCCATCTTACCCGCATTATGGCATTGTGCGTTGTGTGTGCCGATTTTGCGAGTTTATTCGGGTTTGGAAGGCACGTCCGAGGGGGCCGCGGCGGCCCCCTCGGAGGCCCTCCCCTTGGTGGAGCGTCGGACTCTTGGTCACAAGATTGTGGGTTTCAATCTCACAACCGACGGCATTTACCGGATCTACCCGCGACCAGTCAGCGTGAGAGGTTGGCGACGCTATTGTGACCTGGCAGTTGAATGCTTGGTAGAAGAACCCAAGAGGATGGAAGGCACTTCCGGACGGAAAATGACCTCAGCTCATCAGCTCAGCTGGAGGAGGCCAAAGCCGGCCGGCGGCGACAGTGGGACCGGTGAGTTTATCACAGCACATACTGCGTGGATCGCGGATGGCCGCTCCGTCAGGGTGCTGTTCAATTGAACAGTTGAAGTCGAGTATCGTGGAAGCAGGGGCTCTCGCGTTTGTCGTGAAACAGAAGCTGTTCCTTTGCTTTAGATGTAAGCGTTTAGCACTTGTAACGTGCTGGGAACCTTGGTCGGATGGTCATCAGCTTTACCCACCGTTGTTGAGTCATGTCAGGCAACATATAATAGTATTTAGGAATGATGCTCGGTTTTGTATGGTGCAGATTTATATATATATATATATATATATATATATATATATATATATAATAATAATGCGGTATGTGTTTGGTGTTCACGCATGTTCATCGTTCATACATCGTCACAACTTGTGTTCAATTGCATTTTCGTATGAAGGTTGTTGCAGCATCATTGCAAGTGGAACATTTTTTTATATCCTTTGAGAGACTTAGTTGATTGCCTTGTCGTTCAAATGCTGCCAAGTAAGCTGTTCAGAGAGGAAGAAAACGATAGGCGGTTGTTCTTGTTCTGGTTTTCTGCAAATGTTGTTACTGCGTAGCTCATTTAGATAGCCACGTGACACATAACACTACGCCAGCTACCATGAAGTCAGTTCATTGTGTCTAATCCTGTTTGGAGGTAAGAATGGAAGAGACAGATACGTGGTGCTGCTGACTACTAAACACGAGGCGTGCGGATGCGCTAGAATGCATCCGGGATGTGTACGCGTCGACATTTTACATGGCGTCTTTCGCAGCAATATTTAAACTCCTCATTTGTGCTGGATATACAACCGAAAACGAGTTGGGGGAATACTGGTGTGGGAAAGTGAGAGCGAGCCTCGAGCCCGAAACGCTTGGACTACGCACATGTTGCGAGTCGGACTCGGTGTACTAGATCACCTGACACCCCACCACCACACGAATAACTTCGGGAGGACATTTCGCTGCGCGCTTCGCGACCGGCCACGGCTCAATTTCGGGCATCGCCGACTGGAACCCCGGCCACAAACAGATGCCGGAGCAGAGCAATGTCACGGGCGACAGGTATGTACAGATATATCAGGTATGCACTATTGTCCGCAGTCTGTCGGTTATCTCGGGCTTCGGTGGTCGGCCCCGTGCTGTCTGCACATGTGTGGGCTTTTGCGCAGCCCGGCTCAACTTCATGTGGGAGTTTGTCGTAGTGTAACTGTGCGCCGGTGCCCTCCCCTTCCCCCACGAAAAAGAAATTGTCGTCCGTAGATCACCTACCTTGTAGTAGGGGACGAGTAGCCTAGTGGTAGGTCGCTCGTCTCACAATCCAAAGGTTGTTGGTTCGAATCTCACCTGTCACTACTCTTCGCCCGCGACCAATCGGCGTGGGAGATTGGCGACGCTACATGACTCAACGGTCGATGTATCGTAAAACCAATGACCAACCGACAAATGTGTTGTAGTGCGTAGATCTCCTACCTTGTAGCTGATCGTAGAGTACTGATCCGACACCAACACGGTAGTGGTAACCTCATCTATGCGGAAATCAACAGCCGTTCTGGACCAGATACGAGGACGTCCATGGTGTGTTTACGCTATTTAGCCGCCGGGGTGCCGATGGCTGGTGATCAGACGAGGAGGATGGCTGTGTGGCAACAAGCGGGCAATGACAAAGAGAGTCAGAGAAAGAGAGTCAAAACAGCGTACGGGGTGCCGATTCAGGAGTCCGCGTCACCTCCCTCCCACCCCCTCCAGCTTAACTGATTTGCAGCCAAAGACGCCATTTATCTGAGGAAAAGGCGATTCGTACTTGAAGTCGTACGCGGTCAGTTGCTCACATCCTTCTTCAACAAAGTATATGCTGGAAAACTGGGGCAACGTGGCGGGGCACGATGGGAAATAAACGTCAATGAAATCGATTTGTATGAACGTATAATGGATAACTGAACAACTTCTATTGTTCAATTCAGCTTTTGAGCTTGCGTTCAATCGTTTTCAACTTGACAAAATTTGTGATGCATGAACATATTGTTTGGCCTTGATATCCTTAAGTTGTTTTGAAGCCTCCTCTCCCCGTCCCCAGTAAGATGCGACGTGATAGCCAGAACCCTGGATAATTAAAAAGTCGAATAAGCTTTTGAGAACCTGGAGTTACAGTCGATTTTTGTAATGTCTGATGAGCATTAGCACTAGCGAAAATAGCTTACTGTTCCTTTCATCTGAGTATTTTTTATTTCGGTTAATCTGATATGGTTTTATTGCGATATCTAGCTCAACAAGTGGAATGCTATTCAAACTTGTCCTAGCGCGACGCAGTTTAAGAAATCCTTGTATTTTCAGGTGCTCTATGGATGAACACATGTCAAAAGAAGGTTTGCGATTCGGTTTCGGAAGATGCCACCATGTGAGCGATGGCGCCGGCGCCTCCAAGGTGGAAGCATGCTGGAGCACGTGATGTCTGACACTCATAGCGGCAGCATGATGGAGCACGTGATGTCTGACACTAATAGCGGCGGTATGGTGGAGCACGTGACCCCATATTGATAGTATGGTGGAGCACGTGGAGGCAGACACCACCGGCGACCCCATATTGATAGTATGGTGGAGCACGTGGAGGCTGACACCGCCGGCCACCCCATATTGATAGTATGGTGGCGCACGTGGAGGCTGACACCGACGGCCACCCCATAGCGGCAGTATGGTAGCTGACGCGTGCGTCGAACAATCGGTCCGTGGTGGATGTTAGGATGAGTTGCATTGACAACTGTGGTGCAATATCTGGCACCTCCTATCAGAAAATGTGACTTTGTAATGTGTAGCCCGGTCTCAGTTTCATTAGCATGTGATCTGTTGCCGGCTGGTATGTAGCCCCGTCTCAGTTTAATTCATTGGGCGCTGTAGGACCAACACAGTCGATGCGCCCGTAAGCCCAAATAACCAGCCAATCAGTTTAATTAATGCGATTTTTTTGCCGCCTGGTTGCCGGCTGGTTGGCTGTTTGGCTGATTGAATAGTTCCGTATTTGGTCAAGCTTGGCCCGAGTCAGTGTTGACGTTGAATTTCGGTATTTGTGCGCAGTTCTGATGCCGATTCAATAGCCAAGGGCGACGGACAGGCTGCAAATCAAGGTAGAGCTAGTGGTTCCCATTGCCATCATTTAGCCATATTCTGCCGCTTCCTTGTACCTATTGTGGTGAGAGAGAGAGAGCCCCTTGAGCCCCTTGAGACGTCTAAAATTTGCATAATTTGTCTACCATTTTAGCACGGTCGCACGGTCGTGTCGAAATCTAACCGGCTACGTCTTCGCAATCCAACAGTTTCTCAAGTGACGAAATCCACCAAACTAAGGGCAGTTTCAGAAAGACCACAATGGTGCCTGTTCTAGGTTGTCCCTTCTCGTGTAAATATTTTCAGATTTCAATAATTGAGTGTTTAGGCAGTTCCCACGAGCCCATTTCACAACTTCCATATGTAAAACGTTAATTTTAGTGCACAAACGGAGATGACCGCATCAAAATAGTTTGCTGGTTGAAAACTCGGTTGTCTTTTGGCCGTTCCAACGTGCTGTGGTCCACCCTCAACTTTTCGGCTTCTCAACTGTTCTTGAGATGAATAAGGTGATTCGCGCACAATAATGAGGGCTTTCGTTGTATGGCCAACGCAGTCGTTGAGACCCTAAGCCCAAATGTCCAACCAACCAACGTATCTTAACGTCATACATATCGTACAGTTCCCGCGTGATCTATAGCTTACTCACTGCGAGCGTATCAGAAGGGACCGAGGTGCATGTAGGACTATAACAATTGTGACATATGTATTTCGTTCCCAGCCCAAGTCATGTATACCTCTGGCTAGCCATATGAACATGACCATAAGCATGAGATATTCGCGCCAAATTCCTGAAGCCCCTGGGCAGAGCTGCCCAGTTCAAGGTCAGAATGTCTTCATACCAAGAGCCAACCCAGAATGAACAGTTTTAGATAACTTTCGTGGCTAACAAGTGAAGTATAGCAAGCGCTGGCGGCAAAAACAATTGAGACTAACAGCTGAACTAAAAGATCTTAGCTCCGAGGTTAATCTGGAGGCATGTAGCAACAAAGTTAGGTGCAGTATGGCATTTACAAGATTGGCTGAACTTCAATTAGTTGGTGAATGTTTGGCGGAAAGTGCTAGTAGGCCGTTTGGCTTCTGCAAGTTTCAAACGAGACAATGTGAGGCGACTGGAAGTATATGGTTAAGGAGTGGTTGATGCTCGTGATATAGTATAGTCCTTAAGCAAGCAATTCCGATCAGTTTTTACTAAAGAAAACTCAGGTGCATTGCAGACACCGAAGGTTATGCTACGACAGGGAATAAGCGGGAAGATCTTGAGAAAAAGAAAAAAATTGTAGAAAATCAATGACAGAAAATAAAGAAAATGCAAGTCTCAGGACCTCATCACAAAATGCTTTGATATTCATGTTTGCTGAAGCCTTTTTGTGTTCCGAAATACCTGAACATTGGCGTAGTGCAAGTATATTATCAATTTTTGTAATAGGCAAAGAAAATATGTGGGAGATTGCAGGACATTTAGCTTAGCCTCAGAAGCTTGTAACATGTTAGAAATACTTGTGAAGGATAATTTTCGCATTCAACTTGATTGTCATAACCTTCTCAGGGATGCTCAACATTGGTGTCTATCTGGGAGTTCTTGCTTAATTATCCTCCTGGATCCGTGATGTATACGACCATGGAAGTTATCAATGGAAGCGGGGTAGATATGTGCTTAGACATCAGGACAAAATGTTGGGGGGGGGGGGAATTCCACACCAGCGTGTAATTCATCGATTAAGCTGCTTTCGATTTATTTTTTAGATAAAGTTTATAACTGAAATGCGCATGGTTTGGAACGGAATCAAAGGATAGTACCAAATGGATGTAAATCTGAACAGAAGGATGTTCCTAGTGTGGTGCCATGGGCTGCAGATCCACTTCTCTTTATGGTATTTATGAGCGACATTCAGGTATGAGGTATGAACGGGGTGTTTGAATTTGCTGGCGACTTCAAACTGGAAGGGATGGATAACAATAATGACGAATCTAGCAATATCCACGTAGACTTGGATGGCCTGAAGAAGTGGGCAATTGCAATATTCAGAATCATTAACGGGGGTGCTAATATAAAAGCAAGGATGTTATGCACAAAATGGCATCTGGTCTATGTGCAACCCCACTTGGATTCTGTGTACGGGCATCTTGCCCTTTCTTGGGAGATATTGGTACGCTAGACGCAAGAGTGCAAAGTTATTATGGTTATCCGTAGACTGGGCAACTCAGAAATGCTTATCCGTGAACTGGGTGATTTATAAGATAGAGAGCGCCTTATATGTATTCACTCAAGTATGGATTAAGGTGTGGCATGATGATTATCCTTACTTCTTGGTGATGATATGATGCTTATGGAAGTAAAATGGTTCGATTATGTCAATCGGAATGATGTTCTTCTCTTTCGAGTATCACGAGGGGACATCAATTCAGGTTTAGACAAGTCAAGGTATAGAAAGGTTAAACACCAACAGACGCGCAGCCAAAGGCTGATTGATCATTGGAATATGCTATCTGGTGATGTACTGGGTATCTTATTTAATGTATGAAACATAGGATGATAAATATTTAAGATCCAATAATCGTATTTTTGAATTCTGAACTATGCAGTATGTGAATGGTGATTGGGATGGATTGAGTGGGATTCATGCTGGTAGATGTATTCGACCATGTTCATAAGTGGGGTGATTATGCTAGTGGGAGGTGCGCGTGACGGCGTACTCCGTATCTTCATTCGACTATGTGTTTCGGATGAGATTGACCGTACGAACACAATAGGGTGGGTAGTTTATTTTCACCTCGATGTATAACTGAAGTACGCCCATGCATGTTATTTTTTATTCGATGCGGTACTGCAAGGAATATGAATTGGGGTGGGTGCGGTGAGATTAATTGTAGCAGGTTCTTATGGTATGCTTATGGGTTGTGGTAGTAGGAGGTGTGCCGACTATGGCTTCAGAATCAGCTTTGAGGCATGTGATGTTGAAGAGAGTAGCCATGATAGCACAATGGGGTAAACAGTTTTTTGGGGGGGATTCTGGATATAGCATCGAGTTGGGACAATGGCTGAGCCGGCATTTTCATAAATGGGGACCGAATGAAAAAATGCGTGTAGAAACGGAGATTTTAGCGCGAAGCGCGCCAAAAAGTCTGGCTTTCCGTTTGGAAAAATGTCAATTTCTAATTTGACTAGTGTATTTTGGGCTCTGGGGGGGCTTTCCCTTGCGTGCGCCTCTTATAACGGGGTCCATTCTCTTTCTTCGTCTGATAGCATCTTCCCTTGATAGCTCAAACTCAGATGAGTCCAGTGGATCCTATTAAACCTGAACACTTTGTGTGTGTAAAACTCATGAGCAAAACTTCGTTTTTCGTAAAGGTTATCCAAATCAAGTTCGTTTTTCAGTACATCAGAATACGCGTTGTCTCTCTTGTAATGTGCTAGGTCCATGATATGCTGTTGCAACATCGGCCAGCAGAAATGCATAAATGACCAATGCGTGTGTCGATGCCAAATAAAATGTGCTTAATACGGTTGCCTCTGAGTTTGCTTTAACAGGTCCACGCAGCTCACGTGGCGACACGTCCACTATGGGGGCCACTAGGGAGTGGATGTACTGTCGCTCTAACAACACCTGATGTGGTCAACAGTTTTCATAAACATGGTCACGTTTAACCTGAACTCACGAATTTTAATGAAAGTGCACTCCAAGGCTAGACACCAGTTGTGATGAGGCGCACATGTCACGTTGAATGGTTCTTGGGGTGTTGTGCTCCTTGAATCCTGCGGCGTAGCATTCACCAATATCAGGCGATGGGGATGTGACGTAACTGTGGACGGGTGATTTCCTCAACCTGAGCGGCTGAAATAATTCACTTGGAATGCGGAGCTGCGTGCTCACTTACTATGCGAACCGCATATGTTCCCGGTGAAGTGGTCGATTTGCGATTTCCGACGAGTTGCAACTTGGACTAAATTTACGCTGATTTACCCAGGAAGTAGCACTGTAAATTGGAAGTAAACCTGAGCGGCTGAAATAATTTACTTGGAATGCGGAGCTACGTGCTCACTCACTTACTATGCGTACCGCGTATGTTCCCGGTGAAGTGGTCGATCTGCGATTTCCGACGAGTTGCAACTTGGACTAAATGTACACTGATTTACTCAGGAAGTAGCACTGTAAATGAGAAGTAAATATGATATATTGTATATACAATTCAATTCCTTTATTTGTTCTTCGACACTGAATTAAATCTGCTGCACCAGGGAAACGTCACAAATACATGCCACAAGTTTTATCCTTGTTTTGCCACTAGTTGTTAAGCTTTACATTCAAAATTTTATCGTAGCATGGCTTCGCTTTTTCTCTCGAAGGTTCATATAGACGGTGTGAGCTAGTGTATCGCGGGTAATGCCTATTTCTCGAAATAGCAATATGCTGGTTCGAATCTCCCTAGCTGTCCTGGATTTCCCCTCACGATCACTCGGCATGAGAGCGACGGCGCTCTGGTCCACGCAGCTCCATACGTCTGCGATGTGGTCTGCGCGGCTGCGAACGTCCAGCCGACTCACAACGAACAATGTCTGAAGCGCAGTCCAACACGTCGGACTGCGCTTCAGACAGCTGCAAGCCGTTCCGGTCTGTGGGTCCACTAAGCCGATCTCGACACGAACTGAGGTCCTCCGGGCGCTGAGCGCATGCTCCGCGTGTGATTTTGGTCAACAGGGATGTGTAGGCACGTTAAACAAACATGATCCTTGGGAAAGCTGCCGTCGCCGGGCGTGGAACAGCGCTGCCAGCCTCCATCCCCTCGCCAGAACACCGACCAGGAAGCACTGGCTGGCCAGTAGGGCCACGCCCCACTGAACTTCTCCGTGCCGCTCGTGTCGGCGGCTCGGGGTCTTGGCTCACGTGGGGCCACTCGGCGTCACGGTGCTTCCATTGGATGGCTGAGCAGATAGGAGCTGCAGCCTGGTCTTGGTAGCCCCAGAAGTTTGTTTACTACTTGAGGATATTATCACAGTTTTTTCCTCTTCACATGATCCTAAATTTATGGCGAGTGGCGGTGAGGTCGTGTGATGCGACGTCCGTGCGGCCGTGGGCCACCTTCGACTTGGTCAGTTTGTGCCCACCCTTCTCCGAGACGGTCAGTTTATGCCCCCGTCTCCTAGACGGTCAGTTTATGCCCCCGTCTCCGAGACGGATAGTTTATGCCCCCGTCTCCGAGACGGTCAGTTTATACCCAGCCTTCTCCGAGAGTATTGCCGGTAGGCGGACATCACCAGGATGACGCCGCAAACGCTGCGCTTCGACGTAGCGATGTGCCAACAAGCAATGCTGAACTTTCGGCCCAGTCGGGGTAAACAGTGAAAGCAGGACTGTTGGTGTTAGTCGGAGTGCCGCCACGATTCGGGCGGCACTCTGACTGACGTAACGTGGCGGATTGCGGCACGCAGGGGCCGCAATCCGCCACGATTGCGGCCGCTGCGATTGGTGTGTTGATATATGGGCGCTAAATGACCAACCATGGTCGATGCGCGCTGAAACCACAACCACACGTACTGGTGTGTTGATATTGCTGTGTCGGTGCTGTTTGTGTGCCGTGGTTGTGGGGTGACTGCGGCCCCGCTCCGTTGCAGGGTACCGGTGCTCGGTATGCGGTCACATCTACAAGCGGCGCGACACACTGCGTCTGCACCAGAAGAAGCACCAGGGCCTCACCACGTGCCTGGTGTGCGGCAAGGTGTGCCCGATCATGGGCGACCTGCGCCGCCACCTGATGGTGTCGCACGGCCTCTCCAGGGAGCAGGCGCTCCAGGTGGCACCGCCGTCGCAGAACCGCACCCGCTTCGCGGCGCAGTCGGACGTGTGGATGGGTCACGGCGGCCGGACCAGCTGGCAGGAGGCGCCGCCGGCGGCCGACCGACTGCCACCTCTCTCGGCCGCCTGTCGCCAGCCGGAGCCGGAGCCGGCGCCGACGGACGACGCGCGCTCCGCTGTTCCGGAGCAGGAGGCGGCGGCCGAGCAGGAGGCGGAGGCGGAGAGCGCCGCCGCGCGACACACCAGCAGTGCTCGGGACCAGGACGAGCCGCCCGCGGACGAGCCGCCTCGGCCGTCCGCGGTCTCGACGCCGGCTCCCTGACCGCGCCGAGTCGCACCGTCCGGCCGAGTCGCCACCGACAGTGTCTGACACTGGCTGACACCGTCGCCGTAGGACCAGTTTGGTCTGCGTCCAGCCTATTTTTGGTTGTTCTAAGAGCTGGGGATTTGATCCCACGTAATTTTGCGTCGAGACGGGGCTCTACGAAGACTGGGAATGTCCGTCCGGAAGTGTTCCGGCTGCATGACCTCTGCAGTCGATGCCCCTTAACCCCCCCCGCTAGTGTTCCGTGCGACAGTTTCTCCATGATGGCTGGAAATGTCTCCTCCGATAGTATTATCACCGGCAGTTTCTCCATGGTGGCTGGGAATGTCTCATCCGGCAGTATTCCACGCGGTGGTCTCTCCATGAATTATGGGCGCTGTATGACCGAAGCAGTCGATGCGCCGCTAAGCCCAAATAATGAACCATCTCTCCATGAGTTGCAGGCGTTTCCTTGCGTAAAGAGAAATGCCGAACGGAATGACTACGCTACATTGACTGTAATATAAAATTGGTGTACACTTGCTCTAGATAACATGTCCATCCACCGTAATTTGCGGGCTGACAAAAAAGTTTGGACACCCACTTAGCCATGGCAGTAGTTAAAGCTGGTTTGATACTCTCACAGGATGGTCTCGCATTACGCGAGCCGGAGTTGTCTATTCACCGTGGGTGATTATGCAGCTCCTAGCTCCTAACTACTGAAGCTAGCAACACACAATTCGGATGATACATTACGGCTGTAGTGAACTTCTTGCAGTGTAAATTTCATAACTCCAGGTTCAGGATGACGACCCCGAGATTATCCCGCGTACCGCGCCAACGAAACTGAACGCTCGCGACCGGACGGCCGTTAATCGACTCTGCACCCCCGATATATACCCTCGTATATTACACACGGATGTCATGTTTTGCACTGCTTGCGCTTCTTCAAGTTGCAACAATATCAAATATCGCATGAGTTCATTACATCATCCCATCTGATTTTTAGATGTCGAAAAGCAGGAGGGGTAGGCAGATTTCCCCCGTCATCCGGTGCGCGTGTTCAGCCGATTGAAACTCAAAACGCTATTCACGAAATAAAACGTGTCCATCACTGTATTCATACATTCTATGCATACCAATACTTACATGGGTCTGTAATATCAGAATATAACATCTGAATACAATCCCAAAGTTCTCTTAAATTGTGTTTTAAGTACAAGAACAATCAAAGAAGACAAGAATCTAGTTCACGTTGTCACCACGCACAACTCACGGATGACTACCCAGACAGAAGGATATAGACTCCGAAGTATAACAATCTCACAAGATCTTCTTGCAGTTGCCATCTTCTCATTGAACATTCCATCCCCGGTCTTTACCCCACCAGCAAGCTTTTGTCATGCTAGTCTATGCCTTTGTAGTGTAAGTGTTTTAGTGGTTGGTTAATACCTTTTGGTGTCGCACGCCGATCGAGTGACCGTGGGGAATTTCTGTGTGAAATAGGAATCAACAAATTACACCGTTGGCTTTGTTGCGATGTTTCCCAAGCATGGCCAGGACAGGGACAGGTTGCGGGGCCGCGGTGGCTCAGTTGGCAGTGTTGGACTCTTGAGCGCAAGACTGCGAGTGCAAGTCTCGCGACCGGTCGCGTTATCGAGTCTCCCGCGTCCAAACTGCGTGAGAGGTTGGCGACGCTGTATGATGGAGAAGTTCGATGAATCGTAGAAGTGCCTAAGATTCTGTTTCTAAACCGGAATTGGATTAACAACACGAATATGTATGACATGAAATGGCGAAAGGACAAATTCCCATTGTAGCCCACTAACATTGACGTTTATATTTTATATCCTCTCAAATGTTACACCTGTCCAAGTCATTAGCATGTATGGCCGACGAATTAGCGGATGTGCGCAAGCACGTGTCGATATTGGAATCTCAGCCACTATATGTATATTCGGTACGGTTGTGCCCGGGGTGTCACTCGTGTACTGGGGGGGGAGGGGAATTTACTGCAGAGCATACTGAGGTTTGAAGATGGCCCGTGTCTGAGCCAGTTAATAACGATGTTGCTACGTCTATTTAATGAGAAGCACATATTCCTGGCGAATGCAATTTATCTCGTAGATTATTTATCCTAGAAATGCACAAGTACCTTTTCAGTGGTACGTTTTCAGTCTTCTACACCACTACAGGGGCGTAAAATTAACAAGTTAAATGAATGAATGAATGAGATAAACTGCGTGGTGACTGTGGACAGTTTTGAATGGGCGCTGTACGACCAGCGTAGTCGATGCGCGGGTAGGTCCAAATAACCAACCAACCAAAGATAGTTTTCACCAGCTGATTGAAGCTTCAGTTTGATCCGGCCAAAGCTGTCACGTGACACAGCCTTTCCAGTCCTGGCGCGTGGAGGTGTGCATTACTTGTCACGTGCTACAAACGTTCCATCCCTTCCGACGTGCAAAAGTGTCCACCACTTGACGGTTGCTGAGATGGAGCGCTCCTCCTCCTGAGAGCGCCGCGCTCCTGGGAGTTGCCAGAGTCGTGCCGGCCGTCCCGCAGACCCTGCGCCGACGCGGCTCGTGTTTAGCCACGGTATCGCAACCGGGCCGCAGGTGTGGGACAAGCCTTACTGTACGCTCGACACGCGCGCTCGAGCCCCGTGACGCGCGGCCTGCGGCTCTGTGTGCTCCCGAGCCCCTCGCACTCGATGTGCTCCCAGGACGTGTGTGTGTGTGGACCGGTCGTGACGCGCAGCATCGATGGTGAGACACAGGATCAGGCGCGCGGGGGCCGTCGTCGCGGCGCAGCAGACATGCTTTTGTGGCAGCGATCATTTCCACTGGCAGTTTTTCTCGCCATCACGTGTTCCGGCTGGTGCAGTATTTGGTCTCATGTTCGGCTGGTGCAGTATGTGGCTTCATGTTCGGCTGATGCAGTATTTGGCCTCATGTGTCGCTGATGCAGTATTTGGCCTCATGTTCGGCTGCTGCAGTATCTGGTCTCACGTTCGGCTGGTGTAGTATTTGGCCTCATGTTCGGCTGCTGCAGTATCTGGTCTCACGTTCGGCTGGTGTAGTATTTGGCCTCATAGTGAATGCCTTGGTGGGACAGCAGCGTATCGCGGGAATTTGCACCGCCCGCCCGCCGTTGGTGTTTCCCACACGTCGTGCGTAATGTGCCAGGCTGACGCGCTGTGTGTTTGACACATGCGATACCGCAGAGCACCTGTTGCGCGACATATTTTGCAAAGAGCAAAGCAAGAACCTTGTGTAAAGCACGGTTGTAAACTAAGAGTGTGCGTCTCTTGTGAAGGACCTTCACTTGTTCAGTGCGCCATGCATTTTCGTGGTGTTTCGGATGGTTTACGCTGCATTTGCCATTTATTTGAAGGCCGTTCTTAAGCGATGAGGTGAAAACGCTTCGTATGTTTTGTAGCCGTTGCCAATTGACCCACTGTGGGCGCGTTACCCTCACTCATGCGTGGTGACAGCGAAGTGGTTTGGGGGGTCGACGACATGCTGTTTCGAGATGACCGTTCCTGTTGGAAAGGTGTGCAACTATGTGATATACTAACATCGTTTCAATACATACGCTGAGCCAACGAACAACCTGTTGGACAATCTGCACGATTGTCATTTGTCAACATTTCCTGACATGAGTAAAACATTTTGCTCAGGGGATCCGTTGAGCGGATGAGGGTGCACTCGTGTCTTTTCCCGCCGGAGGAGCGCCACCTTTCCACTTGGGGGGCACATGCCCTCAGTGCCGCCACGTATCCGCCATTGCCTTGCAGTAGCTGGAGATCCGCTGGTTAAGATCCAGTTGTATGCTGCTGAGCTGGCTGTAAGCACGCGCGTTCCAGCTTACGGCCTCGTCAGCACTAGAAGGCTGCTCAGATGGTAGAATGGTGAACATGTCCATGTCTACTTTTGTGAAAGGGAACGCTTTGCTTATAGCAGCAAGGACGGACGCAAACACTGACGTATGATATGACCACTGTAAGCATACCTCCTGCAGTGACTTCACTGCAAAAAGTGACTTGTCAGTGATTTAGTTCACGCTGCGTGATTATAGCCCCGGCCGCCGTTATGCCCATGAATCTCTGATAACCAATCAGCCAAGTCCCTTCGAATTCCTCTAGTCAGTCCTGACTTTCGGAGCAACGAATCTACCCTTGGGGTGAAAAGTTACCTCGTTGTTGATACGCCTCTGAGCCACAGCTTACCATCAGGAAATCTGTTTCCGCGTAGGGCACCAAAACGGAATTGCTTATCGAAGTAGTCATCGTCCGCGTTCTCATGTTCCTAATCTACACCTGGCTTGAGGGGCTCCAGTAATCACTACGTCACTTTTTCCTGCGCAGTAGTGGTTAAGCAGAACGTGCGACCTTTTCAAAAAAGTTGACATGCTGCCTGGCGTGATTCTCCAAACCAACAGACTGAAGACAAGTTCAATCGTGTGGTTCAGAAATGGCTTGAGCTGCCAAACTTGATGCGGGGATAGCCATGCAAATACATTCACACAGAATATAATCACCTCACTTCACGTTGATGATATTACCAACGCCATTGAGCTTGACTACACCACCTGCACCAGTTTGACCACACCACTTTCATGAGATGTTCGCGTCGGAATGGAAAAAAGACAGCTGGTCGTCCAGTTGAGGGAACTAATATGCGAGGGAAAGATGCGCAAGGCTCGCTCATTGGAACCGATGCTGGCCAACAATCCAACCATTTCCATCAACATTCTATTTTGCGTACTAATCTTACCTTCGAGGAACTCCTGCTGTATCACAAATCAAGCTGGTACCTATGCCAAGTGACTCCGACGCTAGACGCCGAAGTTGGTTACCTCCAGGAATGTCAGGACGCAGAGACGGCAATCTTGTCTGGATGGTTGGATTATAAACAGCAAGGGTGGAAATTTAGACAAGGCCGAACAGAGTATAAAACCGATACTCGACCGGCGAAGAGTAGCGAGTAGACTGCCGGTGAGTCAAACGCGTCCCCTTTGCTCACCACCAAGAGCTGTCCCGAGCAAAACAGTTCAACCCCAGTCTCGAGTTCCATCAGGTGACGCAACACATGCACCAACTTGGTGAAAATGTACCATCCTCAACACCAAGTTATAGTAATGGCCAATATCATGTGGTAGTTTCTCATGTGGTGGTTCCTCATGTGGTGATTCCTCATGTGGCCAAGTTATTACACATTGCGGTCAAAGAGGACAGTGTTTTCCCGTTTTCTGAGTATGGTTAAGAATATATGAATTCGAGCCACGTTTCTGAAGTGTGCGCTTCAAAGTAACAGACAAACGGACAATGTGCCGAAGCGCAGATGATAGTATAGTTAATGGCGAGCCGGTGAAAATTACCGATGAATGGCCCAATGATCTGTTTAGCCTGCCAGAGGTCCCGGATCGTTCCAGGCCTGGATTGAAATGATGTTACGATTCCTGGATTCTCAGAGGAAAATTTGGCGAGCTCTAGGTCGGCCTCTTTTTTCCTGTTGGTGACATTTGAGGACCTAGCTTGTACTTCGCAGTCAGTGTCGGGCATATTCACCACTCACAATAAGCTTGGGATCATTTCAAGCAAATAATGTCCAGCCATGTCGCGAAGTGGTCAGGTACCAGGCGGCGCTGTTGCCGGCGTGTTCCGGTGCTCCGTCTGCAGCCGCTCCTACTCGCTCCAGCCGTCTCTGGAGCCGGTGGGCAGGTGACAGGCGGTGTTGTTGCAGGTGTGTTCCGGTGCTCCGTCTGCGGCCGCACCTACTCGCTCCAGCTGTCCCTGGAGCTGCACATGAAGATGCACAGCGGCCTGACGACGTGCGTCATCTGCGGCAAGGTGACCAGCAGGGTGACCCACCTGCGCAGGCACCTGGTGGACGTGCACAAGCTGGCGGCCGACGAGCTGCGCCGCATCTGTCCCGGCGGCCGGTCGTGACGAGTCGTCTGATGGCGCGGCGAACCTGGCGCGCTGGGCGACGTGGACGTGGACGCGGCCGGGTCCAGCGCAGACTGCCGCACGGACGCGGACGTGCTGGGGGGCGTAGTCGACGTCCGCTGCTCTCGGCCCCGTCGCGAGTGACGTGTGGTGGCGGCGATGCGACGGCATGCGCACCACCTGGGACAGCGGGTTCTGAAGCGAGTTTATCCTGTTGAGACAGCGTGGCGAGCGTTTGAGTTTCGGGTGTTTGCACCGTTGAGGCTATTGGTGTGAGGGCGGGCAGTGAGTATTTCTGTTGCCTTCCTCGGATGCCGAGGCTCGTCCGATCTTCAGCTGAAGGTGCGTCTGCTGCGCTCACCTGGTGTCACGAGCACATGCGCTGCGCTGCAACGCCCACCTGGCCCTGTATATCCCCTCTGCCCATGACCGAAACACGTGAGCTCCACAGCGCATGGCATGTCGACAATGGCGTCCGGATCACAATGGTCGTGCCCGTGCCGACCATGGCGTCCGGGTCACAATGGTCGTGTCCGTGCCGACCATGGCGTCCGGGTCACAATGGTCGTGTCCGTGCCGACCATGGCGTCCGGATCACAATGGTCGTGCCCGTGCCGACCATGGCGTCCGGGTCACAATGGTCGTGTCCGTGCCGACCATGGCGTCCGGATCACAATGGTCGTGCCCGTGCCGACCATGGCGTCCGGGTCACAATGGTCGTGCCCGTGCCGACCATGGCGTCCGGATAGCAGTGGCCGTATCTATGTTGTTATTCTATATGTTAGGTGTCGCCGATTCCAGGTGTGAGATATGTAGCGTTTTTGCCGGTGGTGTGATAAATGTAGCGTCTGGCGCGTGTTGTGGGAAATGGAACGTCTGGCGCGTGTTGTGGGAAATGGAACGTCTGGCACGTGTTGTGGGAAATGGAACGTTTGGCGCGTGTTTTTGCCCGCACAGAATGGGGTGCGTCCCGTGGCTCTCAACCAAGCATGGTCGTCCAAACTCTGGCACATTTACACACGCAAAGTTTGTCTTATCTTTGCACGCGAGTCAGAACTTAAATAAAGGCTTTAGTCTCCCGTTTCATCATTGGATTGTCGACCAGAAGCGTCGATTCAAGCTTGAATCGACATATCTTCGTGGCCACAAACCACCGTTAAATACGCAAAATACGAAGTGATATGTTGTATGATAGGCATCAACGTGTCAGATTGTGCGCTGTGTTGTGGGTTATTCACGTATGAGACGGTTACACCTGTTGGGTGTGCTACTTGAGCAGCCGTGTAGGAAGTCGTGTCTTTCTGTCCGTTACAGTATACCGTTACCTTTTCTGCTCGTAGAGCTGTGATTTGTGTTACTGTAAGTAAGCTCGTGATCGTGACCGAAGGTCGAACCGTCGAATATATAGTTTGGGCAATTTATATATCAAATTGTCTTTTGTTAAGCGAAGGTCGGTAATTCTATGTTCGCAATCATTATTTTGTTAGGTAGTTATTGTTTCCTCTATAGACAGCCCATAGCAGTACCGTCAAGTAGACCCCAAGCTGCCTCTCAAAGCGACCCCACCCCACTCTGTGACAGCCCGAGCTGCCACTCGGAGCGACCCCACCCCCCACTCGGCACTTGAGGCCGTGTTTCGTCTCGACGTGACGCGCCGGTGCTGAAGTTGTCTGGGTCAACAAACTTCGGTATGGAATACCCTATTTGAAACACACTCGGACTGCTCGTCTCACAATCGAAAGGCTGTGGTTCGAGTCTCACCTGTCGCTACTCTTCGCCCGTGACCAATCGGCGTGAGAAATCGGCGACGCTGCATGACTTAACGGTCGATGTGTCGTAATACCAATAACCAACCAACCAAACACACTCGGACATTGCATTGGCGTGTGGCGGTGTGTGCCCCCTTCACGTACTGTTACTGGCGCATCTCACGGACTTGGAATTGTTCAAGAAATTGACGTTCTCCATAGATGTTTTGTTTGCGGAATCTACGAATGTGTTATCGTGACATCATTTGTTCCGGTCATGTATTGCAGAATATATCCTATCGATTAGGATTGAAGGTATCCCTCGATGGGCTTTTGTTAAGTGAATTTGATTGTCTTCGAAATTTGTCTGAACCTCACAAAGGTGAGTCCTGGCGCCATGAACTGACCTCAGTGGGGTGAGTCCTGGCACCACCAACTGACCTCAGTGGGATGAGTCCTGGCACCACCAACTGACCTCAGTGGGGTGGTCCTGGCACCACCAACTGACCTCAGTGGGGTGAGTCCTGGCGTCACGAACTGACCTCAGTGGGGTGAGTCCTGGCACCACCAACTGACCTCCTCAGTGGGATGAGTTCTGACGTCACCAACTGACCTCAGTGGGATGAGTCCTGGCACCACCAACTGACCTCAGTGGGGTGGTCCTGGCACCACCAACTGACCTCAGTGGGGTGAGTCCTGGCACCACCAACTGACCTCAGTGGGGTGAGTTCTGACGTCACGAACTGACCTCAGTGGGGTGAGTCCTGGCACCACCAACTGACCTCAGTGGGGTGAGTCCTGGCACCACCAACTGACCTCCTCAGTGGGGTGAGTCCTGGCGTCACGAACTGACCTCAGTGGGGTGAGTCCTGGCACCACCAACTGACCTCAGTGGGATGAGTTCTGACGTCACCAACTGACCTCAGTGGGGTGAGTCCTGGCACCACCAACTGACCTCAGTGGGATGAGTTCTGACGTCACCAACTGACCTCAGTGGGGTGAGTCCTGGCACCACCAACTGACCTCAGTGGGGTGAGTCCTGGCACCACCAACTGACCTCAGTGGGATGAGTTCTGACGTCACCAACTGACCTCAGTGGGGTGAATCCTGGCACCACCAACTGACCTCAGTGGGGTGAGTCCTGGCACC
This sequence comes from Imbricaverruca yamaguchii, assembly GCA_034440575.1. Lineage (NCBI taxonomy): Eukaryota > Metazoa > Arthropoda > Thecostraca > Neoverrucidae > Imbricaverruca > Imbricaverruca yamaguchii. Next base: position 90,136 of record JAOTOL010001385.1, read on the forward strand.
ACCAACTGACCTCAGTGGGGTGAGTCCTGGCACCACCAACTGACCTCAGTGGGGTGAGTTCTGGCACCACCAACTGACCTCAGCGGGGTGAGTCCTTGCACCACCAACTGACCTCCTCAGTGGGATGAGTTCTGACGTCACCAACTGACCTCAGTGGGGTAGTCCTGTCATCACCAACTGACCTCAGTGGGGTGAGTCCTGGCACCACCAACTGACCTCAGTGGGATGAGTTCTGACGTCACCAACTGACCTCAGTGGGGTGAGTCCTGGCACCACCAACTGACCTCCTCAGTGGGGTGAGTCCTGGCGTCACCAACTGACCTCAGTGGGGTGAGTCCTGGCACCACCAACTGACCTCAGTGGGGTGAATCCTGGCACCACCAACTGACCTCAGTGGGGTGGTCCTGTCGTCACCAACTGACCTCAGTGGGGTGAGTCCTGGCACCACCAACTGACCTCAGTGGGGTGAGTTCTGGCACCACCAACTGACCTCAGTGGGATGAGTTCTGACGTCACCAACTGACCTCAGTGGGGTGAGTCCTGGCACCACCAACTGACCTCAGTGGGGTGAGTCCTGGCCCCACCAACTGACATCAGTGGAGTGAGTCCTGGAACCACCAACTGACCTCAGTGGGGTGAGTCCTGGCACCATGAACTGACCTCAGTGGGGTGAGTCCTGACGTCACCAACTGACCTCAGTGGGGTGAGTCCTGACGTCACCAACTGACCTCAGTGGGGTGAGTCCTGGCACCACCAACTGACCTCAGTGGGGTGGTCCTGGCACCACCAACTGACCTCAGTGGGGTGAGTCCTGGCGCCACCAACTGACCTCAGTGTGGCGAGTTCTGACACCACCAACTGACGTCAGTGGGGTGAGTTCTGACGTCACCAACTGACCTCAGTGGGGTGAGTTCTGACACCACCAACTGACCTCAGTGGGGTGAGTTCTGACGTCACCAACTGACCTCAGTGGGGTGAGTCCTGGCACCACCAACTGACATCAGTGGGGTGGTCCTGGCGCCACCAACTGACCTCAGTGGGGTGAGTCCTGGCACCAACAACTGACCTCCTCAGTGGGGTGAGTCCTGGCACCACCAACTGACCTCAGTGGGGTCAGTCCTGGCACCAACAACTGACCTCCTCAGTGGGGTGAATCCTGGCACCACCAGCTGACCTCAGTGGGGTGAGTCCTGGCACCACCAACTGACCTCAGTGGGGTGGTCCTGGCGTCACCAACTGACGCCGCCGCCGTCCGCAGGTGCGGCCGGCTTCCGGTGCCAGCAGTGCGGCCGCCTCTACCGCAGTCCGATGTCGCTCAACAACCACATGAAGCAGCACCAGGGCCTTACCGTGTGCCCCGTCTGCGGCAAGGTGAACAGCATCGTGCCGTCGCTGCGCATCCACCTGCGCCAGGTGCACAAACTGTCCGCCGACGAGATCTACCGGCTCATCCCGCAGCGGCGCGCGGGCCGCCGGCGCGTGGACCTGCCGCCGGCCACCGCGGCCCGCGTCGGTATCGGTGGTGCCGGCGTCGGTATCGGTGGTGCCGGCGTCGGTCCCGGTGGTGCCGGCGTCGGTATCGGTGGTGTCGTTGCCAGTGCCCGTGTCGGTGCCGGTAGTGTCGATGGTGTCGGTGTTGCCGGTGCCGGTGTTGTCGGTCCCGGTGGTGCTGGCGTCGGTATCGGTGGTGTCAGTGCCGGTGCCGGTGGTGCCAGTTCCGCCCTTTCCGGCGTTGTCACGCAGTGGAGGAGGGACTCGTCCGGCAGCAGGCCTTACCCGGCAGCCGTATCCTCGTGGCGACCACTCGGCACGACCGGACAAACCCCTGTCCAAGGTCACAGCTGGCCCGGTGCGAGTGAACGCAGCCGTTGGTCCTCTCCAGTGGTGGCTCCTGGCCCCTGCTCTGTACACCCGGCCGCTGGACATGCTGTGGATAGTCAAGACATCGCCATGGAGCCTCACGGAAGACTAGGCTCTTCAACGCACGGAGGAGCAGGTCCTGGTGGTCTCGGAGCGTCGAGTCCTCAAGCTCACCGTGGACAAAAACCTCGACCTCACGGAGTGTCCAATTCTGCAGTTTACGGGTACCGCTTGCCGAAGCCTGTCGCGTCCAGTGGAGAAAACGCCTCGGACCAGTCATCTCGATATCTGCACACAGAACAGTATTCTTCAGTTCAGGGAAGTCTAAGCAACCTTGTTACAAGTCACTCAGCGAGTCACACATGCGAAGGAGTGGATCTTCCGACAGAAGGGGATGTAGACGCGCCGGTTCTTGGTTACCAAGACCTGTCCGCATGTAGTGGACAAAGCCATCCAACTCAGGGAGGACCAAACGTTTTCGTTCCCACGAGCAGGGAATCGGGCCTCCAGAATTTCGCGTGGGAAGAATCGAAAACAACTGCATCGTGTGAACGAGATCGTAAGAAGCGCGAAATGGCGAACCCTCCGTCGCAAGTGGAGCCCAGCTACCCGTCTGGCGAAGGGCCGGGAGCGTCGCTGGGCATCGCATCAACTCGGCCAGTTCCGGGGGTCAGTTCGCGGACCTGCCTCACTCCAGCACTTCCCAGCTACAGAGCCGAGGGCGCCGGGCTATCGGACGCGCCTCCGCTTCGGGATCGAGTGACCAGTACGCCGGACGACGGTGACGGGGACCGCGCGCCGCCGGGGCAGTGCGCTCCAGTGGGTCGGGAACGGAGCGAATCGGAACCGCTCGTCGCTTCTGAGCCGCACGAGCACCTGTTCCGGGTGTGACGCTGTCGGCCGAGGTTGGTCCAGCGACAAAAATCGCGTGGCACTGGCGGAGACGGGGCGTCGTGTAGATCCGGAGGACTGGGTTGTGTCCACTGGACCAGGTTGGCGGGCTCGACTTTGACAAAGTCGTCTGTTGACATCGGGCCGCAGGAAGGTTTGCCACCAGCTGTGCAGACAACTGTGGCGGGTTTTGCGTCGATTGAAGTGGACTGGTGTACACAGCGAGCAGTGTCTTCAAGTCATTTCTCGCAATCGATAGGTAGGCAAAGTTGGCCGAAATTATGCGGCAAAATCTAATAAAAGCAGTGATGCGACTGGTAGTTTTCACTATTTAGGGCCATATGGCCGTGGCGACCCAATGGAGCAAGCTCGCTACGGTGCATACCAACTGAGTTCGTTGTAAAAGAACCCAGCATATCATCTCGATACCGATGAATGAATTGAAACAATATGTTGGTCGATGCGGGCGGTTGAGATTATTCCATCCCTCTTCTTTGCTTACGCTGAACAAATCGGTAGAGATTGAGCTTTGTTGTGGCATAGGTACAGTTTCTGTAGGAATTCGTAGGTGAAGTGTTGTGCGTTCGTACCCGTCATTAGTGTGGCTGATGAGCAACATAGACAGTTCTGTGCCCGGACTTGGTCTACACTGCGTTCGATTAGTGCGGCTGATGAGCAACATAGACAGTTCTGTGCCCGGACTTGGTCTACACTGCGTTCGATTAGTGCGGCTGATGAGCAACATAGACAGTTCTGTGCCCGGACTTGGTCTACACTGCGTTCGATTAGTGCGGCTGGTGAGCAACATAGACAGTCCTGTGCCCGGACTTGGTCTACACTGCGTTCGATTAGTGCGGCTGATGAGCAACATAGACAGTTCTGTGCCCGGACTTGGTCTACACTGCGTTCGATTAGTGTGGCTGATGAGCAACATAGACAGTTCTGTGCCCGGACTTGGTCTACACTGCGTTCGATTAGTGTGGCTGATGAGCAACATAGACAGTTCTGTGCCCGAACTTAGTGTACACGACGTGAACTAATACACAATTCAGCAATGATGAATGTGAGGAATTGCATAGCGGCCGATTCCATCGCACCCTGGCATCAGTCTTCCTTGTCATATGACTGCGCTCTCATCTCTTCAGTGTCAGAACGCCGAGAACAGTACTACACCTGTCGGTGCGGTGATGGACAGGAGAAGCTAGAATTGCCTTCGAAGCCACGGAAAGCAACCATGCGTAGGTAGTATCCAGATAATTGCATTCATTGTTCTAACCTTATTGGCTATCTACGTCGCATAACTATTTTACGTCCATAGTGGTCGAGTAAGATGCTTTGAAGAAGGATACATTTCTACCTGCAATGCTCGAGATGAAATGGGAATCACCCAAGCTGCCCGGGACACCTTCACCAAGTCGCTCGGCTATGTGAGCGCTGCGCGAAACTGAAGATTGAAGAGAGAGCCAGCCTCTGGTCTCACAGGCGGCCTAGGAGTGTTATTGGGGGGGGGTACTTGTTTGGAGGGTGCCACTACAAACTACATGGGGGGGCGGCTTCGGTAAAAAAAAACGTGGAGTGGGCAGGGGGCTGGGGGTTCCGCTCGGGTCTGCCCGAGGGGGCGCCACCTTTTCAGGGGTAGTTGCCACTCCCTTTTCAGGGGATGGGCAACTACCCCTGGTGTATCCGCCCCTCTAGTATGACGTTATGAAGCGCACTTAATTCGAATTGTGTTCACGAACAAAGCTACGCTCAGTGTATGCACCGTTCAGAGACACAGAAAAAGCGTCCAGCCCGTCCACTTCAACATGATTTGAGCTACCAACACATTTTCGACTTCGTTACCGCAGTAACACGTGGCAGGTGCGTCGTCACCATCACTGCAGTAACACGTGGCAGGTGCGTCGTCACCATCACTGTAGTAACACGTGGCAGGTGGGTCGTTACCATCACTGCAGTAACACGTGGCAGGTGCGTCGTCACCATCACTGCAGTAACACGTGGCAGGTGCGTCGTTACCATCACTGTAGTAACACGTGACAGGTCCGTCGTCACCATCACTGCAGTAACACGTGGCAGGTGCGTCGTTACCATCACTGCAGTAACACGTGGCAGGTGCGTCGTTACCATCACTGTAGTAACACGTGGCAGGTGCGTCGTCACCATCACTGCAGTAACACGTGGCAGGTGCGTCGTTACCATCACTGCAGTAACACGTGGCAGGTGCGTCGTCACCATCACTGCAGTAACACGTGGCAGGTGCGTCGTCACCATCACTGCAGTAACACGTGGCGGGTGCGTCGTTATCATCACTGGTAGGTGCGTCGTTTATTGTAACACGTGGCAGGTCCGTCGTCACCATCACTGCAGTAACACGTGGCAGGTGCGTCGTTACCATCACTGCAGTAACACGTGGCAGGTGCGTCGTCACCATCACTGCAGTAACACGTGGCAGGTGCGTCGTCACCGGTGCAGTGAAACGCCGGTCGCGGTTGTATTGCTTGTCCAATGGACACGCGATGACCATTGAGCACATCGGTAATCTGTTTCATATGCATTTTTACTACTTACTACTTACAACACCGAGGTAAGTTTTAGTTTACTACGTAGAACTTTACTCTGCTTCATATGAAGTTTGTGCATTGCAAACAAGGCGTGGAAAATCACTTCCGAAGTAATGCGTCGGGCTTGATACGTGCGTCGCGATTGTCTCAATTTAATGAAATAATTTGACATCAAGATTTCCGGAAAACATGTTAGTGACATATTTTTTTCTCATTTTAGGTTCCAAACTGTTGAGGGACACGCAGAGATCGTAATATTTTACCCAATAAAAAAATCAAATGTTACTGTAAAGAAGAACTCCAAAAAGTAGGCTAATCGATCCTTGCATCACAAGCCATTAAAGTAAACGATAACAGGCGTGAACATTAGTAGCTAATTGCTATTTTGAGCCACCTTTTTACTCGCTTATGTAGAAAAATTTTTATTAGGGAGTTGAACAGGGAAAAGCGTGTCATCCTGCTCACATTTGTGGAGATTAGAGAGGGGACGGTGGGGTGGTAGTTAGGGGGTGGTGCGGTGAGTTGGGTGAAGGCACTTGCTTTTTGTGGGGAGTGAGTCTATATTTCATTTTTTAAACTTGTTGAACTGAAGGAGTCTTCATTTACCAAGGTATATATATATATATATATATATATATATATATATATATATATATATATATATATATATATATATATATATATATATCACTGTGGTTCCCGGACGGTCGTGGACCCCGCCCAGAGGGCAATAATGCTTCGTACCACGCTTTGGAACGGATTCTGCAGCTTGGACTGGTACCACCGAAGACAATTGTAGATAAAACATATAGTACGTGTTGTATGCCAGCCCACTGACAAAGCCACCAGAGGTGCTGGCATCCGTCCGACGTACAATTTTATCCGGTATCAATGTTAGTGCTGGTTCCACACAAAAGATAATGCTACCTCCAATGTGGAAACCAAATGATCGCCGCAAACGAGAACCGGAACAAAAACGAAGACGTGCCCGCAGTGCGTGTCAAACACTGCCTGGTTTGTTGTCATGTCCTCTCAGACGTGAATTACACTTACTGATACCGGCAGCATGCGTTCGTTCTCACACATCCCGCCTAGTTTACATTGAACCTGGGACCACAACACACCACTTCCACGGCTTCATCACAACACACCACTTCCACGGCTTCACCACAACACACGACTTCCACGGCTTCACCACAACACACCACTTCCACGGCTTCATCACAACACACCACTTCCACGGCTTCATCACAACACACCACTTCCACGGCTTCATCACAACACACCACTTCGACCGGTTCACCTTCACTGTAACTAGCTGGTGCGTTCCATGACAGATCGAACAGAAAATCAAACTTTACACCCAATAAATTTGTTTGGACCAAAATTGGTGTACTGGATAATCTTGTGCCTTGAATGCGCCTGAGCAAGTCTTAGGCCGATCCGACCAACAGTTTCGGAGTTATATCTTAGGGCATTATTTTGAGGTCACACAACAAGGGTATAGTCCATTCTCCGTCGTTTCTATGATTTTACGATTTTTGGAGCAGACGTATTACGAGTAAGTTGTCTCTCATTGGAAAGCGACGGGGGATCGAGCAATGAGATATAAGAGGGTGATATAAGAACGTTCGCTTTAATAAACATATTCACAATTTTTTTGGATGCACGTCTTATAGACTGCCTTTATAAACATCACAAATTTCAAGGTCACCCATTATCGATAAGTTGGTTTATGTGCGTTTGTGGGCATATCGACTGAGCAGGCCAGCGCCCAAACGAAAAAAAAAAGTTTGGGTGGAAAAAGGTTACGTGAAGAAAAAAGAAGAAAAAACGTTTGCGCTCTCCAAACGAGCATTCGTAGCCAATAAAAAAAAAACGCTGTCATCTGTATCTGTTATATCTCGAACAAAATATGGTCCTTCCATCGTGTTACAAAAAATACCACTCGCATCGAGGTCCCAAAAGGCAACGTTACTTGAGGTAATGGGGTAAGTTTTCAATCATTTATTACATATAAAAATATCACTGGAATTGGATTCCTTGAAAATTTCCGGGTTCAAAAAGGTATGCACATACATACATACATACATATATATGTATATATATACATTATATATATATATATATATATATATATATATATATATATATATATATATATATATATATATATATATATTGAACGATATTTAGCATTGTTTTCAGCCACAGAACATAACCATGCAACGTAACCTTCCAGATATACCCGAGGCTCTAACTCATAAACCGTTGGCCTGATTGAAATGCAATTTTAGCAGGAGGGTCAGGGCATAGAATAACCATGTGCATCTATCATTTGCTCAAAATCTGAGATATGTTGGTGCACAATCACCCTTTGCCTGGTCAATTTGTCCTAGAATTCCCCCGTTGTCGTTCGTTAAATTTATAAATATTATAAACCTTTTTTGCATTAGGTATCAAGCCGAACCATTGTCCTTCCATTATGTCAATTAAAATAAGAAAAAATCCACGGACATCGAGGTCATTGGAGGCTACGGAGCCTGATGTCATAGGGCAACTCTTCTATTATTCACCACATATTACATATATCGTCAGAACTGATGCGCTTGAATCGTTGTGAGTTCAAAAAATGTCAGGATATTTATAGTTTGACTGATAATTAACTTTGTAGCGAAACTGTTTGTGGGGGCCTCTGATTTCACAGCTTTAGCCCCTCCCCACTGTAGTTCGCGACAGAAATACCTGGCCAGGGCCTAGAGCGGCGCCGATTTGTCCAACCGCTTCCGTCGGCACTGACGTGTGCCGTCGGAGGCGGTGTACTGTATTCCCCACGTCCTCTCCGGCCGAGGTGCCCAGATATCTGGGCCTGGTGCTGCCGCCGTCCGACGACGCGGCCTCGACACCTGACCTCGGCACGTGATTGTCAGGGATTGTATCCTTGGAGCCAACGGGCGCAGTGTGTGTGTGTGTGTAGATGACAGTGAGATGACAGTGGTATGGCGGTAGGACTGTACGTGACAGGTCCTGTCACCGTGGCTTATGCGTCGTGACTCTCAAGTGCAGTGTGTGTGTGTGTGGGATGACAGGTATGGCAGATGTCATCCCCCGCGCCTGTTGTAAGTTGTGTGATATTAGGTGTGTCGGTGATATTAGATGTGTCGGCGATGTCAGCTGTGGTGTCAGGTACGTAAGGACAAGTGTACGTCTATGTCTCGGATGTGTGTATGGATTATGAATGTGACGGTGACATATAATAACGGGTGACTGTTCGATGAACGTTACTGTGTCTGCGAGTGTCAGATGCCAGCTGTCCCTGAGCTGAACTGTAGTCCTGTGTCATGTGTCGCTATTGTCAGGCGCCGTGTCGCCCCGACCAGCCAGCTGTCTGTGTGCCGCTGTAGTCCTGTGTCATGTGTCGCTATTGTCAGGCGCCGTGTCGCCCCGACCAGCCAGCTGTCTGTGTGCCGCTGTAGTCCTGTGTCATGTGTCGCTATTGTCAGGCGCCGTGTGCGCTGCCCTGACCAGCCAGCTGTCTGTGTGCCGCTGTAGTCCTGTGTCATGTGTCGCTATTGTCAGGCGCCGTGTCGCCCCGACCTGCCAGCTGTCTGTGTGCCGCTGTAGTCCTGTGTCATGTGTCGCTATTGTCAGGCGCCGTGTCGCCCCGCCCTGCCAGCTGTCTGTGTGCCGCTGTAGTCCTGTGTCATGTGTCGCTATTGTCAGGCGCCGTGTCGCCCCGACCTGCCAGCTGTCCGTGAGAAGCTGTAGTCCTGTGTCATGTGTCGCTATTGTCAGGCGCCGTGTCGCCCCGACCTGCCAGCTGTCCGTGAGAAGCTGTAGTCCTGTGTCATGTGTCGCTATTGTCAGGCGCCGTGTCGCCCGGCCCTGCCAGCTGTCTGTGTGGTGAGCTGTAGTCCTGTGTCCTGTGTCGCTATTGTCAGGCGCCGTGTCGCCCCGACCTGCCAGCTGTCCGTGTGCCGCTGTAGTCCTGTGTCCTGTGTCGCTATTGTCAGGCGCCGTGTCGCCCCGACCAGCCAGCTGTCCGTGTGCCGCTGTAGTCCTGTGTCGCTATTGTCAGGCGCCGTGTCGCCCCGCCCTGCCAGCTGTCTGTGTGCTGAGCTGTAGTCCTGTGTCCTGTGTCGCTATTGTCAGGCGCCGTGTCGCCCTGACCTGCCAGCTGTCTGTGAGAAGCTGTAGTCCTGTGTCATGTGTCGCAGTGTCTCCATGGCTGGCCTGTCAGGCGCCGTGTCGCCCCCATCAGCCAGCTGTCTGTGTGCCGCTGTAGTCATGTGTCGCTATTGTCAGGCGCCGTGTCGCCCGGCCCTGCCAGCTGTCTGTGTGCTGAGCTGTAGTCCTGTGTCATGTGTCGCTATTGTCAGGCGCCGTGTCGCCCGGCCCTGCCAGCTGTCTGTGTGCTGAGCTGTAGTCCTGTGTCATGTGTCGCTATTGTCAGGCGCCGTGTCGCCCCGCCCTGCCAGCTGTCTGTGTGCCGCTGTAGTCATGTGTCGCTATTGTCAGGCGCCGTGTCGCCCGGCCCTGCCAGCTGTCTGTGTGCTGAGCTGTAGTCCTGTGTCCTGTGTCGCTATTGTCAGGCGCCGTGTCGCCCTGACCTGCCAGCTGTCTGTGTGGAGCTGTAGTCCTGTGTCATGTGTCGCAGTGTCTCCATGGCTGGCCTGTCAGGCGCCGTGTCGCCCCGACCTGCCAGCTGTCTGTGTGCCGCTGTAGTCCTGTGTCATGTGTCGCTATTGTCAGGCGCCGTGTCGCCCTGACCTGCCAGCTGTCTGTGTGCAGCTGTAGTCCTGTGTCATGTGTCGCTATTGTCAGGCGCCGTGTCGCCCGGCCCTGCCAGCTGTCTGTGTGCTGAGCTGTAGTCCTGTGTCATGTGTCGCTATTGTCAGGCGCCGTGTCGCCCCGCCCTGCCAGCTGTCTGTGTGCCGCTGTAGTCATGTGTCGCTATTGTCAGGCGCCGTGTCGCCCGGCCCTGCCAGCTGTCTGTGTGCTGAGCTGTAGTCCTGTGTCATGTGTCGCAGTGTCTCCATGGCTGGCCTGTCAGGCGCCGTGTCGCCCCCATCAGCCAGCTGTTTGTGTGCCGCTGAGCTGAGCAGCTCTGGTACCAGACGCAGGCGACAGCGCCGCCGTGTCGTGTCGAGGACAGCATGGTTCCCACGAGTCGGCCGAGCCTCTGGTTGCTACCAGAGACAACTCTGGTCTGATGGAATGTCACTGATGTCTTAGGCAGGATATCTTAGGTATCGTAGGCAAGATACTTAGGCATCTTCGACAGGATATCTTAGGCATCTTAGATAGGATATCTTAGGCATCTTCGACAGGATATCTTAGGCATATTAGGCATGATTTTAGGCATCTTAGGCATTAGACATGCATACCTACAGTTCACTATAACTAATTGCGTCTTTTTTGTCTTATTCTTGCAGATAGGCCGCCACCGATTATTAGTAGCCCCAGGAGCACCTCAGCTAGGTGGCAAGCTAGTAACGCCAAGGAACTCCTGGGGCCACAGAGTGAAAAGTGTTATGAGGGGAAAAGTGTACATAAAGACATAAAAGATTAGTGCAACTCTGAGCCACAAGGGCCCTTCTTGGTTGCACTCTGTACACTGAACCAGTTGCCCACCAAATCTGCCAATCAGCCCTCCCTGTAATACTGAAAAGCAAGCCCTCTATTCTTATAATGATTGTCTATGCTGTTTTTAAAGATGTTCAATGTGCTGCTACTGACGATGTTTTCTGGCAGCTGGTTCCAGTGTTCCACTACCTTGTTGGTGAGGAAAGTTTGCCTGTTACATGTTCCTCAATATTCGTAGCCTTTATTATGACACGGCATCATCAGCAAATAAATAGAATGTTCCATCTGAAGAATTACCCAAATTATTAATGTATATAAGGAAGAGTAGCGGACCAAGTATGGAGCCTTGCGGAACTCCCATTTTAATGCACTCTGGATCTGAGACTATATCAATAATTTGTGTTTGCTGATAACGATCTTTTAAATATGAATGCAACATCACGAGTAGAGTTCCTGAGATGACAAAATGTTGTATTTTTAAGTAGAATGTCAATGCACACAGTATCAAAGGCCTTTTCAAGTCCATATAGAGACCACAAGTAAGTTCTTTCTTTTCAAAAGATGCTGTAATGTGGTCATGCATGTGAGTAATCGACATGTAGACGCTATGTTTTGTTTCTAAATCCAAATTTGAGAGTACTGACTATATTATTCAGCTCCAGATAAGATAAGAGATAAAGTCATAAAGTCATAAAGTCATAAAGTGTTAAGGCTTAATAAGGGCCACAAGGGCCCATCTGGGTCAAGCCTGTCTAGAAGATATTAGAAAGTACATGTTCACACCTATCAATTCCAAACCCATGCAATCCCTCCACCTATGCCACCACAGCCAATCTCATCAGTATGACATCGCAAAGGAAGTTGCCAAATCCACTGCTAGGTACACCCCATATAGTACAACATAATACTAGCATAATGTTATACCCTATATAGCTAGTGAAAATACTCAATATCCCATGCATCACAAGTTAGAATTCAAAAACAACATTTTCCTGTCTAAAAAATTTATCCACCCTACTTTTAAAGACATTCAATGAGGGACTCCCCACTGCATCAGCAGGCAGCCTATTCCATTGGTCAACAACCCTTTGACTGAAGACCTGTTGTCGTTTAACTGTCCTGCACCTCATTTTGTCTAACCTGAATTGATGACCCCTATGGGATACTCTAAACTGCAGAGCATCATTCAAATTGACCTGATCTAGCCCTCTAACAATTTTGTACATTTCAATCATGTCTCCCCTTAATCTCCTATACTTGAGTGAGTACATATCTAATGCATTAAGCCTTTCTCCATATTCTAAGTTACTTAATCCACTGACGAGTGTAGTGGCTTTGCGCTGGACTCTTTCTAACATATCTATATCCTTTTCTAGGTAGGGGCTCCATGCTTGTACAGAGTACTCCAAGTGGGGCCGCACATATGCTAAGTACAGCTTTTTCATGACTTCCCTGCTCTTATATTTCACACTTCTATTAATGAGTCCCAGCATTCTGAGTGCCCTATTTCTAGCTGAGATACATTGTTTTTCTGCTTTAAGGTCTTTTGAGACCAACACACCTAAGTCCCTTTCCTCTTCAATAACATCCAGTTCCCTCCCTCCCATTTTATAACTGAATGTCTCGCCTGCAGACCCTATATGCATAACCTTACACTTATCATAGTTGAAAGTCATCTGCCATTGATCAGCCCACTCTTTTAGGTCGTCCAAATCTAGTTGAATATTACTAGATTGATCTCTGCTGTTAGCCACTCCTACCAGCTTGATGTCATCAGCAAATTTGAACACTCTATTCCTCAGCCCTACTTCAATGTTGTTCACAAAGATGATAAAGAGGAGGGGCCCTAGAACAGAGCCCTGTGGCACTCCACTCAGAACATCTTTCCAACCAGATTTACATCCATTCAATACTACCCTTTGTTTCCTTCCCTGCAACCATGCTTCAATCCAATGTAGAACTTTTCCTACAATCCCATGTTGTTGTAATTGATGAATTAACCTTCCATGTGGAACTTTATCAAAAGCTTTGCTAAAGTCCAAGTACACAACATCCATCCTGCTTTCATTGTCTACTTCTTTGGTAACATACTCAATGAACTCCAATAGGTTAGTTAAACAAGACCTTTGAGATCGAAATCCATGTTGAGTATCCCTTAAAAGGTTGTGCCTATCAAGATGAATCTGAACATTCTGTTTAACCAGCTTTTCTAGTACTTTGCAAACTAATGAGGTCAAACTGACTGGCCTGTAGTTTCCTACACTCTTCCTATTTCCCTTTTTGAAAATTGGTACTACACTTGCATTTCTCCAATCTTCAGGTACTTCTGAATACTCCATAGATCGCCTGAAAATGATACCTAGGGGAGTTGCTAAAGCTTTAGCACACTCTACTAAGATCCTAGCATATATTTCATCTGGTCCGGAAGCTTTATTAGGTTTTATATTCTGCAACTGCTTCTCTACGGCTTCTGTAGTTATTGTAAGATCCTCCAGCATATCACCTGCCATGGCATGGCCTACAGATGTTCCTATTGTACCAGAATTATCTTTAGTGAAGACTGATGAGAATTGCTTGCTTAGGGATTCCACAATGTCGCAATCATTAACCACTATTTCCCCATCTACCTCCAGTGGTCCTACACTACACTTTTTAGCCTTAAATTTATAGAAGCTAAAGAATCTCTTAGCATTACCTGCTGAACATTCTCGAGCAAAGTTGATTTCAGCAAGTCTTTTAGATGCTCTAACACACCTCCTAACTTTATTTCTAGCTATTCTATATGATTCTAGGTTTAACCCAGAGTTAGTATCTTTTAGTTTCTTGAATGCTTGTTTCTTTGAGTCCAGTAATTGCTTAACTTCCCTAGTCAGCCACGAAGGGTGCTTAACCCTGTTTGATCTAATTTGCCTACTGGGAATGAACCTATCCTGACCCTGAAATAGCTTATCTTTTATCATTGTCCACATTTTATAAGCATCTAAGCCATTCAATATGTCTTTCCAATTAATTTCACTTAGGAAGCTCCTGAACTCACTGTAATTCCCTTTTGTAAAATTCGGAATCAATGTTCTGTTGGTTGCTACCCTTCCAACATATAATGAGAAGCGTATAATGTTGTGATCACTATTACCAAAGGTCTCTCCTACGTTAACATTTTGCACAAAATTTTCCTCATTAGTAAGCACTAGATCTAATATTTTATTTTCCCTTGTAGGCTCGTGTATCATTTGAAAGAAGAAATTGTCCTCAAAACAAGCCATGAAACATCTTTCTGATTTGCTTACACCTATTGTTTTGTTTCCCAATCCTGCTATGTTGAAATCCCCCCAACAAAATAGTTCTCTCCTGTACTCTCCTACTTATCTCTTCCTGCATCAGCCTGTCAGTGTTTTCAGTCTGGTCTGGAGGTCTATAGAATGCCCCAATCCTAAATTTTGTTCCATTCTTCAGAATTATATCTAACCACAAAGATTCTACTCCTGCACTATGTACTCCATCCTCTATGGAATGACATTTCATTACTTGCCTAAAATACAAGAGAATGCCACCTCCTATCCTTGCCTCTCTTTGATAGGCATGCATGTTGTAGCCTGTCAATTCAAATTCTTGCAAGTTGTCTCCAAACATGCTTTCGTTAACCCATGCTTCTGTTATGCACACCAAATCTAGCTGTTCAGACAACATATATGCATGCAGTTCCCCAATTTTGTTCCTAACACTTCTGGCATTGACATAAAAACATGATAAATTATTCCTTCCATTGCTTGCTATGCTTCTCTCTTTATCAGCTACATCCCCCCATGTCCTGCCTAGTTTCCCTGTTTCCTGTTGAGAGCCTCCTCATACCTATTGCTGAGCAATTCCACTCCTCTCTTGCTCAGATGTAATCCATCTAAAGCAAACATCTCCGTCCTCCCCCAAAACTCCCCCCACAAATCCAAGAACTGCACCCCAAGCTCCTTACAAATGTTGGCCACCCTGGTATTGAGCCCAATGGCCCTCGAATACCACTCCATGCTTGCATGGACCATAGGGAGGATGGATGTCACCACTCCTCTTTTCCTACTTCCTGCTAAACTACCTATCAAAGCCCTATAGGCTTTCATTGTTTCCTCTGTATTATTTTTTCCTACATCGTTAACTCCAACCTGCACAATTACCGTTGCACCCTCTCCACTTCCCCTCATTACTCCCTCCAGCCTATCCCTAACATCTTTCACCTGCGCTCCCGGGTAGCAAACACGCATCCGTCTGCTGGGATTCTTGCTACAAAATGTTCGATCCATGTACCGAACCCTGGAATCCCCTATGACTAAAACCTCTCTCTCTCCATCTCTATCTTCAGCCATCTGGTCATCCCCACCTCCGTCCCTCTCATCATTACCTTCCCTCTCCTCCAGTGCATCAAACCTATTTTTAATTGGGACGCCCATGTCCACCTTCCTTAGCGCCAGTCGGGTGCTATGGCGCCTTGCCACCTTCCAACTGCCACCATCCCGGACCAAGCCATCCGAACTCCCATCAGTCCTCCGCTCGGGCACCCGAGTTGCCTGGCTGGCACCTCCCATGATGGGTCCCGCCACCAAACACTTCAAGCGCTCCACCTCCCCCGTTAACATATCTAACCTCTTACTCAAGTCCCCAATGATTCCCACACACTTACAATTCCCACAGTCTCCTTCCATTTTTGTTGTTGTTTTTTTTCTTTCTACTCTTAGTACTAAGTCTAGTTACTGTAAGCTTGTAAGCCTATAAGTATCTACTGTAATATATCTACAGTAATACAGTAATATAGCCTATAAGTATCTACAATACAATATAATCCCGTATAATTACACTAGATATGAAGATACCTACTGTAATTTATGCCCACTATTTTAGTCCTAAAATCTATCTGAAACTTACACACCAATTTGACACAAACTTATTCACTACAGAAGCCTACACTATAGAATTATACACTCTAGAATTACACACTACAGAGCTCACACCACACAAATATACACCACTGAATCAAACACTGTAGTACCCGTCCACAACACCCAACAATCCTGCAGTTACACTAGGATATGAAGATATACCT
The DNA here is from genome assembly GCA_034440575.1 of Imbricaverruca yamaguchii. Taxonomy (NCBI): domain Eukaryota; kingdom Metazoa; phylum Arthropoda; class Thecostraca; family Neoverrucidae; genus Imbricaverruca; species Imbricaverruca yamaguchii. The sequence continues at coordinate 106,120 of JAOTOL010001385.1, forward strand.
AGTGTAATGCTATGCCTACTATCTTAGTCTTAAAATCTATCTTAAACTTAAACACCAAATTGACACAGCCAACACCCTTAGAACTTAACAAAATGGCGCTGGGCAGCCTCCCTGGGTTAATATATTTGCTGGTCTAATTTGTTACACTAGGATATGAAGATATACCTAGTGTAATGCTATGCCCACTATCTTAGTCTTAAAATCTATCTTAAACGTAAACACCAAATTGACACAGCCAACACCCTTAGAACTTAACAAAATGGCGCTGGGCAGCCTCCCTGGGTTAATATATTTGCTGGCCTAATTTGCTGGTCAAAAATACTTATTTGATAAAAACTGTTGAAATATACGCTCAGAAGCAACCGCTAAATATCTATACACAATTTATCCCAGTACACCGTCCTTTTCCGCAACACTTAGCTCGTATGTAGTAGCCACACCAAACACGTGTTTCCTCCTCAACGCCTGGCGGCAGACGAATAGATAAGAACATACCATTTTTTTCAAGGATTTTAGAAAATACTGATAGCATAGAAATTGGCCTATGATTTGTCAATTTGTTCAATTCTCCTGACTTACAAATGGGACAATTATGGCTTGTGTTAGTTGCTTAGGAAAAACCACACTTCTGAGGCAAAGTTTAAAGAAGTGAGTGATTTGTGTCAGGATATTTTTGTACGTCAATAAGAGAGTTTTTGTGCTAATGCCATCAGTCCGTCACCCAACATAGTTCGGTGGCTTTAACATTGTTTCAACTTGGATTTCATTAGTGTACATTTCTTGTTCCCAATTAGCATAGTCGTGCCCTGCAATATATTCATTGGGTCTTTGGTAGAAATAGTGGTCTTCCTTTCTAAGTTGCTGCCAATGGTTGAAAAGAAATTGTTGAAGGCATTGGGAATTTGTTCTGTTTGATATTCATTATCTTCTTCATCTAACATGGATTCTGGGATTTTTTGCTTTGTTCCGTGTATATTTATCAGCTCATGTAGTATTTGCCAAGTTTTCTTTCTATTTGATTCGCATTCGCATTAGTGAGGGGCATTTGAATAATGTAGCTTCTTTGCTTCTCTGACTATCTTGATGAGAATGTTTCTGAATTTTTTGTATTGAACTTCATTGAGTGGATTTTGATTTTTTTTTATAAACTTGATATAGTTTGTGTTTTCGATTTATGGAACATAATATGCTAAAGCTAATCCAGGGTTTCGTTGGGGTTTTTTTCTCCTACTTGGGAAAAGCTTTTTGTAATAAGATGCATGCCATCTTTATATGCTGGGAGCAAATCGCTACATGCTATATTTGGGTCATTGTGCTGATTAAAATTATTCATCCTTGATGTTAAATAGATTTGATGTAAGAGATGGATTTGATTGTAATAAAGTATTTTTTGGAATAATTTGACACCTTTTCTGGGCAGTTGATGTTGCAAACACCGGAAAATGATCTGAAAGGTCTTCTATCAGTATACCTGATGAGGAAATGCATGAAAAATAATTTATGAAGATATTGTCGAATAAGGTGCTAGTAGTATTTTGCAACCGAGGAGCATTTGTGATTGTAGGCAGATAACTATATGACAACAGTTGGTTTATGAATCTCTCCATATTCTATCCTTTTTAATATGTAGTTGAAATATCCTGTGATAATTGTAAGCTTCCTCTCATCCTCAATTTTTTGTAGCAACTTTTCAATGCCCCAAGAAAAGTACTGTGGCAGAAAGTTGGGGACGATAGATTTGGCAAATGATTATTCTGACTCTGAATCACTTCCTCCATATTTCTGGTTATTCCGCACGTATAAAAGTGTTGGATTTAAGGTGTCTGTCAAGAGACGCTTCGATCGGAGCTCTTGGAATTGCGGTACAGAGTTGTTGAACATACAACAGGGGTTTTTAATATCGCCAACGCGAGGTCCATGGTACTATTCGCGTAGCACAATGAAGTTTGCTCAGACATATGTGGAATGTCTGATAATCTCCGGGGATAAAATAACTTAGTTGTCGGCCGCCGAACATAACCATGCAACGTGACCTTCCAGAAATGTCCGAGGATCTAACCCCTGAACTGGTGACATGATGAAAGTAAAATTTGCACCCGTAGATTCAGGACATAAGATAACCCTGTGCACCAATTTAGCCCACAATCTGAAACATGAGGGTAGTCAATCACCTCTTTGCCTGATCGATTTGTCGTGGAATGTGACTGCTGCAACATGGGCGCTACGGGCGTGTATGGCCTAACTGTAGGGACACTTGGACACTGCCTCCATCCTGAATGGAAAGAGTCCGGTCCCCTCAACGGATTGTTCTGCCAAAGGTACCTCTTTCAGAGGAAAGGGGTCCTTTTGAGACGAAAAAGGCGCCTTTTAGTCTGTTTAAGTGCATCCTTCCCGCTGAGTAAAATTTGCCACCAACAGCGTCCATCCGAGAAAATGTGCGCCACCATCAGCTAATCCACCGAGAATCAGGAGTTGATCTATCACCATCGATACAAACTGCTGCCCTTTCGTTTGACGAAAACAGCGATATAAACTATTATCGAAATGGCTCTGGCATATCCAGGTTCATGTTCATACGTGTTCCGAACATCCGTGGTCTTCGTCGCCTACTATATAGTCGATGCGTCCTAAAGCCCTAATAGCTAACACGTCGGATCCTATTTTCACCAACCGTGCTTAATAGTCAGCTTATTTTCATGTACATACTGCTCAGATAGAATCACCTGACAGAGTCTCACTTTCAGTGAGACTCTGATATAATCATTTGATAATCTCAGACCAGAAAAGCATTTACAATTAATGGGTAGAGTAATCTTTGGTGGCATGTTCTGCTTTACTTTTGCCACAATTTGTAGTTGTAGTGCCAAGTAGTAACGTTTATGAAACAACCTGCCTAAATTTAGTCCATGATAGTAGTATTATATTTGAACTGATAAATTATGATTGTAGATTGTGCATAAGTGCAAAATAACATAATTTGATAACTACTACTCACTACTTTCTACTTACATCGAACGTGTGCTTTATGACACAGGCTAGTGGTGTAATTGGCAGTGTCCAATAGATTTTCCGTGATTTTAACTGAATTAATCGGTACTCATTACCCAGAGACGATTGAAAATGAATGGCGGATATGGCTCTGCACTCAGAGCCCAGCTATGTATAGAGATATGAGTATGTATATATGTACATATGAGAACCACTAACACCCGAATTAGGTGACATCAGGACCCGACAACTTAGATGGTCACGGTGGTAGATAGTGCAGTAGCAATAGTATCGCGGTCACGGTGGTAGGTAGTACAGTAGCAATAGTTTCACGGTCACGGTGGTAGGTAGTACAGTAGCAATAGTATCGCGGTCACGGTGGTAGGTAGTACAGTAGCAATAGTTTCGCGGTCATGGTTCAGGTAGCACACAAGTTTCTACTCAGTTCCCGACCCTGGCAAGCTTTATATCACTTGGGCGATATCAGCGGAAAACATCGACTTTTCAACATACCTCAATGGTCAAAACTCCAGCAGGAACGGTGGGAGGCAACAGTTTTTCGGGTGTTTGGGCGTGTCTCCGAGCCCCAAGCCCCGAGCCCGAGCCTCCGAGCCTCTGAGCCCAGAGTCCCGAGCCTCCGAGCCCCCAAGCCCTGAGCCCTGAGTCCGAGTCCCGTGCCCCGAGCCCGATATCAGGCCACATCTCAACAGATTACAGTATCAGGGTGCCATATCACAGGCCATACCTGGACAGGTTACAATATCCGGGTGCCATATCGCAGGCCACCCTTGTACAGGTTACAATATCAGGGTGCCATATCGCAGGATATACCTGGACAGGTTACGATATCTGGGTGCCATATCATAGGCCATACCTGGACAGGTTACAATATCAGGGTGCCATATCGCAGGCCACCCTTGTACAGGTTACAATATCTGGGTGCCATATCGCAGGAGATACCTGGACAGGTTACGATATCTGGGTGCCATATCACAGGCCACACCTGGATATGTTACAATGTCAGGGTGCCACATCGCTGGCTATGCCTGGAAAGGTTACAGGTACGGCCAACTCGCCTAGGCGATCCGCAGGATGTTCCCACTGAAACAATGCGATCCGCAGGATGCTTCCACCTCCCTCTCCATCAAGTCAGATTGTCATTCAATTAACATGAGCATACTTGCTTCTTTAAAACAAAATCAAAATTGTCGCAACGCTAGTCCAAGGACCCAGCTCTTTTTTTTTGGCAGTTGGAATAGGTTAATTGAAAAATGGCGGGGGAGGCTTCATCACCGACGTATTCAGCTTGGTCTGGAGTGAGTGGGCGGCGCTGTTTCTGGCTGATGCGCGTGCTGGTCTGGAGTGAGTGGGCGGCGCTGTTTCTGGCTGATGCGCGTGCTGGTCTGGGGTGAGTGGGCGGCGCTGTTTCTGGCTGATGCGCGTGCTGGTCTGTAGTGAGTGGGCGGCGCTGTTTCTGGCTGATGCGCGTGCTGGTCTGGAGTGAGTGGGCGGCGCTGTTTCTGGCTGATGCGCGTGCTGGTCTGGGGTGAGTGGGCGGCGCTGTTTCTGGCTGATGCGCGTGCTGGTCTGTAGTGAGTGGGCGGCGCTGTTTCTGGCTGATGCGCGTGCTGGTCGGCAGGCGAGTTCCGGTGCGGCCTGTGCACGCTCGTGTACCGTCGGCGCGCGTCGCTGGCCGACCACATGAAGCAGCACGCAGGTCTCACCTCGTGCTCCCTCTGTGGCCACCTGTCGCCGCCCTTCAGCACCGTCCGCAACCTGCGCCAGCACCTGCGCAACGTGCACAAGCTGGCCGACACAGAGGTCAAGGCCATGACCGGGCTGTGATCGGAGGCGCACCAGTGCCGGCAGCAGGGGGTGTTTGTACGTCTGTCGTGTCCTGCTCTGCTGGCTCGTGAGGCCTTCCCACCGCGACCGCGCTCTACGACGGCTTCACCGAACATGCGAATGCCCATATTTACCTTATATTGATAAGGATTGCGAGCGAGCAAAACGGCGACGACTCGTCATACCACCTCAGTACGAACAGTCGTCCACAGACACACCGTACACAGACACACCGTCCACAGACACACCGTCCACAGACACACCGTCCACAGACACACCGTCCACAGACACACCGTCCACAGACACACCTTCCACAGACACACCGTCCACAGACACACCGTCCACAGACACACCGTCCACGCCTCTCCTGGGATTTTCACACCACCTCAGTCACAAGCACAACAGTCATCCACACACACACACACACACACACACACACACACACACACACACACACACACACACACACACACACACACACACACACACACACACACACACACACACACACACACACACACACACACACACACACACACACACACCGTCGTGTGCCTGTCCGAGGTTTGCGCCATAAAGTCTCCCTCGGTCCCGGGACGTCCAGCCGTCCAACATCACGTCTGCTCCAGCAGCAGTAGACCGGACCACATCACACACAGCACGTCAGTCCCGACAGGGGACCAGACCACATCACACACAGCACGTCAGACCCGACAGGGGACCAGACCACATCACACACAGCACGTCAGACCCGACAGGGGGACCGGACCACATCACACACGGAATTGTGGAAGCACAATTCCGTGGACCACAAATTCCACGGAATTTGTGGGTTTTATCATTTTTTACGTTTTTGACAACATAAATTTTGCATATTTGTCAATTTCAGTTCAAATAGAAGATTCTGGGTAAAGTAAACATGTTTTATTGGAGAAAGTTTACTTCCACCAACGTTCCTCGGTCTGCTCTATCCACTGGAAAAGGAAAATTAAAGGAAACTTGAAAATTCAGTTTTGAAATAAAATAAAATAACTTTTTTAATTGGGGGAATGGTATGGCTCTTGTCGATTTTGCTGTCCTTTTCTGATTCGAAATAACTTTTGCTTTTTCAAATATCCCCCGAAATGAACTCCCCAGAGCCAAAAGCATAATGTAAGTCGTGAAAAGTCGTGAAAAACTAGCCACCTTGGTGACGTCACTTTTGGGAGAAATTGCTTTCGGGGTGGATACGGACCTTCCTCGTCCAGCGCTTTCCGATGACACCTCTTTCGTTTTCGTGCGACGCTTAGTTTGGATTTTAGATGGGGTTACTCCCCCCCTCCGAGACCGATGTGAGGATCTGACCGGAGAGACAGCGCGGGTTAACACGCCCACGTCCAGGGGGCAGATATCTGCCTCCCCCTGCGATTTTTCTTGATTTGCCGTCATACTGATAGGGTTAGCATGGCCCAACCTCGCATGGCTGCTCATTAGTCTCTTCCGCATGTCCTCATAAATGTTAGACCCTGGGTCATCTCAGGTCAGGCGAAGTGACCCAACATCCCTCGGAGTTCTAGGTGGCATCACTTCCACAATGATTGTGCGATTGATTTCAAACTTATAGCAAGTCATGATCTCATCATGTACGATAATACATATATATCGGGTTTTCTCGTAGCATTGACGTGAGGTCAGGTCATGGCCATGTCATCCCCCATTATAGGGCTACGGGAAAATATGCAAATGTTTGCTGGTTACATATTTGCTCTCGGAATGAACTCACAACGGTTATGGGGTGTAGTTAGAAGCTATGCTCAATGCTACCGCTGACATGTTTGCTCAGTGACCTCACAAGGTCGTCTGAGGTCACCTGAGATCACTAACACATTTCTGCGCATAACATCATACTGTATTGAGCTAGAAGGCTGAAATTACCGCCATTGTGCTTGTATCGCCAAGACGTGTCGATTGATACATTGCATGATCTCCCTAGCCTGCCTTATGACCTTGACCTGAGGTTATAGTTTCGGGGTAAAAAGTATTCCTGCTTGGGTACGTAGTTGGCCCTCTGCAAATCTCATGCACTTTGAGGTCGTTTATGAATATGCGAGTCAATTATTTACTCTATGACCTCTGCAAAGTCATCTCAGGTCATCGTACATAACTGCAAATTGTTTATCTCAGTATTAGACTAGAGCGATCAAACCAACACCAATCGGTTTGTCCCTTTAGTGCGTCAAAAATGGGTGTCGAGTGATCCTAGGTCACTTAGTACCCTCGATCTGAGAGTGCACTCCTAATATTTGACCTGGTCAGGTCAGGTCAAGTAACATGTGGTAAATTGTCCAACACTTGTACATAGCTGCTTGATTTTGTCTTGCATTCGAATTGTTAGGCGGGAATGCAATGACTGACTACATAATAAATGAAATACGTATGGGCAAATTTTGCTACAGAGCTAGTTGGGTCCGATGTCAAGAGATCGGGCAGATTTCGAGCGTGTTGCCAGGGTGGGAAGCGCGCGTACTTTGTTGGTGGGCGCCGCATCATAATCAGCGCCAAGCGACAGCTTTACGGCTTTGCTTGCGGTGTCGCGTTTGAAATCGCCGCCGGGTCGCGCCGCCGCCGCGGCGTTTGGTGTAAGGGAAATGTCATCCGAGCGTGTGAACACAAGGATTCTGAACGTGTAGCCTGCAGTTCAATAACACAGAGTGATGAGTTATCAGCGAAGCCTCGAGTGTTGTTCTATATGAACATTGGACGCAGATATAGCATTTGCTGTAATGGAATGCGTCGTTTCCGTACCTATCCACTACAATAAAGACCCGGTCTTGAATATCGTGCCTTTTTATCATGTCTCTTGCGAATCGTCCCTGGATATTCATAAATGCATCAATGCTGGACGCGGCGCATATATCATATAAATTTGTGCGACCATTTTCACTAACGCAGCCGTGTATTATCCCAAGGTAAATTACATAGCGAACATCAATGTGGTATGAAACCAAATGTGATGCAAAATTATAACACCAGCGAAATGCTCTCGTTTAGACGTTTTGAATATGTGACATGAACTTCCTAGACCAGAAAACGGTCTTGACCTCGGTTGCCCGAGGTCAAGGTCAAATATTTGCCTAACTATTAAATGTCATCAGAGGTGTCTTTCAACACGTAAAGCAAAATCAACTTCCCATCGCTATGCTGTCAAATATTTCGTACAACAAAAATTACAATACATTTGACCCAAGTTCGGTGGCCTCTGGTGACCTATCTGTTGACCTGACCTAAAATCACAAGCATATTGTCAATAGCACATTCCAGGGGCTGTCGAACAGCATTGGCCGTTTGTTTCTATCTGTTATAGGTCCTGAGATATGTGTCAATATCTTAGAGTCTCATCAGATCTGGTCTAATTTGACCCAGTGACCTAAATATTGACCCGAGCGAAACAATGGCCGAAATACTTTCGATTGAACTTGTCACCAGCTATCCAACGCCGTTTTCCGTTTGCCGTTAGCTGGCATGGTGTTGGAGATCTTAGGGGGGCAGGCGTCTGCCCCCCGGACCGGCGAAGTTGGCGCGGACCGCCGGACGTGCGAGTGTTAAGATGTACGTTGGATGTTTTTTTATTTATGTTCGAAGAGGACCATGCTCTAGATTGCACTGGTCCAGCACCAGACTGCTGTTGTTTCATCCCTGTACCCATGGTGTTGCTGTGCAATTTTGGATGCTTTGTCATGTTGCGTGTTTAGCAGCCTCAGTTTGATCTGACATGTTTGATGTTTTATCCACATCCACTTTTATTAGCTGAAATGTGTTGTGACACAAATTCGGGGACGGGTCTAGGGACTCTGCCCAACCGCGCTGCGGGGTGGGTAGCCCAGGGGTGAGTTGCCCGTCTCCCAATGGAAAGATTGTTGGTTCGAGTCTCACCTGTCGCTGCTCTTCGCCCGCGACCAATCGGCGTGAAAGATTGGCGACGTTGCATGACTCAACGGTCGACGTGTCGTAGAACCAATCACCACCGTGACACAAAATCGTATGTTCTATAGGTACACTGATTTTACATTCTTGGTTGACATCCTGCAGTTCTAGCATACCCAGTGTGTCAATACAATCTTGAACCCGTGTTGTCATGCTGCACCTTTGCATCATTGCTAAGCTTGCCAATTGCATTGCTTTTATGTGCACCTACGCAACATTTCTGGTTACCAATATATCAATGATCGCGGAAAATCGATTTTTGCACGCCGAAGAGTAATTTGGCAGTGGTCTGCATCTTCAGTGGTGGTACTATGCGCTGGTTGATTGATTGACTGATTGATTGTTTGGGCTTAAGCGCGCGCCGACTGCGACTATGCTCTGGAATGTAACCACAACGAGGTAAATCCACTAGGTAGGGCGGCATGTGATGCGTGGCAGAACTTGCCTTCGGAATTAAGAGAGGGTGTATCGGAATGGCACATTTTTCCCCTCTGCTCGGCGCACAGAAGCCCTTAGCGGTGCAACAAAGGGCTAAGTCACTGGTTGAAGCCCTTAGCGGTGCTAATGCAACAAAGGGCTAAATCACTGGTTGAAGCCTTTAGTGGTGTCTTAAGCGGTATGTGTGTCAGAATGCTAGGCAGTGTCTGAGCAGCGCGTCTCATATCTCATGGTTCAGTGTGTCTCATGTCTCACGGTTCAGCGTGTCTCATGTCTCACGGTTCAGCGCGTTCATGTCCCACGGTTCAGTGTGTCTCATGTCTCACGGTTCAGTGTGTCTCATGTCTCACGGTTCAGTGTGTCTCATGTCTCACGGTTCAGCGCGTTCATGTCCCACGGTTCAGTGTGTCTCATATCTCATGGTTCAGTGTGTCTCATGGTTTAGCGTGTCTCATGTCTCACGGTTCAGTGTGTCTATGTCTCACGGATCAGTGTGGCTCATGTCTCATGGTTCAGTGTGTCTCATGTCTCACGGTTCAGTGTGTCTCATGTCTCACGGATCAGTGTGTCTCATGTCTCACGGATCAGTGTGTCTCATGTCTCATGGTTCAGTGTGTCTCATGTATCACGGTTCAGTGTGTCTCATGTCTCACGGTTCAGTGTGTATCATGTCTCACGGTTCACCGTGTATCATGTCTCACGGTTCAGCGTGTATCATGTCTCACGGTTCAGTGTGTATCATTTATCACGGTTCAGCGTGTATCATGTCTCACGGTTTAGTGTGTCTCATGTCTCACGGTTCAGTGTGTCTCATGTCTCATGTCTCACGGTTCGGTGTGTCTCATGTCTCACGGTTCACTCTGTCTCATTCCTCACGGTTCAGTGTGTCTCATGTCTCATGGTTCAGTGTGTCTCATGTCTCACGATTCAGTGTGTCTCATGTCTCACGGATCAGTGTGTCTCATGTCTCACGGTTCAGTGTGTCTCATGTCTCACGGTTCGGTGTGTCTCATGTCTCACGGTTCAGTGTGTCTCATGTCTCACGGTTCAGTGTGTCTCATGTCTCACGGTTCAGTAAGTCTCATGTCTCACGGTGCAGTGTGTCTCATGTCTCACGGTTCAGTGTGTCTCATTTCTCATGTCTCACGGTTCAGTATGTATCATGTCTCACGGTTCAGTGTGTCTCATGTCTCACGGTTCAGTGTGTCTCATGTCTCATGGTTCAGTGTGTCCCATGTCTCATGGTTCAGTGTGTCTCATGTCTCATGGTTCAGTGTGTCTCATTTCTCACGGTTCAGTGTGTCTCATGTCTCACGGATCAGTGTGTCTCATGTCTCACGGTTCAGTGTGTCTCATGTCTCACGGTTCAGCGCGTTCATGTCCCACGGTTCAGTGTGTCTCATGTCTCACGGTTCAGTGTGTCTCATTTCTCACGGTTCAGTGTGTCTCATGTCTCACGGTTCAGCGCGTTCATGTCTCACGGTTCAGCGTGTCTTATGTCCCACGGTTCAGCGTGTCTCATGTCTCACGGTTCAGCGTGTCTCATGTCTCACGGTTCAGTGTGTCTTATGTCTCACGGTTCAGTGTGTATCATGTCTCACGGTTCAGCATGTATCATGTCTCACGGTTCAGCGTGTATCATGTCTCACGGTTCAGTGTGTATCATGTCTAACGGTTCAGCGTGTCTCATGTCTCACGGTTCAGTGTGTCTCATGTCTCACGGTTCAGCGTGTCTCATGTCTCACGGTTCAGCGCGTTCATGTATCATGGTTTAGCGTGTCTCATGTCTCACGGTTCAGTGTGTCTGATGTCTCACGGTTCAGCGCGTTCATGTATCATGGTTTAGTGTGTCTCATGTCTCACGGTTCAGTGTGTCTGATGTCTCACGGTTCAGCGTATCTCATGTCTCATGGTTCAGTGTGTCTCATGTCTCATGTCTCACGGTTCAGTGTGTCTCATGTCTCACGGTTCAGTGTGTCTCATGTCTCACGGTTCAGTGTGTCTCATGTCTTACGGTTCAGTGTGTCTAATGTCTCACGGTTCAGTTTGTCTCATGGTTTAGCGTGTCTCATGTCTCACGGTTCAGCGTGTCTCATGCCTCACGGTTCAGTGTGTCTCATGTCTCACGGATCAGTGTGTCTCATGTCTCATGGTTCAGTGTGTCTCATGTCTCACAGTTCAGCGTGTCTCATGTCTCACTGTTCAGTGTGTATCATGTCTCATGGTTCAGCGTGTCTCATGTCTCACGGATCAGCGTGTCTCATGTCTCACGGTTCAGCGCGTTCATGTCTCACGGTTCAGCGTGTCTCATGTCTCACGGCTCAGTGTGTCTCATGTCTCACGGTTCAGTGTGTCTGATGTCTCACGGTTCAGCGCGTTCATGTCCCACGGTTCAGTGTGTCTGATGTCTCACGGTTCAGCGCGTTCATGTCTCATGGTTCAGCGTGTCTTATGTCCCACGGTTCAGTGTGTCTTATGTCCCACGGTTCAGTGTGTCTGATGGCTCACGGTTCAGCGCGTTCATGTCTCATGTCTCACGGTTCAGCGTGTCTTATGTCTCACGGTTCAGTGTGTATCATGTCTCACGGTTCAGTGTGTCTGATGTCTCACGGTTCAGCGCGTTCATGTCCCACGGTTCAGTGTGTCTGATGTCTCACGGTTCAGCGCGTTCATGTCTCATGGTTCAGCGTGTCTTATGTCCCACGGTTCAGTGTGTCTTATGTCCCACGGTTCAGTGTGTCTGATGTCTCACGGTTCAGCGCGTTCATGTCTCATGTCTCACGGTTCAGTGTGTATCATGTCTCACGGTTCAGCGCGTTCATGTCCCACGGTTCAGTGTGTCTGATGTCTCACGGTTCAGCGCGTTCATGTCTCATGTCTCCGCACGACTTGTGCGGCTACCTGAAGCCGAACAGACTTTATGGCTTCAGCTGAATCTGAAGCACTGAGGGAGGCTGGCGCTCCACCCGAACAAGAATAGCACTATTGAACCTCAGTGCAGTATGTTCGAGCCTTCTCCAATATATCAGAAATGCATCGGAGGCGCTGAACTCCTTTCGACACCACGATTGGGATCGAAAGGATGGGGCTGGCGGTCAAGTGGTGTACGGAACTATACAAATTCGTATTTGATGATGAGAATGTTAAACGTGGAATTCTGATTTGAACATGCAAGCGTAGATATGTTTTAATGGTGTAAAGTATAACAGCAAAATATAAAGAAGTAACTTCGTTTACTACGTTCTCAAAATATCATTGTTCAAGACATTTACAAATTATTAGGCGCCAATACAGTTGTGACGCGGCTGCGCCATTCGTGAAGTTACTGACAGCCACCAACGGGAATCGGGTGTTCGTCGTTAGTTATTCGTTATGTAATCGTGAGTAGCAGGGAAATATAAGGTTTATTATAGTCCTTGTCATGATGTCATGATTAGAAAAGCAGGCTGGTGGAGGGTTTCAAACATCCAAAACATCGTCTTGCCCTCATAACCATCACCCTTTCTAGCGATAGCAGGTCATGTGTGTGCTGTTTGGCAGAGCTCAAGCTTATTTTGTCATAGAATATATCAAAACCGATTCGAGCATTTCAAGTACAGTTCCATATATCACAAAAAAATGTTATCTCCAAATTGAAGTCAGATCATCTGGACATATTTTTCTTCAATCACCTGCATCCAAGATATATAAATCAAACCAGGGTTTTGTTGCATTGTTTAAATTAGGGCGATCATGCAATTCTTCCAATACATATCCATTACAACATAACATTTGTGGGTCTGCTGCATATTGTCATATGGTCTTTCACGGTTAATATCCAAGACTCATTGTTTTTCGAAAGATGAAATGTTTCAAGACATTTCTGCTCTTGGAACTTGAGCTGTGTGCACACATGAAATATAAAAAAGACATGAATAGCAAGAATTATGCAGGGACATTAAGAAACTTGTCTAGGAACATGGCTGGATTCATTTGCATTTAACTACACAATTACTGAAGTTAATTTTGAATTCTTGAGATTTCTTTTTCCAATGCAATGTATATGAATGTGGTTAACATTATGTTACCACTCATGCCCACTGCAAATGCATACTTCTCAGTTTGGTGAAAAATAAAACCAAAAGGAGGATTGTATTTGGGTAATCTAGCGTGACGAATGATGCTAAAAATGTAATATAACCCAATCTAATCTAACCTCTCCAGCCTTAGCCACAAGAACACGTGAAAAAAAGCATACCTGCACAACCGTTCTCTTTAAAATAAAACTAGTGAAAAACTTACCTTCCCTAACTTTATCTGTTTTCAAAGTAGTCATTTTTAAGCTTAAAAAAGTAATTCTGAAAAGAAAATATAACATAACCTAACCAAGCCAAACTTAGTCCCTTTGTTGCTTCATGAAGATAACATGTGTGTAAAATGTGTCTCGTTAATTCGTACAATAATATTCATGACTGAAATCTAGGGAGTTAGCCAAAATGGATACAGGATCCATTAACATCAATGGCCCCTGGTGGTTCCCTGGGAATGTCCATAATGAAAGCGAAGTGATCTGGCAGATGCCTGCCCACTCAAAGCAGAACAATATCTAGCATTTTATGTGCACTGACTTTTGCTGACTACAGTGCATTGGGATACAAATTTTTTAAGGTAGGCTAAGGTCATGGCATGATGACAATACAATGACAGTTATGTCATCACAATGCACTGTATGTTGTGCCAACACTTGATATTGTGTTCTTACAGGCATCTTTTGAAAATTTATTTTACCGCATTCAAAGCATTATCAGTGTGACACAATATTTGATTGCAGACTTGTGATGTCATACTTATTAGTAATGAGGTTGTGTTGTGTTTGTTTTGCTTTTTTCATCCGAAGCATCATACGTCTACCACTGGCAACTAAATTTGTTCTCTTTGAGCTTGTGTCCAAAGGAGGGTTTCACATTCACCTAATCATACTTGGTAATGTTAAATAGTTTCCAGTTTTTGGTTCTGTTGTTCCATATAATTATCATGTGAGTTATAAACGAAGCCCTAACAATATGTTTGTCTCCCCACCATAAGTTTTCTTGCTTTTATTTTGCAGATAAATGGAATTCCTACTAAAGAAAGTTTTATGTAAATAATCACGTGAAATACACGCAAGACAATTTTCTTCTAGCCTTCAATTGAAAGCATATCAGATATTCACTCAAGTTTTCAAAGCTCTGATGTTCCCGTCTAGAGAAAAAGCAACTAAAAGCATGCACGTGGAAATAGCGAAGACTGTTTTAATTGTGCTCAGCCTAACACTATAAGGTCTCATAAAGTGTGGTACAAAATTCAAGTAAGATCGCTACATGAGGAAAGTGAGTGAAGTTTGTGATGCCAATTTGGAAAAAGGTACCTTGAATTTGAGAAAGATCAGACCAGACAGTCTTTCAAAAGAAGGTTAGAGTCACAACAGAATACAGCATAGACTATGTGCATGAAGTGGTCATCAAAATGGCAAGAAAAAGGCAGAACGCAGGGGCTTCATTGCAGATAGCGAAGACATGAAAACAGGTGTACATTGAAGATGTGATGCACACAAGTTGTGCACATAGGTGAATGCCAGAACATGTGACAGCGAAAGATAGTGTTATTGCCATAAATAAGCTCAAATTATTTCACCTGCTAGTTGTTGTGAATTACAATGGACAAAAGGCTGCAAGTGAAGAGCGTAAGTACTGCATACAAAAGGCTGGATACATTTGTACTTAACTACAAAATCGTACATGGTCATTTTGAATTCTTGTGATTTATTTTTCCAATGCAATGTATAGGAATGTGGTTAAAGTAATGTGACCAATCATGCCCAAAAGTACGCAAATGCATCCTTTTCAGTTGGAAGAAGAATGTCACCAAAAAAATGTGACTTCAAGATGGGTAATCTAACATGAAGAGTAATTATTTAAAAGATGCAATATTATGGAACGTAATCGACTTAGCTTTCCCCACGATAAAAAAAAAGAAAAAAAAGAACATGTTCGCACAATATTTTTATAGAAAAGAGCCAAAGGTGCATAGTTGTATGTAGTTCAATTATTATTCGAAATATTGTGACAACTAGTGAGAAAACGAAGGGCTTGTGATAAAAATTTACAACGAATTGATTTGTATCAATAAACACGACAGGACTATCATCAGGTTACGTCGGGTAATGCCAAATTCCGCATCCAGTTTGATGATACTTCTTAGATATCGGAAGTACAAGGGAGCCAAATAGGAGTGTCATTGTATGGTAGGACGGTTTTAATAAGTTTGTGTTGACAAATACGACAAGACCATGATCGGCATTCAACTTGTGACATACAAGTCTGTATCTGATTTTGACCGTATCTCGAAGATATTTTTACTATTAGATAGCCAAATAGATTATTACCCGGAACGTTGGGTTTTAAATGATTTATCTAGCTTTCGATCAAATGGCGGGTTTGTGTCGACCAACAAGATACCATCAGCATAGCCTCGGTTTTGGAATCCCCAAGTCCGGATCTATTTTTGATATTACAAAGATATCGGTACTGTTAGAGAGCCGAATGACTGTACCATGGCATGACAGGACGGTTTTTCTTCTGTGACTTCAACTTTTGAGAAAATAATGGGTTTGTGTTCACAAATACGACAAGAACGTGGCAAGCTTTTCCGCTGTAGAACCGGAGATCGTACCAAATTTTGACCATATGTCGAAGAATATCGTTAGCTAGCCAAATAGATATATTAATATCAGGTACGGTAAGTTTTTTTTTAAACTATGTCTCTAACTTACTAGAAAATAAGCGGTCTCTGTCAACCAACGTGATAAAAACAGAGTATCCTTGGTCTTGTAATGCCCAAGTCCGCATCTGAGTTTGTAAATATCCCAAAGATATTGGCACCGTTAGAAAGCCAGGTACCCGCAACATTGCATGGCAGGCCGGTTTATTCCTGTGGCTTTAACTTCTGAGAAAGTAATGGATTGTGTTCACAAGTACGACAAGAACTTGATAAGCCTTCATTTTGTGATGCCCAAGTGCGCATCTGATTTTGACCGTAGCCAGAAGATGCTAGCACTGTTACATAGCCAAATATGTATATTATTACCCAGTACTATGAGCGCATTAAAATTCAGTCCTAACTTTCGAGCAAATAACGTGTTCATATGAACAAACGCGCAAAGCCAAGCTACGGTCCGAATTTGTGATGCCCAAGTCCACACCTGGTTTTGACCGTAGCCAGAAAATGCTAGCACTGCTAGATAAAAAAATATGTATATTATTACCCAGCACTATGAACTTTTTAAGAATTATGTCTTAAATTTGGATCAAATAACGGGTTTATGTGAACAAACTCGCAAAGTAAGGCTACGGTCCGAAATTATAATGACCAAGTCCGCATCTAATTTTGATCGTATCACGATGTTTGTGATACCGAAAGATGACTAAGTAACTGTATTATTACTCAATGCCATGGTTTTCTTTAATTTCCCCTATATCAGCCCGCGGGCAAGCATTTCATTAAGAGGAAATCGCAACAACCTCTCGTATCAGTAGTTACAAAAACCTGCCACTGGTGGCGCTAGTTGACCCATTGGCCGCCGTCGATTCCTATCGAACCGTTCACAAATATGAAACATCGGTTTTCCATTCGGCAGGCGCGTTCGCGTGCTTCGTCTGCGGCAACACGTACCGGCGGAAGGACTCGCTCCAGGACCACATGCGCCACCACGAGGGCCGCACGGGCTGCCACGTCTGCAGCATGTCCTTCAGCACCGTGAGAAACCTGCGCCAGCACCTGCGCAACATACATCAGCTGTCAGACTCGGAGGTCAGGGCTCGCACTGAGTTGTGAGGCCGGCCCAAGCTGACCAGGTCCTGACCAGGTCATGACCAGGGGTGGTGACGATCCTGACCAGGTCATGACCAGGGGTGGTAACGATCATGACCAGGTCCTGACCAGGTCCTCACCAGGGGTGGTGACGATCCTGACCAGGTCCCGACCAGGTCCTGACCAGGTCCTCACCAGGGGTGGTGACGATCCTGACCAGGTCCCGGCCAGGTCCTGACCAGGTCCCGACCAGGTCCTGACCAGGTCCTGACCAGGTTCTCACCAGGGGTGGTGGCGATCCTGACCAGGTCCCGACCAGGTCCTCACCAGGGGTGGTGACGATCCTGACCAGGTCCTGACCAGGTCCTCACCAGGGGTGGTGACGATCATGACCAGGTACTGACCAGGTCCTCACCAGGGGTGGTGACGATCCTGACCAGGTCCTGACCAGGTCCCGACCAGGTCCTCACCAGGTCATCACCAGGTCCTGACCGGGGGTGGTGACGATCCTGACCAGGTCCTGACCAGGGGTGGTGACGATCCTGACCAGGTCCTGACCAGGTCCCGACCAGATCCTGACCAGGTCTCGACCAGGTCCCGACCAGGTCCTGACCAGGTCCCGACCAGGTCCCGACCATGTCCTGACCAGGTCCTGACCAGGTCCTCAACAGGTCCTGACCAGGTCCCGACCAGGTCCTCACCAGGTCCTCACCAGGTCCTCACCAGGTCCTCACCAGGTCCCGACCCGGTCCTGACCAGGGGTGGTGACGATCCTGACCAGGTCCCGACCAGGTCCTGACCAGGTCCTGACCAGGTCCTCACCAGGGGTGGTGGCGATCCTGACCAGGTCCCGACCAGGTCCCGACCAGGTCCTGACCAGGTCCCGACCAGGTCCTGACCAGGGGTGGTGACGGTCCTGACCAGGTCGTGGTCATGACCAGAAGCTCCAGGTCCTGTGAGCTGGCCAGACTGGTGGGTTCCGCTGGTCGCCGAGACGGCAGCAGGTCCAGCTTGTACGCGGTCACGCTGGGTTGGCAGCTGACAGCACGGCTAAACCGACAGCCAAATGGATATGATGTATCTCACGACGTACACCGTTTGTTTCGTGGTATGTACCTACCTGTGCGTGCCATTGTATATACAGGTTCCTAGAATAGCCCCATTTACAGCGTGGTCCGCATGTGTTCAAAACGGACGTCCGCACTGAACACAGTACGTGCTTCCTATAACTATGTTGCTGCTTCCGCCTATGTGCGTCATTCCATACCCTGGCTGCATGCATTTTTACAGTTTGCTCTCATGTATTGAGAGGCCGGCTCGGCACGTGCTGTCGCTGGCTGGGTACCTCCGACGCGCGGTGTTCTATATTGTCGTCTGGTAGTCCGCGTTGAAGAGGAACTGTGCTGGATTATGCTGCCCTCTCAGATTCGCCAGTGGCTGTCAATGTTTTTCAGAGTAAATAGAGTAACGGGCGTAAATGCAAGGAAATCCTCTCAAACCATCGCTTCGTGCGAGAAGCTGTGCCTTGTTAACTGCGATTAAGAATCGCATATATAGCTGAGCGACTATGTCACGAAAAATTTCTGTCGGAGATTGAATAAATGTCCGTTGGCTTTTCAAGGTTGTCCGGATATTTTCGTCTGTCTGTCTGTCTGCCTGTGTGTGTGCGCCGCTCCGGTGTATGTGTCAGAACGGTCGGGCGGAATTAGCCCAATGTTTCGCACGTGATGCGCCCGTTCGACGGACAGATTGTGGTTTCGGATTGTGCGCGTCACGTGAGCTCGTGTCTCGTGCCATCAGCCGGGGTCATGTCGACATCAGTTAGCCAGGGCCGCAGCATCTACCGCAAGGCGCACACGAATGTATAATGTCGTGAACACATGTGCCTCACGGTGAACCGCGAGCCGTTGCGGTCCATCGGGCCGGCGGTACCGTGAGACCATCAGGCGCGTGCATCTGCTTTGAATTGGGCACCTCCGAGTTAGGAGCGGCGAGTACCAGAGCCATGCAAGTTGGC
This sequence comes from Imbricaverruca yamaguchii, assembly GCA_034440575.1. Taxonomy (NCBI): domain Eukaryota; kingdom Metazoa; phylum Arthropoda; class Thecostraca; family Neoverrucidae; genus Imbricaverruca; species Imbricaverruca yamaguchii. The sequence continues at coordinate 125,198 of JAOTOL010001385.1, forward strand.
CACCGAGCAGTACCTTACAACAATGTGTACAATTGTACGGGACGGTTAAGTGTGACAATTGCTGTACATGCACAATGTGTACAATTGCACGGGAGGGTGAAGTGTTGCAATTGTTGTGCATGCACAATGTGTAAGGGTGAGTGAAGTGCACCGCAATATATGCGCTCAGATTCATGTGACGACCCCACTTCTGTTTTATGTTACTATGGGATTTTTCGACGAAAAACGCGACCGACACACATTGGCACCACTCTCGTCTCGCACCATAAACACGTGGCACGTGCGACACCACCTGGCAGCGGGTGGTGCTGGCAGCCCTCGGAGAAAACTTCGCTGCGATCGGGTCCCCGTGCTACAGGTGAGCGACACCAGTGTCACCTGACACCAGTGTCATGAGAGAACGGTCTGCTACAGGTGAGCGACACCAGTGTCACCTGACACCAGTGTCATGAGAGAACGGTCTGCTACAGGTGAGCGACACCAGTGTCACCTGACACCAGTGTCATGAGAGAACGGTCTGCTACAGGTGAGCGACACCAGTGTCATGAGAGAACGGTCTGCTACAGGTGAGCGACACCAGTGTAATGAGAGAACGGTCTGCTACAGGTGAGCGACACCAGTGTAATGAGAGAACGGTCTGCTACAGGTGAGCGACACCAGTGTCATGAGAGAACGGTCTGCTACAGGTGAGCGACACCAGTGTCATGAGAGAACGGTCTGCTACAGGTGAGCGACACCAGTGTCATGAGAGAACGGTCTGCTACAGGTGAGCGACACCAGTGTCATGAGAGAACGGTCTGCTACAGGTGAGCGACACCAGTGTCATGAGAGAACGGTCTGCTACAGGTGAGCGACACCAGTGTAATGAGAGAACGGTCTGCTACAGGTGAGCGACACCAGTGTCATGAGAGAACGGTCTGCTACAGGTGAGCGACACCAGTGTAATGAGAGAACGGTCTGCTACAGGTGAGCGACACCAGTGTAATGAGAGAACGGTCTGCTACAGGTGAGCGACACCAGTGTCATGAGAGAACGGTCTGCTACAGGTGAGCGACACCAGTGTCATGAGAGAACGGTCTGCTACAGGTGAGCGACACCAGTGTAATGAGAGAACGGTCTGCTACAGGTGAGCGACACCAGTGTCAGAGAGAGGAGACAGTGTCATGAGAGAACGGTCTGCTACAGGTGAGCGACACCAGTGTCATGAGAGAACGGTCTGCTACAGGTGAGCGACACCAGTGTAATGAGAGAACGGTCTGCTACAGGTGAGCGACACCAGTGTAATGAGAGAACGGTCTGCTACAGGTGAGCGACACCAGTGTCATGAGAGAACGGTCTGCTACAGGTGAGCGACACCAGTGTAGTGTCATGAGAGAACGGTCTGCTACAGGTGAGCGACACCAGTGTCATGAGAGAACGGTCTGCTACAGGTGAGCGACACCAGTGTAATGAGAGAACGGTCTGCTACAGGTGAGCGACACCAGTGTCATGAGAGAACGGTCTGCTACAGGTGAGCGACACCAGTGTAATGAGAGAACGGTCTGCTACAGGTGAGCGACACCAGTGTCATGAGAGAACGGTCTGCTACAGGTGAGCGACACCAGTGTAATGAGAGAACGGTCTGCTACAGGTGAGCGACACCAGTGTCATGAGAGAACGGTCTGCTACAGGTGAGCGACACCAGTGTCATGAGAGAACGGTCTGCTACAGGTGAGCGACACCAGTGTCATGAGAGAACGGTCTGCTACAGGTGAGCGACACCAGTGTAATGAGAGAACGGTCTGCTACAGGTGAGCGACACCAGTGTAATGAGAGAACGGTCTGCTACAGGTGAGCGACACCAGTGTAATGAGAGAACGGTCTGCTACAGGTGAGCGACACCAGTGTCATGAGAGAACGGTCTGCTACAGGTGAGCGACACCAGTGTCATGAGAGAACGGTCTGCTACAGGTGAGCGACACCAGTGTCATGAGAGAACGGTCTGCTACAGGTGAGCGACACCAGTGTCATGAGAGAACGGTCTGCTACAGGTGAGCGACACCAGTGCTATGAGAGAACGGTCTGCTACAGGTGAGCGACACCAGTGCCATGAGAGAACGGTCTGCTACAGGTGAGCGACACCAGTGCCATGAGAGAACGGTCTGCTACAGGTGAGCGACACCAGTGCCATGAGAGAACGGTCTGCTACAGGTGAGCGACACCAGTGTCATGAGAGAACGGTCTGCTCCGAAACACACTGGTCAGTTGGTGTTGCGGGTGATATTGCAGTTTGTACGTCGCGATATAACCAATTGTGGTGCTCTGGATCGGTTCGGTTTTAGCCGGCATAGCTGGCGACCGATGGACCGATCGACACCAAACCGTCATCACGGTATAACCAGCCAGCGTACACGTGTTCGAGGTATGGTAGTACTGGTATAGTACGGTGTGTTCTGTTTTGAGTCGCTTAATTTATGATAAAGGATCAGCTTGTGCATGCGTCGTCGGGTATATAGTGATGTCCATGCTAGGTCGAGTCGCATTTTGGCAGTAGGTGGTCTAAGGAGTGTCGCAGTTACTAGCCGTCCTACTCTAGATTGTAGAGTCTAGTTATGTTGGGTCTTGGATCCTAATTTGTCCATCGTAAATAACATCATAATAGTCAGAGTGAGGTCTAATTTATGTGGCGTATAATCTGATCTAAGATCAGGCTGGGAATGTATTTTGCAATAGGATACAGTGGACCAAGTGCTCTGTTATCGTTTTTCCAACTTATTATGTATATGTGCTCGTGAAAGTGAAGATCGTGGGACAGGGTAAGTCCAAGATGGGTATATGGTCATGTGTTGATGTGATATCGCCTCCAAATGTTAGTGCTGGTGGGCTGTGCTGACGTTTGTGCAGAAATGCTTGTTGAATTGTTTTCGAAGTGTTGAAGGTGATTGCCTATTCTTGGCCATATTTATGTATTTCGTCTAAGTCACGTTGAAGTGTCTGTTGCACAGCGTTAACACGCGCACGTCCGGGGGCAGATACCTGCCCCTGCGGTTTTCCTAATTTGCCGCCAAACTAATCGGGTTAGCAAGGCCAAGCCTCGCATACTTGCTCATTGGTCTTTTTCGCATATTCTCATACGTTTTTAACCCTGGGTCTTCTCAGGTCAGGCCACGAGGTCAGGCGAAGTTACCCAACTACACTCGGAGTTCTAGGTGGCATAACTTCCACAATAATTGTGCAATTGATTTCAAACTTATAACACGTCATGATCTCATCAGGGACCGTAACATATATATCGTTTTTCGTGTCATTGACCTGAGGTCTGGTCGCGGCCATGGCTTCCCCACTATAGGGCTATGGTAAATTATACAAATGTTTCCTGGTTACATTTTTGCTCTCGGAATGACATCACAACGGTTGTGGCTTGTAGTGCTTGTAGTGTGTGTAGTCTAGCTATGCTCAATGCTACCGCTGACATTTTTGCTCAGTGACCTCATCAACGTCATCTGAGGTCACCTGAGATCACTGGCACATTTCTGCGCATTATGTCGCACTGCATTGAGCTAGAAGGCTGAAATTACTGTCAGTGTGCTTGTATGGCCAAGATGTGTCAATTGATACATTACATGCCCTCCCTAGGCTACTTCATGACCTTGACCTAGGGTTGTAGTTTCGGTTGACCTGACCTTAAATCACACCGCCTATTGCCGGTAGCACATTTCAAGGGCTGTCGAATAGCGTCGCCGTTTGCCTCTATCTGTTACAGGTTCTGATATATGTGTGAATATCTTAGTCCCATCTGATCTGGTCGAATTTGACCTATGGTGACCCAGTGACCTTAATATTGACCTGAGCGGAAGAAATGACCAAAGCACTTTCGATAGAGCCTGTCACCAGCTATCCAACGCCGTTTTCCGTTTGTCGCTAGCGAGCATAGTTCTAGATATCTCATGGGGGCAGACATCTGCCCCCGGACATGCGAAGTTGGCGCGGACCGCCGGACGTGCGAGTGCTAACGTTGGCAGTCATGTGAGAGGCATACAGCGAACTGTCCTCAGCGAATAAGAGAAATAAGTACGTTTTGGAAGTTCGTCAAGATACATTAGTGGTAATATGGATCCTAGGACAGAACCTTGTGGACATCCCGCATTTATAATTTGGGTGGTTGAAAAACCATCACCGATCCGTATTCGTTGTCTTCTGTTTAGTAGATATGATTGTATGCAGTCATGGAGTGAGTCAGTAAGACGAAATTGATTTTTTCCATTTGAAGAGGAGCCCTTTGTGTCAGATCTTATCAAAATAAGTGGAAATATCGAGATAGATGGCACTAAAGTCATGTGCAGAGTCCAGCGATTTGCACAGGTTGTGCGTCAGGTGCAGTATCTGCTTTTCTGCGCAAAGGCTTCGACGATGCCCATTCTGTTTATCTATGAGTAGGGGATGCTGATTAACATGGCAGTAGATATGTCTATGGACGATTGTCTGGAATATTTTGACAATGCTGAGGGAATACATATGGGTAGCAAGTGTAGTCTGAAGGTGACCTTTCGTGTGCGTATACTGGCGTAATGTCTGTTTCCTTCAATCTGCTCGGGCAAATTTCTTCCGTAAGTGATTTATGGAATATCTTTGAGAGAAGTTCTGAGATCGTATTGACAGACAATTTGAGAAGTTTGACTGAAATTGAATCTGGGGTAGTGGATGTACTTGCACTTAGGGAATTGATTATTCTATGAACTTCCTGTTCGTCAGTTTGAATGCTTCCCAGAGTAGGTGCCGACGTGCCAGACGGCGGCGGGCCGAGCGGCGGCCTTCAGCGCCGCGCAGTGGTTGTCGGCCTGTCGCCAGGTGCGCCGGGAGAAGACGTAGCGGTAGCAGTGGCGGTCAAGGCTGAGCTAGCCGGCCGGGCAGGCGTCGCGGCAGGCCGCTAGCACACGCTGTGGGACACAGCCCGACTGGAGCGTGGTGACTCGCCTAGTGATGCAGTGATCCTGCGCCATCTGAGGTGGATCGAGCCGTCGCTGCTGCCGGCCGCCCGGTCCAACACGGGCCGGAAGGAGGCCGGCGAGCCGTCCGCGTTGATGAAGGCGCCGTCTGCCAGCCGCAGGCTGATGTGTTCGGCGGCGCCCGGTCGTGACGGGTGGTGCAGCAGCCAGGCGAGCTCGCGCTCGTCGCCGACGGTCACCAGGTCACCAGGTCGGACGGTCACCAGGTCACCAGGTCGGACGGGTGGTGCGGCAGCCAGGCGAGCTCGCGCTCGTCACCGACGGTCACCAGGTCACCAGGTCACCAGGTCGGACGGTCACCAGGTCACCAGGTCGTGACGGGTGGTGCAGCAGCCAGGCGAGCTCGCGCTCGTCACCGACGGTCACCAGGTCGGACGGTCACCAGGTCACCAGGTCTGGGTCGGACGGTCACCAGGTCACCAGGTCGGAGCGGGCGGCGAGGGCGCGGCCGTCTGACTCGGTGACATATCAGAATGTCCACAGGTCACAGTGTCCACAGCTCACAGTATCCACAAGTCCACAGTGGCCGTCTGACTCAGGCTTCCGGGGTGGACCTGACGGCTGTAGCAGCTGTTGCCGAAGAGGAGCCAGCCGGCCGGACAGGGCGCCACCCGACGGGCGAAGTCGACTGGCAGCCGGTCGGGCGTCGCCGTCGTCGTCGCCGACGCGTCCGCGAACAGCCGGCACAGGCCGCCGGCCAGACTGAGGCCGAGGCAGCGGCCGGCGGCGGCTCGCTCGCAGCACAGCAGAACCACCAAAGTTCATAACCTGCACGGTTCATCACCTCCACGGTTCATAACTTCCACGGTTCATAACTTCATAGTTGGCGCCCGGCACCGGCACGGCCGCCGCCGCCGCCGCCGGCGCCGACGTGTTCCGGCTCTGCTCGTAGTAGGCGGCGCTGACGACGGCGGCAGCCGCGCACAGCACGGCACCGATAAAATAATTGTATGGATACGTCGACTGCAACAAATACAGATACGTCGGCGGAACCGCACCAGAACCGAAGACCATTTCGCCTGTCCGCAGGCGGCAAAGCTCCGATTAGTGCGGCGGAACCGCTTACCAGAACCGAAGACCATTTCGCCTGTCTGCAGGCGGCAAAGCTCCGATTAGTGCGACAGTTGTCCAATTTCTGATGACGACCGGCTGGGCGCGCGACGTTTTGCAGCCACATGAGGAAATGTCCAGCAGACGCTGGCGAAACTGCAATGAAAATAATCCCGCATCAAAGGATGACCTGTAGACAGGGGAGGACCCAGATAGTCAAGGAGCCTCCCCAGGATAAGGGTTTGGCCGGCACGTTGCAATAAATTGTTATTTTTCAATATCAAACGGCGTTTCATGTGATAAATATTTGTTTCAGCATACCGTCGTATGCCATCTCTGTAAATCTCGTCAGTTTTCCGAAACCGGAGGGATGTTTTTTGAATCCCCCCCCAGTCGTCTAAGCGATCATTCTGGATCTCCCCTGCCTATAGGTGAATTGGAGGGAAATTTCGCATTATTTTTGACAGTGTACTATCACGCCTGGCGCACATCAGCCTATTCCTTATGAATGTATTAGATTCCGGGTGCCGTTGCATTCCGAAATTTGGAACGAGGTTCCACTGGTGCACATATAAATGGATAGCAGCAAGTAATGCTGCAAGACAATGATGAGCTCAACCAAAATGTTATTAGCAAGGAAAGTGTATGTCTGTACAATTAAAGATCGATATATATATATCTAACATCATTCTCCATTGATCAACTTGTATCACCAATTTCACTAATAAAACATGAATGAATTCGGTCCAGAGAAGTCAACAGGGAGGTTAGGCTACAGTTTAAAGGGAAAAACGGACAGCTGATTTGCATTTGATATATTGTATGACCATAAATTCATTAGATGTTTGATGCTGAGTGCTTTCTCCGATGTTTCTCTCACTCGTATCAGGAGCTTCATGGTCAGAATTCTCTCCGATCCAATTTCAGACTAATCTCCAACTGTTCCTAGCCCACCTAAGCAGCTAACCACGAGCACTGGACCATTGTGGTATCAACAGCACTCACCCGCCATGCAAGGCAGGGTTGCTGAGTAAAAGAGTCGAGTAAAAGAGACCATTTTCTTTTACTCCAAGCGTCAAAGCATTTGGCAGGTCGGGTCACGTTACATGTACATTTACCCTTTGTCGGTGACCTGATCAGTGACCTGATGAATCCTTCAGGTCACGACTGACGGGGCCGTTACGATAGAGTGCGCCACACAATGTCTCCGTTGCCTTTATGCAGATATGTATTCCTCTTCAAGTATGCGCTTAGATGGTGCATTATCAGTTCCACTATGCTATTTCATACGAGGGACCCCAGGGTAACATTGGAATAGTGATTTATGACAGCACACCTTGGCGCGCATAATGTGGAAGCACCTAGGGAATGTCGAAACACCGCGAGCTTGCAGGAACAATGCTCTTCATATTTGTCAAGGCTAGCATTCATTATGTCCAGAAAGCATGTCTCAGCATATTCATTTTCAATGATCTGTACGCTAATGCAGTTGTTGCGAATTGATGTAGATTGTTCCATGCCCCAACTACCTGCTGTAAAAATACATATTTACAACTGAAAACTACACGTATGCACCGCAGGACATGACATGCGCACATATTCATCGTGAAAATGCTGTGTTAGTGGCAGCACACTGCTCACTGGAAAGATATATATATATATATATATATATATATATATATATATATATATATATATATATATATATAGGCTCCGATGTTTAGGGCTCCGTGGGTAGGCTCCGATCCACGACTCTGTGCTTCAGCTCCTGTATTCGCTACACAATCATGAGCCATCGCGCCATCAAGTCCTGACTACGACGTTCGATCCTCCGCCAAGGCGACCGAGGTCACCACCGAATAGCCCCGGGCGCGCAACCGCAGAGGCGCACCCAGTGCAGCAGCACGCGCGCACAACACGTGGCGCCTGCTGCACCGCCGGCCGCACCCACACCGCTGCTGCTGCCCTTGTGCAAGCCTTGTCCTCACGGCGCATACCGCCGGGCATCGGCGGAGGTAGGCGCGCCACATCCCCTTACACACGCACACACACACACACACATATGTATATATATATATATATATATATATATATATATATATATACCTATATATATATATATATATATATATATATATATATATATATATATATATATATATATATTATATATATATATATATATATATATATATATATATATATATATATATATATATATATATATATATATATATATATATGTATGTATATATATATATGTATATATATATACATACATATATATATGTATGTATATATAGCAAATAATTTTCAACCTAGGAGCCCAGCTATCTAGGGAGAAATTGCCCATCACTTTGGCGCATATACAGGTAAAAGCAATTAAAGCTGACCTGTCTGAGTTTTCCATTTTTCTCGTTCAACATGTTCCTTTCCGCAGCAAATGATGACTGGCAGTGTGTGGCTGTCACAATTTGTTCGAAAGTGCAACAAATATTGCTTGTAAAGTTGCGGACGTGTTCTGATTCGGCGTTGTGTTGCAGATGGATCGTCGTCCTCTCTGACCGACCCTTATTTCAGGTGAACTAGAACGTTTCGGACGGTTCAAAGTCGCTGTAACAGCTTCACCAGCGCACTGTGTGGTAAATTGCGAGGAAGCGTAAATTAATTTCCAGCTGCCATACTTTAGGCCGGGGCGCAACCAAACTGTACATAACAGAAGAAGGGTCGGTTGGACATATTTTGATGCCAGAAAAATCTTCAGGTCCGGTCCGGTCCAAGAGTTATGACGTCACAACGAAAGGTCTGCACGGCAGTTTGGTGCTGTAGGCGGCTTCGTGGTGCCGCCCACCATATTGGTGTCGGTTTGGACTCAAGATTGGTCGTGATGATCAGATACAGCTGCCACGAGCCGGGTGTTTCGCTAGGTCACTGGTCAAGATCAGCTCAGGTCACTGAGGAACCATTTGACCTCACGTGACCCGATGTTGTGGGCGTTTATTTATCGGCATATAATGTGCTGTAATAAGTATTTAAACTGCGCGAATATGTTAAAACAACACGGTTTACATAAATTCGCGCTGCTCCCGTAGCATTTCCTAACATGATCTCGTCGGACATAATTTGGCCTGACATGACCTTTGAGTGACTTTTACCTGAGTGCAACTACCGCTCATCTACCGGGAAAATCGGGACGGTTCGTTTGAGGACAATTTCAAGGCTATCCGAACGGTGGTAGCTTTTAGAGCAATCGGAGATTATCTATGTTAACCGACCAGATTGCAATACTCCTGACCTCCCCCCTCCCCTTGATGTCACAGGTGACCGAATCTGGATTAACCGGGGTGTGTTTAGATGCAATGCGTAACATGTGTGCCGGTACACACTTTCGATGTGTGCTCTTGTGAGGCTTATGAAGCGTCGTGCACACAAATATGGTTTACTTCACATACAGGGGAGAGCGGTAGTCGCACACAGGTCAAAGTCTATTTCATACACTGGATGTGTGATGCAACAATATTTTCTGCAAAAGTATTAAACTGGTTGCCATGGCTGCCACGTGCGTTGCTACTGGCGCCGACTTCTCGTGGCAAAACAAGCTGAAGTCCTTCCGACCGGCGGGTGCGGAATGGTGACGATTTGGCACATTTTTGGGGCGAAAGTAGAAATTCAAGCCTGTGCTACAACGTGCTATGCGTCGGTTAGCATTGCCATGTTATCTCATCTTTGCAACGGCGATATACTTTTATCGTTTGCCGCTAGACTACGCTTTCAACATTGCATAATATGTTGCAACCTGTACCAGAAAGTCTTCGGGGTGCATTGATACAGCCCGCAACACCGTAGCCAGCCTGTATCAACATCAGTCTGTATCAGCGTATTTTTTTAGTGGCAATGACACGAAATAAAAACAAAGCTGCCGGTGTTCGTGTTACGGTGTTCGCTAAAACGGTTTCAGGATCATCTTCTTAAGACATAAAGACATAAAGAGATGAAAGATTAGTGAAACTATGAGCCACAAGGGCCCTTCTTGGTTGCACTCTGTACATTGAACCAGTTGCCCACCAAATCTGTCGATCAGCCCTCCCTGTAATACTGAAAAGCAAGCCCTCTATTCTTATAATGATTGTCTATGCTGTTTTTAAACATGTTCAATGTGCTGCTACTGACAATGTTTTCTGGCAGCTGGTTCCAGTGTTCTACTACCCTGTTGATGAAGAATGTCTGCCTTAACCTTGTTCTGCTGTGGTTAACTTTAATTTTGAATTTATGACCTCTAATTGCATCATTTCAGTTCAATTGAAACATTTCCCCAAGATATCCCCTCTCCAGACCATGGACAAATTTAAAGACCTCAATGAGATCCCCTCTCAGCCATCTAAGTGAAAACATATTCAATTTCTTCAATCTTTCCTCATATGTCAGGTTGCTTATGCCATTAACCATTTTGTAACCCTCTTTTGTACTCTTTCTAAAAGACAACAATCTTTTTCATAGCTATGAGACCAAGCTTTGATGCAGTATTCCAAATGTGGCTTGACATATGCACAGTAAAGCTTCCTGATGACTTCCTCACCTCTGTATGATACATTACTATTTATTGCTCCGAGCATTCTCAGTGCCTTCTTCCTGGCTTCCTTAGTCTGTTCTGATGCCCCCAGTTTTGTGTTTAGGATAACACCTAAATCCTTCTACTGTTGAGTCCCTCATAGCACTTGGCCACCCATCAATTATGGAGCCTTCATATGTTGCTTACCTACATGTATGATTTTGCACTTATCAAAATCAAATTTCAGTTGTCATTCTTCGGACCACTCCACAAGTTCGTCTAAGTCTTTTTCCAGCGAGATACGCTCATCTTGACCTGTTATTGCCCTAAAGACCTTCAAATCATCCGCAAATTTCAAAACATTACTGCTTAGGCCACTTTCAATGTTATTTACAAATGTAATGAACAGTAGCGACCCCAGTACTGACCCCTGGGGGACTCCACTAAAAACATTTTGCCATGTTGACTTTGTACCATTTAGCATCACTCTTAGCTAACTATCTGAAAGCCACAACTCTATCCATTTTAAGATGCTACCTGCAATACCATGGAACTGAAGCTGTATCATTGACCGTTTATGGGGTACCTTGTCAAAGGCCTTTCCAAAGTCAAGATATGCTACATCAACCTGATTTCTCTGATCAAATTGTTCTGTGGCGAAGTTAAAAAAGTCCAAGAGATTTGTGAGACACGATCGTCCTTTTCAAACCCATGTTGAGTATCTTGAATCAATCTGTTACCTTCCAGATAACTAACTATTCTATCCCTGATAATTGATTCGAGTACCTTGCAGACTATGGGCTTCAATACTTGTGTCGAAAAGTGTCATCTGACGGAAACGACCAGACGAAGGAAAAGGTTGCAGTTACGGAATGAACGTTTTTGAATTCCATAAATGGCACACCATGAGCTATGGTTAGCCAGTATCTGTACGTTAAAGGTGAAACATGCACACTTCAGATGGCATAAAGTGATAATATATTCCATTTAATTTACATTTTAGCAACCTATCTCGTCGTCGGTAACAGCTTGACCGTTTTGCGGGGTCAGTTGATGAGCTGGTAATTGCGGGGTAAGTTGATGCTAGAAATTGCGCAACGTTCCGCTCTCTGCTGCAAAGCCCAGATTACATCAGATAAAAATAATATCTTTGCTATATCGAAATAATCTAAAGGTAATACTAGGCTGAGGCTCGCAATGATCTAAATCTCCTCGCTATCTTCCGAAAGTGATGAGCTACGCTTGGTTTCACCAAATTTGTTCTAAATAGACTCGATCTACATATTTTACAACATGCCACAAACACATCACGCTTCATGTAACCACGCTGTTACTGTCATTGCTGCTGCTGCTGCTCCAGCAGTTTCCGATAGCGGTGCGGAATCTGTCGCCCACAGTTTCCGCCTCGGTGGGTGGAGGGGGGGGGGCAGCTCGGGATCAGCCGGCAGCGCAGAAATCTCCGGCCGTGGGCTCCCTTGGCACTGGTGCGGATTCCCCGCCTTCGCTGCAGGTTCGGGTGGTGCAGATTCCCCGCCTTCGCTGCAGGTTCGGGTGGTGCGGATGCCCCGCCTTCGCTGCAGGTTCGGGTGGTGCAGATTCCCCGCCTTCGCTGCAGGTTCGGGTGGTGCGGATTTCCCGCCTTCGCTGCAGGTTCGGGTGGTGCAGATGCCCCGCCTTCGCTGCAGGTTCGGGTGGTGCAGATGCCCCGCCTTCGCTGCAGGTTCGGGTGGCGCAGATGCCCCGCCTTCGCTGCGGGTTCGGGTGGTGCAGATGCCCCGCCTTCGCTGCAGGTTCGGGTGGCGCAGATGCCCCGCCTTCGCTGCAGGTTCGGGTGGCGCAGATGCCCCGCCTTCGCTGCGGGTTCGGGTGGTGCAGATGCCCCGCCTTCGCTGCAGGTTCGGGTGGTGCGGATTCCCCGCCGTCGTCGCAGGTTCGGGCTGCTCGACAGGGGGCTCCCTGGCTACAGTGAGGAAGCCGAACATGTCTGGCATCGTGTGGAGTCGTGCCCGCTGTGTCGCAGTCTGCCCTGGAGAATGCGCTTGTTGGTGGATTTGGCAGCTTCGTAAGACGTTGCTGAATATGAAGCACGGCTCAGATGAACATTACTTTTGCAGTCAATTCAAGGTTATAACCATCTCTCAACGATGGAAAGGGCCACTTATAACACCGAAAAGTTAGGGATGTAGGTATTCGGGGTGTTCCTCCAGACCAAAGTGCATTGTTGAATTCGATGGTGGAATTTCATTTTTTTACATTATTACAGGCTTCTACTACAATAACCACAGACAATCTTTCCATGTGTGCATACAAGTTTGCATTCCATTATCATGTTCGTGACGGAACAATGAGTGATTAACTGATGCCGCGTGTTTCGTACGCCCCTTGTCAGTGGCCCGACCTGACTAGAGGTCAACAACCCCTCATAGATCGTACAACACCGCTTTATTACACGCAATAATTTTATAACATCAGACATGTCTACAGTATTGGATAATAACAGCAAATACTACATCGCATGCGAAACATAGCATGGAGGCGTACAGAAACACAGACGTCGTGTACAGAAACAGTCATCGACGATTAACCGAGGAATACCGCTGATAATTGCCGGGCCTTTGTTCTTATTCGGTCGTCACCTTGACAACAGCCTTTCCGGTGTTCTTGCCCTCCAGCATTCCGATGAAGGCTTGCGGCATGTTCTGGAAGCCTTCAGTGACGGTCTCGCGGACCTTGATCTTCTCCTCCTTGATCCAGGCGGCCATCTGCCGGATGCCCACGCCCCAGAGCTCCTCGCTGTCCCAACGCGTCACGATGAACCCCTCCATGCGCAGCTGCTTGAACAGCACCTCCTTCTCGGGGATCTCGAGCGGCTGCTCGGCGCCGGCGCCGTCGTTGTAGCCGGAGATGCAGCCGCAGACGGCGACGCGGCCGAACGTGTTCATCTGCCGCCGCACGCGCAGGCTGAGCGCGCCGCCCACGTTGTCGAAGTAGCAGTCGACGCCGGCAGGCGCGGCCGCTCGCAGCGCACCGTCCAGGTCAGCGCACGTGCGGTAGTTGACGGCAGCGTCGAAGCCGAGCGCGCGCAGCCAGTCGCACTTGGCGTCGGTGCCGGCGAAGCCGACCACGCGGCAGCCGGCCAGCTTGGCGATCTGGCCGACTAGCGAGCCGACGGCACCGGCGGCGCCCGTCACCGCCACCGTCTCGCCGGGCCGCGGCCGACACACGTCCAGCAGACCGCGGTAGGCGGTGTTGCCCGGCATGCCGCACGCGCCGAGCGCGTACGAGGCGCACAGGCCGGCCAGCTCGGGCAGCCGACGCAGGCCGAAGGTGGACGTCGGCATGTCGCCGCGCACTACGGTGCGCGTGCGCCAGCCCAGAGAGGCCACCACCCGGCTGCCGACGGGGAACCGGTCGCAGCGGCTCTCCACCACGCGCGCCACCTGGGCAGTGATAGAACATAGAACATACGTGAAATTAGGTGGAATGCACCACTTTCTGAACACTGACTCGACATCCGTCCCAGCAGAGTATCGCGGTGATTAAACATTCGTGAGATTTGGTGGAGTAGAGGTGTATCATAACCGGGTATTCGGATGTTGAATTTGTGGAGGTTATGAATTGGAAGTTATGAACCGTGGAAGGGATCAACCGTGCAAGTGATGAACCATGGAAGTGATGAACCGTGGAGGTGATGAACTGTGCAGGTGATGAACTGTGCAGGTGATGAACTGTGCAGGTGATGAACTGTACAGGTGATGAACCGTGGATGTTATGAACTGTGGAGGTTATGATGCGCTGTCAGGTGGAATATGTCACTTTCTCAACACTGAACCGACATCCTTCCCAACAACGGCCCCCTGATAACTATCACCACCACCGAACGAAAAACGATTGCTTCAACACTGCACCTTTGCTCTGATCATGGTGCATGGCGTGATGCAAGCATGGCATCATGGTACATGACTCAACGGCCGACGTGTCGCAAAATCGGTAAACATTCCATAACCTCCACAGTTCATAACCTCCACAGTTCATACCCTCCACAGTTCATACCCTCCATAGTTCATAACCTCCATAGTTCATAACCCCTACCACCGAACGAAAAACTACTTTCAACAGCGCACCTGCGCTCCGATCATGGTGCACGGCGGCGTCAGGCGGCGCGTGTACGGCCGCATGTACGGGTCGACGCTGAGGTACTCGGCCTCGCACAGGAACTCGCCGTCCTGCAGCGGCTCCAGCTCCTCGGTCTCCAGCAGGAAGTCGGACGGCTGCGGCGCGCCCTCAAAGTGGCGCACCAGCGTGAACTTCTCGGCCTTCATGGCGCGGGCGGGTGTGCGGGTGTCTGCGGTAGATTGGTTAGTTACTTATGTACCGGGCGTGAGGAGAGATTCAGCAGGAATCAATCAGGGATTCAAGAGATATTTAAACAGGGATTAAACAGATATTTAAACAGGGATTAAACAGATATTTAAACAGGGATTAAACAGATATTTAAACAGGGATTAAACAGATATTTAAACAGGGATTAAACAGATATTTAACCAGGGATTAAACAGATATTTAACCAGGGATTAAACAGATATTTAACCAGGGATTAAACAGATATTTAACCAGGGATTAAACAGATATTTAACCAGGGATTAAACAGATATTTAACCAGGGATTAAACATATATTTAAACAGGGATTAAACAGGGATTAAACAGATATTTAAACAGATATTTAAACAGATATTTAAACAGATATTTAAACAGATATTTAAACAGATATTTAAACAGATATTTAAACAGATATTTAAACAGATATTTAAACAGATATTTAAACAGATATTTAAACAGATATTTAAACAGATATTTAAACAGATATTTAAACATGGATTTAAACATGGATTTAAACATGGATTTAAACATGGATTTAAACAGATATTTAAACATGGATTTAAACATGGATTTAAACATGGATTTAAACATGGATTTAAACATGGATTTAAACATGGATTTAAACATGGATTTAAACATGGATTTAAACATGGATTTAAACATGGATTAAACAGTGATTCAGCAGGTATCGACGGCCCCTTCGATCTCGCTGAAATTTTGCACAGCAATATAAAATAGCATCAGCTCTCTGAACAATGCTCTTTTCGATGGGAATTCCACACAACACTTAATTCTACGATTACTGCATGCCCCGGGACATAATCGACCAGAGTGAAGAAAAAACTTGCACTGTTTATGTCGCGTTATGAGCAGAAGAAGTTATGAACCCCTGCAGAATTCCTACTGAATCTCTGCTTACTTCCGCTTCCGCTACATCTGTTATTTGGGTTCAGGGGCGCATCGACTGCGTTGGTTATGCAGCGCCAATAGCAATATTAGATGGACAGCTGGAGATGATTGGTGCCAACAGTAGTGCACGAACTACTACAATACAGGATTCTAGTCTTCTGCGCCACGTTCAGAGTTTCTAGAGTTGCACGACAGCGAGGCGTGCAAATCGCTCTGAAGCCGACGTTCGAGAGGAAACGACAAATTCGTCCTGAATAAGCGCCCGGGGCAGTACCGGGTGTCCCAGTCGGCACCGGTACGTGGGTCGGCACCGGTACGTGGGTCGGCACCGGTCCGTGGGTCGACACCGGTACGTGGGTCGGCACCGGTCCATGGGTCGGCACCGGTCCGTGGGTCGGCACCGGTCCGTGGGTCGGCACCGGTCCGTGGGTCGGCACCGGTCCGTGGGTCGGCACCGGTCCGTGGGTCGGCACCGGTCCGTGGGTCGGCACCGGTCCGTGGGTCGGCACCGGTCCGTGGGTCGGCACCGGTCCGTGGGTCGGCACCGGTCCGTGGGTCGGCACCGGTCCGTGGGTCGGCACCGGTCCGTGGGTCGGCACCGGTCCGTGGGTCGGCACCGGTCCGTGGGTCGGCACCGGTCCGTGGGTCGGCACCGGTACGTGGGTCGGCACCGATCCGTGGGTCGGCACCGGTACGTGGGTCGGCACCGGTCCTCGGCAGCCAACAGCAGCCGACTGATTAGATTATTTGGGCTGAGGGGCGCGCCGACTGAGAGGTCATTTAGCGCCCACAACAGGAGCCGATCAAGAGGCGCACGTACCGACGACAGGGCGCTGCGACACTCATGCACACGGCAGCGACACTTGTGCACACGGCGGCGACACATGCACTTGTAAACGGCACGTGTGTTAATACGACGCACATGCCGTTCACGTGTTAATTGATGTGAATACACGTGCGTTAATGTCGCGAGTGCCGCCGACGAGAGGAACATCGGACGTGGGCTGGGGAGCGCCACAACTGAAACGTGCCGTCTCAGCCGTGGTGTATGATGGAGAGAGAATAGAGAGGCTTAGCCCATGTATGTGTTCCGCGGGTTTTCCGCGGATGGTGCCAATCGGTACGGAACTTGGCACACCTTTTCCCATATCAGCTTGGAATGATGTGTGAAAATTTCCAGGTCAGTTCATCTATGGTGAACGAGTTACTATAAGTCAAGTGAGGTCACATGCAAAAGAATTCAACCAGTCGTGACGCTTTGACGGACAAAGATATTTGAATGAAACTTTCGGGCTTTGCTTATCTTTAGGCATGCAGCAAAATGCACCGGAAGAACTTTTCATTTTCTGTTCGTTCTTGATGACGTATTAGTATGGCATATTTGCCCACGAAGGCTAAAACCGAGGATTATGGCTAACGTGAGCATTTCTATGGGGGTCAGTCGACTTAAAACGACGTTTCGCGGCCCGCTCTACTCAATCGAAAGATGCAAATTATGGAAAATTGAACTAATTTTTGTTTTAAACATCCAGAGCAAAATCATTATTTTGGGGTAGATATAAATTGCATGGCCACGGCCGACTTAGCATTCCTTTCCTATTCTGAACATTTTTGTTTGTTTTTATTTGCGGATTTATTGTAGAAATCCAATCCAAATTCAAACCTGGTATGGAAACAAGGCTGTTATTGTTGTTCATTCGTGGCATCATATATTCTAGGATAATGAAACAAGCTCATAATGAGCTAATCCAAACATTTTATATTGCAGAGTGCTAGTTAGAACCAACCAGGCAAACAAATATGCCTGGTTTGTTCAATCTTCCTTCTACCAGAACAGTTTGAGAGCCAATCTGTATCAGTTTAATTGTTAATCTCTATCCAATCCGGTCCGTAATCCATATCAAGCGGACATCCGTACAAATATCCAGAGGTGCACCAAACCCCCCTCCCCAAATGTACCACCCAGAAATACACTAGATCAAACGAGAAATATTGGGGGTTTTCATCGCGCTAAACTATGAATTATATCCGCGCTTTACACGCCGGAGGACTTCTCTGCTCCATGCTAAGCGGTGCAAGACTGCATGAAGGCATTTCTCTGGATCAGAGCCCGGCACTGACATTGTGAGACGCCCTCCCCTCCCCACGCACCCCTAATGCGCCATGGCCTTTTTCCTTAACCAATAGGCCTATACAAGAATGCGATTCTAGGGTAAATGTATGTGGGGACAGAGATGTATTGCAGCATGCACATAAGCACGCAAGCAGCGTGTTAACAAGTTTGCGGAAAAGTATGTGTGGCAAATGTGCGTAAGAGCAAATGTATGCTTGGCAAGCATCCGCAAACAAACGCATTTTTGCGGAGATGCAAGTGAACGCAAACGCATGCACGCGAAAATATACGTGAACGCAAATTCATGATTCTAGAACAAATGCACGCACTGGAATTGTATGCATAGCATACGTACGTAAGCAAATGAACGCAGACGCAAAAGCACGTGTGGTAAAATTCAGTTTGCGTTGCACATTTGCGCTTACGTGCCTTTGCCTACGCACATTTTCACACGCACATTTGCCACACGTATATCTGCTTTTGGTACATTTACAGGAAAACAATTTCAGCCCTGAAGTCCTGAAGAACACATAAAGATTAGTGCAACTCTGAGCCACAAGGGCCCTTCTTGAAAACACAAACAGCCTTGCGCACGGAAACCTCACAAAAATCACCCAAACTCTCTTCAGGGTGCCGAGAACAGCACACCGTAAAGCCGTACCTTATGATCAGGCCGTGGCCGGTCGGCGGATGCGACAGCGCTGGACGGATGGACTGGGAGTGTAGACGCTCGCTCACCGTCCCTGCCCCCGCTACTCCTGCCGTGGACCGTCCTCCTCCCCGCTCCTCCCGCCGTGGAATGTGCTGATGCCGCGCGCCGACCGTCGCCGTCAGCTGACGCCGGCTGTCGTATCGCTCGCAGTGGCGTCGCTAGGTATTGGGAACGGGTGGAACAGTACTGCGTGCGTGTGCGCATGCCCTCAGGGGAGTCCCGCGAGGAAACGGCAAGTGCAAACTTCCCACGGGCGCCATCCATTCGATGGTGAGGCGACTGGCGTAGTTTTGGGCTGACTCGTCGACTGATGCTCGCTGGGCTCCGGGTGCGGCCCGGCTGGACGGCCTCGGATTTGAACAGTCACGCTCGCTGGGTCAGACCGGGCCTGACAACGCTCGAGGAGGCGCAGTTGGATCAGGCGTCATCAGCAGCGGCTGGCGCCTCGTCTGTGGGGGGCGGGACAGGACGGATCCTGTGATCGTGTTGCGTTCAGTGGGGCTCCGGTGGGGCGGATTGGAGCTGCTGTCGCTCACAAGACATCCATGTCACGTGAGTGGCCAGAGCTCCGCCCCCACGGCCCCCCGAACATGGCAGCCTGGCTGCGCGCCTGTTGCAGCATACCGCCCGACAGGAGCTGTGCAGTGCCCGGGGTCGGGGCTACCACACACTGCTGGGCTACCAGGGCTTCTCGGGGCTAGTACTCGGGGCTACCACACACTGCTGTGCTACCAGGGCTTCTCGGGGATAGTACTCGGGGCTACCGCACACTGCTGGGCTACCCGGGCTACTCGGGGCTAGTACTCGGGGCTACTGCACACTGCTGGGCTACCCGGGCTACTCGGGGCTAGTACTCGGGGCTACCACACACTGCTGTGCTACCAGGGCTTCTCGGGGCTAGTACTCGGGGCTACCACACACTGCTGTGCTACCAGGGCTTCTCGGGGATACGGTACTGCTGGGCTACCCGCACGCTGCTGGGCTACCCGGGCTACTCGGGGCTAGTACTCGGGGCTACCGCACACTGCTGGGCTACCCGGGCTACTCGGGGCTAGTACTCGGGGCTACCGCACACTGCTGGGCTACCACTGGCTACTCGGGGCTAGTACTCGGGGCTACCACACACTGCTGTGCTACCAGGGCTTCTCGGGGCTAGTACTCGGGGCTACCGCACACTGCTGGGCTACCAGGGCTTCTCGGGGCTAGTACTCGGGGCTACTGCACACTGCTGGGCTACCCGGGCTACTCGGGGCTACCACACACTGCTGTGCTACCAGGGCTTCTCGGGGCTAGTACTAACTCGGGCTACCGCACGCTGCTGGGCTACAGGGCTCGGGGCTACCGCACACGCTGGGCTACCCGGGCTACTCGGGGCTACTCGGGGCTACCGCTGCTGGGCTACCCGGGCTACTCGGGGCTAGTACTCGGGGCTACTGCACACTGCTGGGCTACCCGGGCTACTCGGGGCTAGTACTCGGGGCTACCACACACTGCTGTGCTACCAGGGCTTCTCGGGGCTAGTACTCGGGGCTACCGCACACTGCTGGGCTACCAGGGCTTCTCGGGGCTACCGCACACTGCTGGGCTACCCGGGCTACTCGGGGCTAGTACTCGGGGCTACCGCACACTGCTGGGCTACCCGGGCTACTCGGGGCTAGTACTCGGGGCTACCGCACACTGCTGGGCTACCCGAGCTACTCGGGGCTAGTACTCGGGGCTACCACACACTGCTGGGTTTTGACGGGGCGTGGCGCGCCATTTCTGCACGAGGCGCGTGAAACTCAGCGCCGCACTGAGCACACTGGGAAGACAGCGTATTATAACCTCCACAGGTTACAACCTCCACAGTTTGGAGAGAATACGACACAAAGCGGGCATTACATGCGTTATTGCGCTCCTAGGTGTCCAGTGGGGAAATATCGCCAAATGTTGTAGCTATACAGCGGAACCCAAATGAACTAGGACGAAATCAAGTTATTTATATTTTCAAAACCTATGTATGTCGATTCAGGAAATGATATCTGCACAAGTTTGTAGCCTTTATTATAATAATAAATGGACTATTTCCTTATTTGCCATGATTAAAAGCAAACGAAGATGCAACGGTTTGTCCCACATTGGCAAGGAATAGTGTTTTTTTTAAATAGTCAAATTTAGGTAACTTGATCCAATATCCAAAGTGATCGAAAATAGTTGTCTTGGATTATATTCATGAGTAGCAGTATTTCATGCATATCAGCTCATAACAGAAATAAATCATGCACTGAATCACGCTCTGAATTACATCCTCGTAGCATCTTCGTACATTTTGCGGCCTCAACAAACACCACTTTCACATCTCTCATACTCGGAACGCACGTATATGAATATAGCGAAGATCTCATACATTTTCACAGTCGTTCTCTCGTCCCTTGTTCATTTCGCCCTGCACTGACCTACTTTCCCTGTCTCTATCTCTCTCTCTCTCTCTCTCTCTCTCTCTCTCTCTCTCTCTCTCTCTCTCTCTCTCTCTCTCTCTCTCTCTCTCTCTCTCTCTCTCTCTCTCTCTCTCTCTCTCTCTCTCTCTCTCTCTCTCTCTCTCTCTCTCTCTCTCTCTCTCTCTCTCTCTCTCTCTCTCTCTCTCTCTCTCTCTCTCTCTCTCTCTCTCTCTCTCTCTCTCTCTCTCTCTCTCAAGACAAGATAGAAGGTAGCAGCCTTCTATCTTGTTTGGACAAGATAGAAGGGTAGCAGCCCCCCCAAAAAAAAAAAAAAATCCGTAGATTTCAGCCATTTATTTTTCAAAATCTGGTTTTTAGATATGTCATTGTTAAACATGTTATTTCCCGGACAAAGTGGGTAAATTTACGTATGAAGTGTTTTTTTTTTGTGGGGGGGGGGGGGTATTTTTATTCAGAATACCATGTTTACGAGGGCAACTAAGATGATCGGACCACATATTTTCTATGCAGATGATAGAACAAGATTCTTTGGAAGTAGTTTGCGAAAATTGTCGAAGTTAAACCTAGACTAACCTGACCTAACTAGATTTAACCCATTCGTTTGTTTTATGGTAACAAATGCGTTTACGAAGTTTTATTGTTACCACCTAAAAGCACAAAAATACCAAAAAGTTTCAGACCATTTTTCAGTGTCACTTTTTTTTATTATTTTTTCTTCTTCCAAAGGAGCTTAGATTAAGTTTGGTTAGGCTGAGTTAGGTTTCTTTTTAATTATGAGAATTTGCAAAAAATATGTTGCTTGGCATTTTTATCCTTTTATTTTTTGAATTATTTTTCAAAGTTAGGTTACGCTAGGTTAGGTTATGCTATGTTGCATTTAACTTTTCATATATTTTTGTTTCTACCATACACAAACACTTTTTTGGCACCACTTTGCTCACAACCTGAAAGGGAGTCATTTGCACGGTAACCGGACAAATGTACATAAAGCAAATGTACGTATGGCAGATGCACGTACACAAACGTACGTAAGCAAATGTACGTAAGCAAATGTACGTAAGCGCAGATGCACGTATGGATAATGTACGTAAGCGCAAGTGTACGTAAGCGCAAAATTACGTATACGTAAAAGTACGTATACGCAAATGTACGTAAGGGCTAATGTACGTATGCGCAAATGTACGCATGCGCAAATGTACCTAAGAGTAAATGTACGTATGGCATATGCACCCAACGAAATGTGTTTAAACGCAATGGCACGTAAGCTTAAATGTACGTACATTGGATCATACGTACATTTCCTATTGCATTCTTTTACGTTTAGGTACTGTTGCGCTGACGTACATTTCCGCTTACGCACTTTTGCCCTTACTTACATTTGTGTTTACGTACTTTTGCGCTCACGTACGTTTGCGTTTGCGTACTTTTACGCACATGTGCATTTGCGCTTACATACTCTTGCGCATACGTACATTTGCGCATTCGTGCATTTGCCATACGTACATTTTCGCTTACGTGCATTAGCCATGCGTACATCTGCGCTTACGTACAATTGACATACGCACATTTGCGCACACGTACTTTTACGCATACTTACATTTGCGCCTACGTACATTTGCGCTTACGTACATTTGCGCATAAGTACATTTGCGTACGGACACGTGCATTTGCCATGCGAACATTTTCGCCTACGTACATTAGCCATACGTACATCTCGGCTTACGTACAATTTCCATACGTACATTTGCGCCTACGTACATTTGCGCCTACGTACATTTGCTTACGTACATTTGCTTATGTACATCTGTCATACGTACATTTGTCCTTATGTACATTTGTCCTTACGTACATTTGTCCTAGAATTCACAGAAAATAAGTCGTCCCGAATGTACGATGCGCATCCACTGGCGGGTCCAAGGAGGGGCCATTCCGGCCATCCCCCCGAAGCGCATAAAGGGGGCATCATGTCTTTTACCCCCGAAACCAACAGAAGTAAATTTAATTAAAATACGGGAACATTGAAACTAGCGCTCCGGGTGAAGGATTTTCCAATGTTAAAGGTATTTGAATAATAGTTTCTTGCCCAATATGGTAGCATAGTAGATTCTGACGCACACCGAGGGTTCTATGCTGTTTAAGTTCTGCTTACAGCCAGAGTTGACAAAATCAGCAGTTTCATTATTCCTTAGTCATATCGCTTCATGAATTTAGTTTAGCCAGTAACGGGTAAGCAAACCCAGTGAGCCATATTTCGAAAGCGAAATTTGAACAGGATGCTTTGTGCGTGTGTCAGCCTAGTTGAGCAACATGTTTCGTATGTTGGTGTTGTGGGTCGCTAAGACGAAGAAACTTTGCAGTTTGAGGTAGGGATGTATGAGGCAAGTTTTACACATATACCCTCATGAAGCAAACTGATAGGGTAGGTTTCGTTAGGTTGGTTTAGGCTAGACTTGTGTTTGAACTTGGATGAATTTTTATTTAAAAAAAAACAATTTTGAGGATATTTTAACAAGAAATTGTCCCTTCAAAAATGGGTCAGGTTAGCTGATGTTAAGTTTCTTAATTTGAATATTTTGTTGCTAAAAGTTGTTTGAACATTTGCCTTTTTCGAACAATTTGTTTTCTTGCATTAAAGGTTAGGTTAAGTTAGGCTGTAATTTCCACTCCTTATCACTGTCTATGAACATCTATATTTATGTCGTATGTGATTCCACAATCACCATCGGGCCACGCTGTAAGTATGCTGAACACTGAGCACGCTTGTAGCAGGAAAAAACACAAAATATTAGACAATAGTGTTCTTGTGTAACAGAGTTGCTAGATACGTACTGTTTTAATCATATAATATTTAACTGTGGGTGTTGTGACCCCGTAAATCAGCCGACCTACCATGCCCGGCACATGTCACGCCCGTACATGTCCGTCCGGCGCCGGCGACGCGGTCACCGGCCCTCGTCGGAACCGAGTCAGCATTTACGGGCCGACGCCCGGCTCCTGTGACCTGTACCGGCCTTCCGGCCGTGTCTGAGCCAGGGCTGTGGCCAGACCCCCGCGCAGAGACGTGTCTGGACTGTCGAGCCGCGCGGACCTGTCGCTGTCGGCCGCGTGCGTAAATTAATAATTGTATTTCGGCCTCCAAATTGAGAACTGAAAGTGATTGCTGTCGGCCTGGAACATTATTGCGCGTGTCTCTATATATTCACTATTATTTCTGCACAATAAATCGTGCAGAGAACATTTCATTTTTACCTTCGGAGTTATTGCGGCGCGCTGGTCAAGACCCTAGACTGTTCACGATCCAAGAAGAAGGACCTTCACTACACTTGTAGTAACTATGGACATACAATAGGTAACCTTACCATGCTTTCCTCTTTCACGGGGATATGCTTCGATGCAATAACAACCAGGGCGGATAAAGGGTGTGGCACTGAGGGTAGGTGCCCTCCACGTGGAAGGTGGCGACCCTCAGGCTGGGAAAAGACGGCCCTCTGAAAAAGTTCCAGCGTATCTGCTCAAAAATTTCAGCCAGTGGCGGCCTATGAATGAAGAAGACACCCCTTGGAAGGTACGTCGTCCCTTCGGGGAGGGCCGAGTGCATCCCGCCCCTAGAATTTTGCAGCCAGAGGTGCCCCTCCAGGTGCTTTCGCAGTGGCGCCGCTCCTATGAAATGGCGCTCTTCCTGACAAGTGCCCGTGACATTTCTTGGATCCAACACTGATTACAACATTGCTGTCTCGTGGGTATAAACTGAGGCTGGTTACAAATAAAATCGTGCGTATTCACACGTGGTTTCTCTTCCAAAGTTGACAACTTCCGTTGAACCAAGAGGAAAGCGGACAAATTGAAGAAGAACAATGCATGTTTTATATGTCCAGAACAGCAATGTGGCGGTGGTAATTTATAGCCAGCGATGAGAGTGCCGTCCGAGCAATCTATGACGGATTTATTGGGGAGCTCCTAGTCATATAGGTACACAACGACTGCCAACAAAAGCAGATTTGGCTCTCCTATTCCTGCTACACTCAATCATTGTACACACACAAGCCGTAGCGATGAAACGCGAGGATTTTGACAAAGTAAAACCAACTTTTGACCTTCAGGGTTGACCTGACATGTCCCGGGTCGAAATGTTGCTCGTGGGATGTCCACGGGCTATCTCATTATGCCAAACATGAGTAGCTTTGGAGGAAAATGAAGAAACACAGGGTGACCGAAAAAAATAAGCTCGACTATTGACTTCGACAATTAATGTGATGTCTGGATAGTTTGCAAGAGTACATCATAACACGTCGAAAGACTTCCACTTGATGAAACTTGAAACCAGAGCGGCGAGGCGCGAGGACTTCGAGCAATTTCAGCTATCCTTCGATTTTGTGGTTTCAAATGGACATGACCCGGCTTGAGATGCTACCCGGGGTGCATCTATTGCTTGATACCAGAGGTTGGTATGTCAGGGGACGAAAAAATACAAGGGACCCCAAAATCGATTTCATATTTGACCTTTGAAATTAGTTTCATTTCGTTGCATTATAATACGGCACAAGACACGTCAAATGACACCTACTTGATACAAATTGAACCCATAGCGACGAATCGCGAGGACTTCAAGTAATCCAAACTAGCCTTTGACCTTGAAGTTTGACCTTGATATATCCCGGTTTCAAAATGTTACTCGGTGGTTTATTATGGGCTATCGCTTGATCTGGGTAAGCCTGGGCGAAAACGAAAAAAAGCGTGAGGAGACCGAAGAAATTCTCTTGAATTTTGACCCGTCGGGGTGATTTCGAATTATTTATTTTCTGGTGCCGCACAACAAGCTATGTCAAATGACACCCATTTTCGGCAAATTGAAGCCATAGCAACGAAACGCGAGGTCATCGAAGGACTACGTCAAATTCGCTACTATCACATATCCAGGTTTGAAATGCTACTCCAGCAGTGGTGAATTATTCGTGAAATAAGGTGGAATATACCACTTTCTCAACTCTCAATCAACATCCTTCTCCAAGAAGTATCGCCATCCTGCTCCTTGGAACCTACAACATCAGCTCGAAGTGCCTATCCATCAGCTGGAATTTTAGTCTGAGGCATCAAAAGCATTATACATGACACTAATTCCATGGCAAATTTCTACATCCTAGTGTGCTCGTTTCGACATCTCACACCTAACGAAAAAGCATTATTTTAACTCTGTACCCCGTGTTCACCACTGGTTATTGCTTGATGCCAGCTTTGGATGGATTTGAGCGAAAACCAAAGAAAATTGAGGAGGACCGGATGATCAGCTTGGCCTTTGACGTTGAAAGATAATTCGATTTTTTAACGTTCTGACATCTCATAACAAGCCACGTCGAATGACGCCCATTTGATGGAAACTGAAGCGATAGCAACCGAACCCCGCGTTTGCTCGATATCGCTTCAATGTCGCCATCTAACAAATCAAGTTAACCTTTGACCTAGAAGTTTGTCCTTGACATGTACCGGTTTGAAAGGTCACACTATGGTTTTCCACAGGCTATTGCTTGAAGAAATGCATGCTTGAGGTGCAGCCGAAGAAACTGGTTTCATTTGGACCTTGACCTTGATCGTTAAGGTGACCTTGACCGTTAAGGTGGTAACGGGAGACCTATGTAGTTGCTTCCGTGCTAAGTGCTAAGTGCTAGCAGAAGCATATGTGGTAGTTAATTCGAACGATCATAAATCCGTCCCTGAATGCGGACGCCAATACAAATACGCCTCTGACGAACTCGTCGCTGAATACGAATGCGAACACGACGTTAACTTGACGCAATTGCTTAAAGCTGCCCATGACTCCCATTCATGGTCTTGAAGATACCCAAGGACACCCGGAGTCACGTTTGTTCAAGATACATAAATATATCTTGCAGGGGAATGGCATCTAGGTCTATAATAAGTCCTTGTGATAATGCATGGACTGTCATTTATCGCCAGGCAAAGCACAATTTTCCACCGAAGCGAAAGCACAAGATGGCCAAGGTTCATGCTATTCAAGAATAGTCTGGAACCAGACATTTCTAGCGTTTGCTGATCTACTATTCGGAGATTGTATGACGACAGGTAGCCTGTGCAGTCTGTTGACTGATTGGCTTCATCGGTGTGTAGTATATTTGGTGATTCTCTTGCACATATATTTTCACTTTTTAAATAAGTATAATTTTGCAGCGATCATACTCAGATCGCTGAGGCCTGGGGGGGGGGGGGGACACGGACAAAATTGAGGGGGACAAATCGGCACTTCTCAGAAATTGTGAGACATATCCCCCAGCCCTCCAGTGGCTATACCCGTGGTGCGAGTGGTCATGTGTATATCCACAACTATGGCTGGAATGTTGATCTCCAGTTACATGTGGTTGTCAGGGGCAGTTGTGTATGTGCACTACCATGCCTGGTATGTGCATTCCCAGTGACCTGTGATCGCCAGGAGCAGCCATTTATACCCCACGCCACGTCGTATCAGACACCTTTGAACCCCGGGCCAGATAGCGGTCAGCACATGGCAGAAACAGAGCGCTCGTGGCATTTGACTGTCGGCTGTGGTGAGCATAGGTTGAGCTGGTATCATCAACCCCTGTCGTCCTGAACCTCAATCTTCTGGCCTACTTTTCTATGAAATCAGTCACCGTCCTCTCGACGTGAGCCAACAACCTGTAGAATCTCCCGCGAGCCTGCCGCCTCCAAATACCTCGCCTTTCTCACCTTCGAATCGCTTGAACTTCTAACGCCTGACCTCTGACTGTCAATCCATGACCTCTGCCTAGGACTTTTAATCCCTACCACTGACCCCTGACCCCATCAACGTCCTGTATAATGGCGCCCAGCACGCAGAAACCGGAAGCTTCGCTTCAATCGCAGCAGACACCTCCGCCGAAGCAGAAACAGTTGCAGCCGCCTTCGCCCGCGACGGAAGAGTACGAAACGTTCGCGCCTGGTTTGATGAAGGCGTACTACTTGCTGCTGGACAGACTGTGGAGCCATCTACCGAGCTGGGCCGGACCCAGTGTCGCCTCTGCACTGGTCATTCTGCTGGGAGCTACGATTCGAGGTGGGAGCATGGGTCAGGTCAGCTCAGGTCAGGTGGTGCAGGCCAGCCTGCTGCTTGTTGCCGATGATGTGAGACAATGAGGCTGGTACAGACCAGACAAATCCAGGTAGCGCAAACCGAGATTGAGGCGTAATTCAGCGTAATTTACCTGGCTTCACCCGAATTATACCAGAATTACCATATATACCAGAATTATAGTACTCCTGCTCAGCACCGGCGGAGATCTCTACACCGACTTGGCGGAGACTGAAGGTGCATGTCCGGCTAACATTTAGCGTGTCTTTCAATTCCATCGCTGCATTTTCCTCCTATAGACGCTCCAAACTCCCAATCGCCCAGCATTTTCCAGCCATGCTGGGATAGGCAGATACGTAAGGTGGGGAGTCGCGCTAACAGCAGGTAACCATGGCTTTCCATTTCACGCTTATGACATCGCATTTTCTACCTTCGACTGTTTGTTCTTGCGATTTCTTTCTGTTGGTTCATCTTCTATCTCTCCGACTTGTATGCATCTCGACCTTTTGCCTTTCGAATTCTTGACTTGGACGTTTTGTCACGGAATCACTATTTTAAAATCAGCTAACATGATCACACATGTCCTTCGCATGTCGTCCGAGGTCACGGAGCTAACGCGACCCAGGTGACCTTTCTGGTTTCCTGCGTCATTCCGAGGTTAATCTGAACGAGAAAGCTGAATTTGTGGGGTCCGTATTTGCCAATGGACACAAGAAAATAATGCAATAGGCCATATTTTCGGACGATTTCCCTGGGAACTGTCGCATATCCCACATTGGTAGTGTTACATGATATTGAGGTGAATATTTATAGCGGTTATTTGTTTGAGAAGGCAGTTATTTGCTTCATACCGGGAATCGTTGATCAAGGAAATTTTAGATTTTACGGGCAAATAAGCGAACAAACCTTGAAGGGTCATAAAGTTAACCACAGCAGAACAAAGTTAAGACCGACTTGCTTCACCAACAGGGTAGTAGAACACTGGGACCAGCTACGAGAAGCAATTGTCAGTAGCAGCACATTGAACATCTTTAAAAACAGCATAGACAATCATTATAAGAATAGAGGGCTTGCTTTTCAGTATTGCAGGGCGGGCTGATTGACATATTTGGTGGGTAACTGATTGAGTGTACAGAGTGCAACCAAGAAGGGCCTTTGTGGCTCATAGTTCCACTAATCTTTTATGTCTTTATGTCTTTATGGCCACCAACATCAAAATATCTGCAAACATTGGAATTTTGAACAGTGTAACCAGATTCTAAGCTTGGAGATGTAAAACGTTGACATTTTCCGGGTCTATGGATTGATGTGCATTGCTGTCCATGTCTCGTCACAACAGTTGTAATAGGTGTGCATACGCTGGATTGACTAATCACCGTGCACTCATATTATGCATATACTCTTTATGCTCCTTACAAAGCTCGATGGTAGCACACCAACACAATGCTCAACTTTGACACCGAAATGGTCTAAAGTACTATGCAAATATGTCGACTGCAAGCAATCTTCAGTACGATGGCTTGCAACCGAAGGCAGGCTTATATATATATATATATATATATATATATATATATATATATATATATATATATATATGTATCAATAAGATTCCAGAAGACAAGATACATAGCACCATCAGATACAATGAGTGTCGCAACATGTATGGCACAGAAACGAGTTTTCCAAGAGCGATAACCCCACCTAACGAACCTCCCGTCGGCCGGCGTCCCAGTGACGTAACATTTAATGACGTCAGCCGTATTTGGCAGCCGAGTGGCTGGTGATCGCGGCTCACTACCTGAGGTGGGCGGCCAGCTCCCGGGCGGCCGACGCCCGCTCTGACGACCTGACGGCGCACCTGGGCTGGCCGCAGTACCTGCGTCAGCGCTTCCACGGATTCACCCAGGCGAGCAGCGCCCGCGTCGCCGTCGATGTTGGGTAGGGGAGGGGAGGGTGACTGGGGGGCGTGCCGGACCACGGTCATTTGCGCCGCCTGGAGAGCGAGTACGTCACATGTCTGTCTATAATGGTACGGGAGATGAGATGCTTTTAGGCGTTTTTCTCTGGGTTTCGTTCGCCTGCAGCGCCGTAGGCGCAATTCCAAGTTCCGCGCAGCGTGGGATGACAGAGAGGGGGGGGGGGTGCGTCCCCGTGTCTCTCGCCGAGGCGACGCCTGTGGTATAACACTGGAGGTGCGGGATCTGGGAGACACCCTGGCGGTGTGTGTGTGACTCGCTAACGCTCGAGATCTGATCTGGCGCGCGCGATTTTTCACCGTCCAACGGGTGTGTGTGTGTTCCGTTATGTTTCGATGTGTGCACCGTTTTGTGCACCGTTTTGTGCTCAGCGTAACAGATCTGCGCCAGATCTGTGCCAGATCTGCGCCAGATCTGCCAGGTCTGCGACAGATCTGCCAGGTCTGCGCCATATCTGCCAGATCTGCGCCAGATCTGCCAGATCTGCGCCAGATCTGCCAACAGAGATCGTTGCCTGAACCCTCCGGTCAAAAGTCCGAATGACTTTGATGCATCTTCCAGGGATGTGTCAAAGATTCCAGAGGAAAATAATGGACTCGATCAAACGTGGATCCATTCTCACTTTGATCTACCTGAGATTACAGGTGGACGCGCACGCGCCTGTGAATACTTTGCACGTGCATCTAATCTAATTAAAGGCATAGCTGATTGTCTGGTATTTGCGGTCTGTCGATGGCCAGTTGACACCCTGTCTGTTGGCATGTGTACCTCGTTGGTGGCCAGTTGACACCCTGTCTGTTGGTATGTGTACCTCGTCGGTGGCCAGTTGACACCCTGTCTATTGGTATGTGTAGCTCGTTGGTGGCCGGTTGACACTGTCTGTTGGTATGTGTACCTCGTTGGTGGCCAGTTGACACCCTGTCTGTTGGTATGTGTAGCTCGTCGGTGGCCAGTTGACACCCTGTCTGTTGGTATGTGTACCTCGTTGGTGGCCAGTTGACACCCTGTCTGTTGGTATGTGTACCTCGTTGGTGGCCAGTTGACACTCTGTCTGTTGGTATGTATACCTCGTCGGTGGACAGTTGACACCCTGTCTGTTGGTATGTGTACCTCGTTGGTGGCCAGTTGACACCCTGTCTGTTGGTATGTGTACCTCGTTGGTGGCCAGTTGACACTCTGTCTGTTGGTATGTATACCTCGTCGGTGGACAGTTGACACCCTGTCTGTTAGTATATGTACCTCGTCGGTGGCCAGTTGACACCCCGTCTGTTGGTATGTGTACCTCGTTGGTGGCCAGTTGACACCCTGTCTGTTGGTATGTGTACCTCGTCGGTGGACGGCTGACACCCTGTCTGTTGGTATGTGTAGCTCGTCGGTGGCCAGTTGACACCCTGTCTGTTGGTATGTGTACCTCGTTGGTGGCCAGTTGACACCCTGTCTGTTGGTATGTGTACCTCGTTGGTGGCCAGTTGACACTCTGTCTGTTGGTATGTATACCTCGTCGGTTGCCAGTTGACATCCTGTCTGTTGGTATGTGTACCTCGTCGGTGGCCAGTTGACACCCTGTCTGTTGGTATGTGTACCTCGTCGGTGGACGATTGATACCCTGTCTGTTGGTATGTGTACCTCGTCGGTGGCCAGTTGACACCCTGTCTGTTGGTATGTGTACCTCGTTGGTGGACGGTTGCCACCCTGTCTGTTGGTATGTGTACCTCGTCGGTGGCCAGTTGACACCATGTCTGTTTGTATGTGTACCTCGTCGGTGGCCAGTTGACACTCTGTCTGTTGGTATGTATACCTCGTCGGTGGACAGTTGACACCCTGTCTGTTAGTATATGTACCTCGTCGGTGGCCAGTTGACACCCTGTCTGTTGGTATGTGTAGCTCGTCGGTGGCCAGTTGACAAACTATCTGTTGGTATGTATACCTCGTCGGTGGCCAGCTGACACCCTGTCTGTTGGTATGTGTACCTCGTCGGTAGCCAGTTGACACCCTGTCTGTTGGTATGTGTACCTCGTCGGTGGACGGCTGACACCCTGTCTGTTGGTATGTGTAGCTCGTCGGTGGCCAGTTGACACCCTGTCTGTTGGTATGTGTACCTCGTCAGTGGCCAGTTGACACCCTGTCTGTTGGTATGTGTACCTCGTTGGTGGCCAGCTGACACCCTGTCTGTTGGTATGTGTACCTCGTTGGTGGACGGTTGACACCGTGTCTGTTGGTATGTGTACCTCGTTGGTGGCCAGTTGACACTCTGTCTGTTGGTATGTGTACCTCGTCGGTGGCCAGTTGACACTCTGTCTGTTGGTATGTGTACCTCGTCGGTGGATGGTTGACACCCTGTCTGTTGGTATGTGTACCTCGTTGGTGGCCAGTTGACACCCTGTCTGTTTGTATGTGTACCTCGTTGGTGGCCAGTTGATACCCTGTCTGTTGGTATGTGTACCTCGTTGGTGGCCAGTTGACACCCTGTCTGTTGGTATGTGTACCTCGTCGGTGGACGATTGATACCCTGTCTGTTGGTATGTGTACCTCGTCGGTGGCCAGTTGACACCCTGTCTGTTGGTATGTGTACCTCGTTGGTGGACGGTTGCCACCCTGTCTGTTGGTATGTGTACCTCGTCGGTGGCCAGTTGACACCATGTCTGTTTGTATGTGTACCTCGTCGGTGGCCAGTTGACACTCTGTCTGTTGGTATGTATACCTCGTCGGTGGACAGTTGACACCCTGTCTGTTAGTATATGTACCTCGTTGGTGGCCAGTTGACACCCTGTCTGTTGGTATGTGTACCTCGTTGGTGGCCAGTTGACACTCTGTCTGTTGGTATGTATACCTCGTCGGTGGACAGTTGACACCCTGTCTGTTAGTATATGTACCTCGTCGGTGGCCAGTTGACACCCCGTCTGTTTGTATGTGTACCTCGTTGGTGGCCAGTTGATACCCTGTCTGTTGGTATGTGTACCTCGTTGGTGGCCAGTTGACACCCTGTCTGTTAGTATATGTACCTCGTCGGTGGCCAGTTGACACCCTGTCTGTTGGTATGTGTACCTCGTTGGTGGCCAGTTGACACTCTGTCTGTTGGTATGTGTACCTCGTCGGTGGACAGTTGACACCCTGTCTGTTAGTATATGTACCTCGTCGGTGGCCAGTTGACACCCTGTCTGTTGGTATGTGTACCTCGTTGGTGGCCAGTTGACACCCTGTCTGTTGGTATGTGTACCTCGTCGGTGGACGGCTGACACCCTGTCTGTTGGTATGTGTAGCTCGTCGGTGGCCAGTTGACACCCTGTCTGTTGGTATGTGTACCTCGTTGGTGGCCAGTTGACACCCTGTCTGTTGGTATGTGTACCTCGTTGGTGGCCAGTTGACACTCTGTCTGTTGGTATGTATACCTCGTCGGTTGCCAGTTGACATCCTGTCTGTTGGTATGTGTACCTCGTCGGTGGCCAGTTGACACCCTGTCTGTTGGTATGTGTACCTCGTCGGTGGACGATTGATACCCTGTCTGTTGGTATGTGTACCTCGTCGGTGGCCAGTTGACACCCTGTCTGTTGGTATGTGTACCTCGTTGGTGGACGGTTGCCACCCTGTCTGTTGGTATGTGTACCTCGTCGGTGGCCAGTTGACACCATGTCTGTTTGTATGTGTACCTCGTCGGTGGCCAGTTGACACTCTGTCTGTTGGTATGTATACCTCGTCGGTGGACAGTTGACACCCTGTCTGTTAGTATATGTACCTCGTCGGTGGCCAGTTGACACCCTGTCTGTTGGTATGTGTACCTCGTTGGTGGCCAGTTGACACGCTGTCTGTTGGTATGTGTACCTCGTCGGTGGCCAGTTGACACTCTGTCTGTTGGTATGTGTACCTCGTCGATGGCCAGTTGACACCCTGTCTGTTGGTATGTGTACCTCGTTGTTGGCCAGTTGACACTCTGTATGTTGGTATGTGTACCTCGTTGGTGGCCAGTTGACACTCTGTCTGTTGGTCTGTGTACCTCGTTGGTGACCAGTTGACACTCTGTTGGTATGTGTACCTCGTCGGTGGCCAGTTGACACCCTGTCAGTTGGTATGTGTACCTCGTCGGTGGACGGTTGACTCCCTGTCTGTTGGTATGTGTACCTCGTCGGTGGACGGTTGACACCCTGTCTGTTGGTATGTGTACCTCGTCGGTGACCAGTTGACACCCTGTCTGTTGGTATGTGTACCTCGTCGGTGGCCAGTTGACACTCTGTCTGTTGGTATGTGTACCTCGTCGGTGACCAGTTGACACTCTGTCTGTTGGTATGTGTACCTCGTTGGTGGCCAGTTGACACCCTGTCTGTTGGTATGTGTACCTCGTTGGTGGCCAGTTGACACCCTGTATGTTGGTATGTGTACCTCGTTGGTGGCCAGTTGACACTCTGTCTGTTGGTCTGTGTACCTCGTCGGTGGCCAGTTGACACTCTGTCTGTTGGTATGTGTACCTCGTTGTTGGCCAGTTGACACCGTCTGTTGGTATGTGTACCTCGTCGGTGGCCAGTTGACACTCTGTCTGTTGGTATGTGTACCTCGTCGGTGGCCAGTTGACACCCCTGTATGTTGGTATGTGTACCTCGTTGGTGGCCAGTTGACACTCTGTCTGTTGGTCTGTGTACCTCGTTGGTGGCCAGTTGACACTCTGTTGGTATGTGTACCTCGTCGGTGGCCAGTTGACACCCTGTCTGTTGGTATGTGTACCTCGTCGGTGGACGGTTGATTCCCTGTCTGTTGGTATGTGTACCTCGTCGGTGGACGGTTGACACCCTGTCTGTTGGTATGTGTACCTCGTCGGTGACCAGTTGACACCCTGTCTGTTGGTATGTGTACCTCGTCGGTGGCCAGTTGACACTCTGTCTGTTGGTATGTGTACCTCGTCGGTGGCCAGTTGACACTCTGTCTGTTGGTATGTATACCTCGTTGGTGGCCAGTTGACACCCTGTCTGTTGGTATGTGTACCTCGTTGGTGGCCAGTTGACACCCTGTATGTTGGTATGTGTACCTCGTTGGTGGCCAGTTGACACTCTGTCTGTTGGTCTGTGTACCTCGTCGGTGGCCAGTTGACACTCTGTCTGCTGGTATGTGTACCTCGTTGTTGGCCAGTTGACACTGTCTGTTGGTATGTGTACCTCGTTGGTGGTCAGTTGACACTCTGTCTGTTGGTATGTGTACCTCGTTGTTGGCCAGTTGACACTGTCTGTTGGTATGTGTACCTCGTTGGTGGCCAGTTGACACCCTGTCTGTTGGTATGTGTACCTCGTTGGTGGTCAGTTGACACCCTGTCTGTTGGTATGTGTACCTCGTTGTTGGCCAGTTGACACACTGTTTGTTTGAACGGCGCTGTGGCCTGCCAGGTTTGGCTGATCGCGTCCCTAGTTGGCTACTGCATCTACTTCGGCGTGGGAGGCTTCTTGCACGTGAGTACCGTCCGGATACCACCGCCGACAGTACCGTCCGCATACCACCGCCGACAGTACCGTCCGCATACCACCGCCGACAGTACCGTCCGCATACCACCGCCGACAGTACCGTCCGCATAGCACCACCGACAGTACCGTCCGCATACCACCGCCGACAGTACCGTCCGCATACCACCGCCGACAGTACCGTCCGCATACCACCGCCGACAGTACCGTCCGCATACCACCGCCGACAGTACCGTCCGCATACCACCGCCGACAGTACCATACCACCGCCGACAGTACCGTCCGCATACCACCGCCGACAGTACCGTCCGCATACACCGCCGACAGTACCGTCCGCATACCACCGCCGACAGTACCGTCCGCATACCACCGCCGACAGTACCGTCCGCATACCACCGCCGACAGTACCGACCGACAGTACCGTCCGCATACCACCGCCGACAGTACCGTCCGCATACCACCGCCGACAGTACCGTCCGCATACCACCGCCGACAGTACCGTCCGCATACCACCGCCGACAGTACCGTCCGCATACCACCGCCGACAGTACCGTCCGCATACCACCGCCGACAGTACCGTCCGCATACCACCGCCGACAGTACCGCCGCTACCGTCCGCATACCACCGCCGACAGTACCGTCCGCATACCACCGCCGACAGTACCGTCCGCATACCACCGCCGACAGTACCGTCCGCATACCACCGCCGACAGTACCGTCCGCATACCACCGCCGACAGTACCGTCCGCATACCACCGCCGACAGTACCGTCCGCATACCACCGCCGACAGTACCGTCCGCATACCACCGCCGACAGTACCGTCCGCATACCACCGCCGACAGTACCGTCCGCATACCACCGCCGACAGTACCGTCCGCATACCACCGCCGACAGTACCGTCCGCATACCACCGCCGACAGTACCGTCCGCATACCACCGCCGACAGTACCGTCCGCATACCACCGCCGACAGTACCGTCCGCATACCACCGCCGACAGTACCGTCCGCATACCACCGCCGACAGTACCGTCCGCATACCACCGCCGACAGTACCGTCCGCATACCACCGCCGACAGTACCGTCCGCATACCACCGCCGACAGTACCGTCCGCATACCACCGCCGACAGTACCGTCCGCATACCACCGCCGACAGTACCGTCCGCATACCACCGCCGACAGTACCGTCCGCATACCACCGCCGACAGTACCGTCCGCATACCACCGCCGACAGTACCGTCCGCATACCACCGCCGACAGTACCGTCCGCATACCACCGCCGACAGTACCGTCCGCATACCACCGCCGACAGTACCGTCCGCATACCACCGCCGACAGTACCGTCCGCATACCACCGCCGACAGTACCGTCCGCATACCACCGCCGACAGTACCGTCCGCATACCACCGCCGACAGTACCGTCCGCATACCACCGCCGACAGTACCGTCCGCATACCACCGCCGACAGTACCGTCCGCATACCACCGCCGACAGTACCGTCCGCATACCACCGCCGACAGTACCGTCCGCATACCACCGCCGACAGTACCGTCCGCATACCACCGCCGACAGTACCGTCCGCATACCACCGCCGACAGTACCGTCCGCATACCACCGCCGACAGTACCGTCCGCATACCACCGCCGACAGTACCGTCCGCATACCACCGCCGACAGTACCGTCCGCATACCACCGCCGACAGTACCGTCCGCATACCACCGCCGACAGTACCGTCCGCATACCACCGCCGACAGTACCGTCCGCATACCACCGCCGACAGTACCGTCCGCATACCACCGCCGACAGTACCGTCCGCATACCACCGCCGACAGTACCGTCCGCATACCACCGCCGACAGTACCGTCCGCATACCACCGCCGACACCGAACCCGCCGACAGTACCGTCCGCATACCACCGCCGACAGTACCGTCCGCATACCACCGCCGACAGTACCGTCCGCATACCACCGCCGACAGTACCGTCCGCATACCACCGCCGACAGTACCGTCCGCATACCACCGCCGACAGTACCGTCCGCATACCACCGCCGACAGTACCGTCCGCATACCACCGCCGACAGTACCGTCCGCATACCACCGCCGACAGGAACTATGTCACCACTGCCAGGGTGGCGGGTCAAGTGGAGGACCCCCTGGTGCAGTGGAGAGACTGTGTGGTACAGCGGAGGGACTATATTACTACTGAAAGGGTAACCTGTTCAATAGAGGCACCCCATGGCACATTGGAGGGACCCCTGGTGCAGTGGAGGGACCCATGGTACAGTGGAGGGACCCCCTGGTACAGTGGAGGGACCCATGGTACAGTGGAGGGACCCCCTGGTACAGTGGAGGGACCCATGGTGCAGTGGAGGGACCCATGGTGCAGTGGAGGGAACCCTTGGTACAGTGGAGATACTGTGTGGTACAGCGGAGGGACTATATTACTACTGAAAGGGTAACCTGTTCAATAGAGGCATCCCATGGCACAATGGAGGGACCCCATAGTGCACGTGAGGTAGACCATCCATAACGAGAGATGCACTGTGGGGATGCGAGTTCCACCGTAACGGTCTAAAAAAAACTAGGACGGCTAACGCCACGCCCTCCACAGATCAGGTGTGGTGAAGTAAACTGTTGTCTGAAGTGTCTGAATCGTTAGCTTCGCTTGCACAGACAAGATGAAAGTCGTCGTGGCCCAAGCTGGGTCAACATGTTGAAATGAGATATTTCGGAGACGTCAGCCAGCCATAACATGGCTGGACCAAGCGTGCTATAAAGTGTTTCTGACGTCACAAGTAATACTGGCTGGCAAATTTGGTTCGATACCGCAACATACATGGCAGCACTACAAAAACCGGAGCTATCGATGTTGGTCAGGTTCGAACCTTTTCGATGCGGATCGGAGAGGAAATATCCTGATAAGTCACCGACTGAGTTGTTTAAATTTTTTTGTTGCTGCATCATTTGCAATTCCACCGGGCACTTTGACACAGGAAGTCCAATTTGCACACGATATGTATCTGACAAAAGGATTGGAATGGGGAAGGCGAGTCCGGTGCGGGCGGCTTCCACCCCTCACCGCGGAGGAGGGACGCAAGGATCTAATGTGGAAAATAGGTTTGCAAGTTTTTAGCTCTCCAGGTTAATGACTAAACATTGTATAGCTTTCACGCACACACACACACACACACACACATACACACACACACACACACAAACACACACACACACACACACACACACGCACACACACACACACACACACACACACACACACACACACACACACACACACACACACACACACACACACACACACACACACACACACACACACACACACACACACACACACACACACACACACACACACACACACACAGATACACATACATACTTTACTCGTCGTGTCTCTTAGGTCAGATCCTCACACCCCGTCTCGGAGGGGAGGGGTGGTGAGAACCCCTCTCTAATATCCAAACTAAGCGTCGCAGGAACACGAACGAGGTGTCATCGGAAAGCGGCAGACGGGTAGGGACCGACACCACACCAAACAAATCCCCAAAAGTGACGTCACTAGGGGTCCTAGGTTTTCACGACATACATGTTTTTGGCTCTGGGAATTACATTTTTAGGGATATTTGAGAGAAAAGTATTTGGAATCAGAAGCGTGTCATATACAATACAAAATCGAAGTCCGTGAGTGCATATAGGTATTGCGGAGATGCGAAATTGACCGACCTAGCGAACCCGACGAGCATTCAAGGTCACGAAGGTTTCGCCGGTACGGTGGAACGGCGAAGTGGCGGGGGAGGCGATCGCACGACCTTATTTGACCTGAAAGGCCCAGGGTCGAGACGTTTGCAGTGCACTGTATCCGTAACCTACCCTCCTAATTGCACGCCTATAGCTTCAGTAGTTTCTGAAATATTAAGAGTAGGCGCCAACTCCTCCCCCATCCCCTCCTGTGCGTGTTATGTCAGAGGTCCTCCGGCGCTCGTGTCAATCGATCCTGTGCTCAACTATGCTGGCTTTAGGCCACTTAATTAGCTGACAGGATAAATTTGCAATTGATGTGATGCTCGAGACAAAAATAAAAATACAACCACACGTCTAGACGACCAGATTATCACTTCAGGGGTACGAAATTGTCCGGCTCAATTGAAAGCCCAACAAAAGAACAGCGAATACAATTTCCGAAACGTTCCGTTCTATCAGAGTTCAAGATTTTTCCGGCCACGTTTCCTCGTTTGGTCGTATATTAGCGAATAATCTACGAGCCAGCCAACGCACAAGCGCGATGGCCAGCTATTGATATATTAACAATATTAATATCTGTGGGCAAGGCACAACGAAACACATATAGGTGTGCTTCTGTGAGCCCATAGGTGTGTTTCTGTCTCGACTTATACGTCGAGAATCATGGCTCCGGTCATACCAGCATGCATTGAACGGACTGAGACAGAGGAGAGGATTGCGTTTAGGACCAAGACCAAGTGGGTTTTTGCATTTGTATCACTGCGTTCGCTGGGAGCGCTCATTCCGTGTGAGCAGTCGGTGTAAACACGTAATGTGAAAACTGTCTGAGAAACGTGCGTCCCTAAGTGCGTGCTAAGTATGGCTATGTGTGGTGGTGCACGCTTAGTCCTCACTGTCTGCTAGCGATACACTGATAGATCACGATCTCTATATATTCA
Organism: Imbricaverruca yamaguchii; assembly: GCA_034440575.1. Classification (NCBI taxonomy): domain Eukaryota; kingdom Metazoa; phylum Arthropoda; class Thecostraca; family Neoverrucidae; genus Imbricaverruca; species Imbricaverruca yamaguchii. The sequence continues at coordinate 165,523 of JAOTOL010001385.1, forward strand.
CCGCACACGGTCTGACTATGCACGCTGTTATCTCGAGCTTGTCCTGACGCGACCGGCCCTGTCGGGGCCAACAGTCGGGAGTGGGTCGCACATCCGTGGTGCCATAACCAAACCACGGCCCGCGCTCCGCACATGCGACACACGCACAACACCTGCCCTCCAAGTTCACTATCAGGTTCCGGACTATATGCCAACGACTACTCCACATTCCCACCTCACCTCCGAGTCGACGACGACAGGCCGTTGGTGTTGACTCCCTAACACCTGCCGCCACGGCTCGGGCGTCAACGCAGCACAACGCGTCACACAATAGACATGGCGCCGGCGAGTGTGACTGTTACCCGTAAGAAGCGGTGCATTTGCAGGCGAGCGAGAATAAGGAAGGCTGGGGTCTCAGCGACAGGTGAGAACGCCTGCCGCTGCGGCGGGGGGGGGCGGACGGCTCGGTGGCTGGGTGGCTGGGGTGGTGACCGTCGATCGGTCAACTCGTCCGCAAAACGAACAGTGCGCGGTGGGCGGGTCGGCGCGGCCTGACTGGGCGGCGCGGACGGACACGGTAACCAATCATATTACACCCCTGTAACTCACCATATTTCAACCCCTTTAAAATATCACATCACACCCCTGTAACCAATCATAATTACACCCCTGTAACCTCAAGTCAACCCTATCATGCGGTTTTATGCTTTCCGCCGCCTGTCCATTTCATTTGATGTTGATGTGGGGCACATTCGCTATTGAAGGGGCAAAATTGAACATTGAAGGCGCGCATGCCTCTCCAAAGGCACGCAAAGCAACACTCCTGGGTTGGAAGAACTATTGTGTATGAAAATTTGGTTCAGCTTCACAAAGCATGGTCCAACTCCCACGAATAGTTCCGGAGTGCTTTGAGTATGAAGTCTCCTGTTGCACTTCCTATGACACGATCCGGGCACTTGCTGTCCGTGTTCCATTGTGTAGCTCTTTAGCTTGGCACGTACTACAGAGGCGCCAGTTTCGGTCTTAGACCATGGCGGAGCACGCCACATAATGCATATAACACGATCCGGATTAAAATAAAACCGAAATTCATAGAGGCGAGAAAGCTAGGAAAGCGGCAACAGCATATATACCTCCAACTATTTGAATTTATACATGCGGTGGCGCATAATACAGGTAAGTCTGGCGGTTCTCCGGTCCCCTCCCCCCGTCCGCCAGCCCACGTTCTGTTGCGAGCCTAGCAACACCAGACCTAGCAACGTCGGCGACCGAGTCCACCAATCAGCGCATTCGTCCTTGAACTCACCGTTATCGGGCCGAAGTATTTGGTCAGTGCTTCTGCCTCGTGACGGCTCGGCGAGTCGACGCCGCCGAGCTGACGGGATGCAACTCGGCGATGACTCGACAGGTCACGGAGGCATACGACGTGACGTCTTTCCAACAGCCAAAGGGTTAGGCCTAAAAGGGTTCGATACAATGTACTACAAGCCTGGGAAAAAATCGCATCGCGCCCCCGCTTCGCCAACGCGACGGCGGGCGCCCAGGGGGTCCCGACATCACGCCGACACTTTCGACAATGTGGCAGCGGACAGCGGGCGCCCAGCGGTCGTCTCTGACGCGGGCTGGTGTGTTCCAGTGGTACTACTACCGGCTGCGGCGGGACTCGGCGCACCAGTGGAAGTGCCAGCCGGAGAGGTGGCTGCCACCCGACCTCGAGTGGCACGAGATCAAACACGGCTCCATCGCGCTGTTCATCGGTGATTTGTACTGCTAGTCCATGCTGCCCATACTATGCCCAAGGCCTATCGAGCAATGTTGGACAATAGCGTCAGCTGCTGGCTTGGCGTTTAGCTACATATATGACGCGTGTGACGATTGCGATCGACGTCAGTTTTGTATATCCGTGCGCGCACAATTGAACCACTGGTATATAACCAACAACACTGCATGACGTCAAGTAACACTATGACGTCGTCAGGTAATGCTAACACTTTAGGTAGCACTGTATGACGTCGACAGGTAACACTGTATGACGTCGTCAGGTAACACTAAAACGTTAGGTAGCACTGTATGACGTCGACAGGTAGCACTGTATGACGTCGTCAGGTAACACTATGACGTCACCAGGTAACACTGTATGACGTCTTCAGGTAACACTGTGTGACGTCATCAGGCAACGCTGTGTGACGTCATCAGGCAACACTGTATGACGTCGTCAGGCAACACTGTGTGACGTCATCAGGTAACACTGTGTGACGTCATCAGGTAACGCTGTGTGACGTCATCAGGTAACACTGTGTGACGTCATCAGGTAACACTGTGTGACGTCATCAGGTAACACTGTGTGACGTCATCAGGTAACGCTGTGTGACGTCATCAGGCAACGCTGTGTGACGTCATCAGGTAACACTGTGTGACGTATAGGTGACGCTGTGTGACGTCATCAGGCAACACTGTATGACGTTCAGGTAACACTGTGTGACGTCATCAGGTAACACTGTGTGACGTTGAGCTGTGTGACGTCAGTAATATGACGTGTCAGGAACACTGTGTGACGTCATCAGGTAACACTGTGTGACGTCATCAGGTAACACTGTGTGACGTCATCAGGTAACGCTGTGTGACGTCATCAGGCAACGCTGTGTGACGTCATCAGGTAACGCTGTGTGACGTCATCAGGCAACGCTGTGCGACGTCATCAGGTAACACTGTGTGACGTCGTCAGGTAACACTATGACGTCACCAGGTAACACTGTATGACGTCATCAGGTAACGCTGTGTGACGTCATCAGGTAACACGCTGTCGGCGCTGCTGGCCCGCTGGGTGGTGAACGGCGGCTTCAGCACCGTCTACTACCACGTGTCCGACTACGGCTGGACCTGGTGGCTGCTCAGCTGGCCCGTCATCTTTGTGTGGCAGGTCAGGTCAGAACACTGGGGACGGTCAGGTCAGAACACTGGGGACGGTCAGGTAAGAACACTGAGGACGGTCAGGTCAGGTCAGAACACTGGAGACGGTCAGGTCAGAACACTGAGGACGGTCAGGTCAGAACACTGAGGACGGTCAGGTCAGAACACTGAGGACGGTCAGGTCAGAACACTGTAGGCGGTCAGGTAAGAACACTGGGGATGGTCAGGTCAGAACACTGGGGACGGTCGGGTCAGATCAGAACACTGGGGACGGTTGGATCATGTCAGAACGCTGCGGATGATCAGGTCAGGTCATGTCAGAACGCTGGGAACGATCAGGTCAGAACACTGGGACCGTTAAGTCAGGCCAGAACAGCGGGGAACGTCAGGTCAGGTCAGAACACCGGGGACGGTAAGGTCAGGTAAGAACACTGAAGCCGGTCAGGTCAGAACACTGGGGACAATCATGTCGGGTCAGAACACTTTGGAGGGTCAGGTCAGGTCAGAACATTTGGGGCTATCATGTCAGATCAGAACATATGGGACGGTCAGGTCAGACCGCTGGGGACTATCAGGTCAGGACATGTCAGAACGATCAGATGAGGTAAGAACACTGGGGCGGTAAGGTCAGGTCGCTGGGGATGGTCAGATCAGGTCAGAATATTTGTGACGGTCAGGTCAGAACCCTGGGAGCGGTCGGGTCAGGTCAGAACGCTGGGGACAGTCAGGTCAGGTCAGAACACTTTGGACGGTCAGGTCAGGCAAGGACGTCCTGGGATATGCGAGAACAGACCTAACCCACTCTACGGGGTTGGTCAAGACAGAGGCTACTGCGGTTTTCTACAACTGGGTATGATTGAACGGAATCTTTCTTCTCTGATGCAGTTCAGAGCCAGCCAAGGGTTTCCGGAAGCATGTCAGACGCCTGACCTGTCACAGTGTGACAGGTAAAAGGCGCGACATATCCAGTTTCCCGCCAGGTGTCACGGTGGAAGCACGTCGATGGGGAGCTCCTACTTATCAGATAAGTCGTTGCAGAACTGGACAGTACACTAGTCTAAGCTGTGGACAGGTGTTTAGCAATTACTTTTGTGAATACATTTACTTTTCTATCTGATGAACATTTTTTAACACGCAGATTATACTATATCAGCCTAGCGAGGCTGTCCAGCTCCACTTTGCCTTTAGACAACGTGCTGTTTGACTTGTGTGCTTTTCCTGCCCTAGCCTTTCACCTTATAATTTTGACTGTTTAAGTTTAAGATATAGCTTAAGTTTAATCTGCGCCGTCTCTCCGGTCAGATCCTCACACCCCGTTTCGGGGGGGAGGGTGCGAATAGAAACCCCCTCTAAAATCCCAACTAAGCGTCGCACGAAAACGAAAGAGGTGTCATGGGAAATCGCTCGACGAGCAGGGTCCAGATCCACCATGAAAAAAGTTCCGCCAAAAGTGACGTCACTATGGGGCTAGATTTTCACAACTTTTCACGACATACATTATGTTTTTGGCTATGGGAAGTTCATTTTGGGGGATACTTGAAAAACAAAAATTATTTGGAATCAGAAAATGACAGCGAAATCGACCAGGGCTTAACATTTTTTGGCCCACCAAATATATTCTGTTTGAATTTTCAAAATTTTGAGTTTCCAAGTTTTCTTCAATTTTGCTTTTCTAATGGGTAGAGCCGACCGAGAAACGTTGTTGGAAGTCAACCTGCTCTAATAAAAAATACTTACTTTGTCCAGAATCTTCGATTTGAACTGCAGTAGACAAATATGCAAAATATATATGTAGTCAAAATCGAGAAAAAATTACGAATTCCTTTCATACATTTTGTTGCATGCCTAAAGATAATCAAACGCTGAAAGTTTCATTCAAGTATCTGTATTCGTAAAAGCGTGACGACTGGTTTAACGTTTCTGGAGGTGACCTCACTTGACCTTGACTACCTCGTTGACCTTAAATGACCTGACGTCAGAAATTTGAAATGGGATGCCAATTTCATGTAGGAAAAGGTATGCCAAATTTTGGCCCGTTGTCGTGCGCTGTTCGTTCGCTGTCCACGAAAAACCTGAGGGGCGGGGGGCGGATGAAGACCCCCCCCCCGAGAATTGGACGGGTTAAAATAGTGAGTTAAGATTAAATTATCGAGCTTAAATTACACTAGGTAGCTTTGTCAATAGTCCACGGGAACGGCTTCTAGACAGGTGGCGCGGCCTCGTAGCTTAGATTTCTGTAGTGTAGATGAATAAGTTTTGGTCTTTTTGGTGTTAAAGTTTAAGATAGAGTTCAATACTAAGTTGGTGGTATTCATAAGTGCTGTTTGTCTTCTGTTCAATTTCCTGTCTAGCCATAAGTGATATAATAAGTTATATTCATCTAGTTGTCTACTTCCCGTGCAGACACTCTGCACAGGACCAGTTTCGGCGTTGTTTTGGAGTTCTGGGTGGTCTGTCGCATCTGAGGGGGCACCTTCCACCTGCCGTCATCTCCGCGCTGGTCAATGCTCTGGTCTTCTCGGAGATCCGCTACTGTATTTCTGTGTATGGTAACGGAGACAAAGAGAACCAATCTCGCATTTTAAAAAATTATAAACTACTCGGAAAAGGTAATTTTCGGCCGCAAAAAGTTTGACCACGTTTCGGATCTGCTGAGGAGGTTTGGCTGGCTCAGCGCGGGGAACCTGGCCAGTTATCACACCCTTCGCCTCACACACAAGGTGCGTCTTCATGGTGAGCCAGAGTCACTGGCTCACGATCTCACCACCATGGCGGAGATTCGTGACCGGACCACCCGTCAAGACCACAACATGTATGTCCCCCGGTCCCGCACAGAGATGGGGAAGAGACGTTTTAGTTCCAGAGCGCCACACATGTACAACTCACTGCCACCTGAGCTGATGCGGCTTCCCGTGTCGATGTTTGGTCGCCACCTACGGGAGTACCTGTTTGACGTGCCGCCCGTGCCGGACTGATTGACTGCTCGACTTGCTGTTTTTTTTTGTGTTCTTCTGTTATTTTGACCCTCTTTTTTACCTTTTGTGCTGTGTTGTTTTATCTATTTGACGCGATGTCGTAATAGCCACAAGTCAATTGTGGATGACGTCAATAAAGTCTGTCTGTCTGTAGTCACCTCAGCTCATGTTGCAGGACTACTGGACGTACCTGGTGCACCGGCTCTACCACACGCCGTTCCTCTACAAGCACTTCCACAAGCTGCACCACACCTACAAACAGCCGACGGCGTTCAGCGTCACGGCCCTGCATCCGGTGGAGTTTGTACACATTCAGCTGATCATCGTCAGTCCCATCTTCCTGGTGCCCGTCCACTGGGGTAGGTGGTGCTGTACACATTCAGCTGATCATCGTCAGTCCCATCTTCCTGGTGCCGGTCCACTGGGGTAGGTGGTGCTGTACACATTCAGCTGATCATCGTCAGTCCCATCTTCCTGGTGCCGGTCCACTGGGGTAGGTGGTGCTGTACACATTCAGCTGATCATCGTCAGTCCCATCTTCCTGGTGCCGGTCCACTGGGGTAGGTGGTGCTGTACACATTCAGCTGATCATCGTCAGTCCCATCTTCCTGGTGCCCGTCCACTGGGGTAGGTGGTGCTGTACACATTCAGCTGATCATCGTCAGTCCCATCTTCCTGGTGCCCGTCCACTGGGGTAGGTGGTGCTGTCCATTGGTCCTGTACACTGGGGTAGGTGATGCTGTACACTGGTGCTGGCCACTGGAGTAGGTGGTGATGTCCACTGGTGTAGGTGGTGCTGTCCACTGGGGTAGGTGGTGCTGTACACTGGTGTTTGTGGTGATGTCCACTGGGGTAGGTGGTGATGTCCACTGGGGTAGGTGGTGATGTCCACCGGGGTAGGTGGTGATGTCCACTGGGGTAGGTGGTGATGTACACTGGTGTAGGTGGTGATGTCCATTGGTGTAGGTGGCGCTGTCCACTGGGGTAGGTGGTGATGTCCACTGGTGTAGGTGGTGATGTCTACTGGGGTAGGTGGTGATGTCCACTGGGGTAGGTGGTGATGTACACTGGGGTAGGTGGTGATGTCCACTGGGGTAGGTGGTGATGTCCACTGGGGTAGGTGGTGATGTCCACTGGTGTAGGTGGTGATGTCCACTGGGGTAGGTGGTGATGTCCACTGGTGTAGGTGGTGCTGTCCACTGGTGTAGGTGGTGATGTCCACTGGGGTAGGTGGTGATGTCCACTGGTGCTTGTGGTGATGTCCACTGGTGTAGGTGGTGATGTCCACTTGGGTAGGTGGTGATGTCCACTGGTGTTTGTGGTGATGTCCACTAGTGTAGGTGGTGATGTCCACTAGGGTAGGTGGTGATGTCCACTGAGGTAGGTGGCGCTGTCCACTGGTGTACGTGGTGATGTCCACTGGTGTAGGTGGCGCTGTCCACTGGTGTAGGTGGTGATGTCCACCAGGCAGGTGGTGCAAAACTTCTAGAACAGGTCGCACCAATGCAGGGAATGCATGTGATTTTATGTGGACATGCCTGTTAGTGGCTGTGCAGCATGCGCTTGCAAGCTGGGCATCGGCTACAGTTGTATGCCAGGGTGCTCGGCCTCGCATGTGTGTTGCAACACACTTGTTGGCGTCACATTCACACCGCCTTCCGTGTGTCGGCAGGTGCATGCCACACGCACTTGATGCGGTCAAATAATCCACTTATTTCAGTTACGCAAGCGCTTGACTGGAAAGTGTTATTACGCTTCAGAGATGATATGGAACCTGGCACTAGGGAACTGAACACGGACAGTGGACTTCAGATTATTGTCTATGGTATTGGTGACGGACCACAGGTGTCTTGTGTGTTAGGAGTACGTTAATACCAATCTCGCGTCGTGGCGCAGTGTGGCCACGTTTCCTGGAATATCGTGCGTTCATGTTGCACCTGGCGGTCTCTGGGACAGAAGTGTTATACGACCAGAGCGCCCGCCGGGCCTGCCAGTGGCTCGTTGGATGTGTACTGCTGCAGTTGTGATCTCTGTACTGCTGCAGTTGTGATCTCTGTACTGCTTCAGTGGTGATCTCTGTACTGCTGCAGTTGTGATCTCTGTACTGCTTCAGTGGTGATCGCTGTACTGCTGCAGTGGTGATCTCTGTACTGCTGCAGTTGTGATCTCTGTACTGCTGCAGTTGTGATCTCTGTACTGCTGCAGTTGTGATCTCTGTACTGCTGCAGTTGTGATCTCTGTACTGCTGCAGTTGTGATCTCTGTACTGCTTCAGTGGTGATCTCTGTACTGCTTCAATGGTGATCTCTGTACTGCTTCAGTGGTGATCTCTGTACTGCTTCAGTGGTGATCGCTGTACTGCTGCAGTTGTGATCTCTGTACTGCTTCAGTGGTGATCGCTGTACTGCTGCAGTTGTGATCTCTGTACTGCTTCAGTGGTTATATCTGCACTGCTTCAGTGGTGATCTCCGTACTGCTTCAGTGGTGATCTCTGTACTGCTTCAGTGGTGATCTCTGTACCGCTTCAGTGGTGATCGCTGTACCGCTTCAGTGGTGATCGCTGTACTGCTGCAGTGGTGATCGCTGTACTTCTTCAGTGGTGATCTCTGTACTGCTTCAGTGGTGATCTATGTACTGCTGCAGTTGTGATCTCTGTACTGCTTCAGTGGTGATCTCTGTACTGCTTCAGTGGTGATCGCTGTACTGCTTCAGTGGTGATCTCTGTACTGCTTCAGTGGTGATCGCTGTACTGCTTCAGTGGTGATCTCTGTACTGCTTCAGTGGTGATCTCTGTACTGCTTCAGTGGTGATCTCTGTACTGCTGCAGTTGTGATCTCTGTACTGCTGCAGTTGTGATCTCTGTACTGCTTCAGTGGTGATCTCTGTACTGCTTCAGTGGTGATCGCTGTACTGCTTCAGTGGTGATCTCTGTACTTCTTCAGTGGTGATCGCTGTACTGCTTCAGTGGTGATCGCTGCACTGCTTCAGTGGTGATCTCTGTACTGCTTCAGTGGTGATTTCTGTACTGCTTCAGTTGTGATCTCTGTCCTGCTTCAGTGGTGATCTCCGTCCTGCTTCAGTGGTGATCGCTGTACTGCTTCAGTGGTGATCTCTGTCCTGCTTCAGTGGTGATCTCCGTCCTGCTTCAGTGGTGATCGCTGTACCGCTTCAGTGGTGATCGCTGTACTGTTTCAGTTGTGATATCCGTCCTGCTTCAGTGGTGATCGCTGTACTGCTTCAGTGGTGATCGCTGTACTGCTTCAATGGTGATCTTCGTCCTGCTTCAGTGGTGATCGCTGTACTGCTTCAGTGGTGATCGCTGTACTGTTTCAGTTGTGATATCCGTCCTGCTGCTGTATATCTACTACCACGGCATCGTGGACCACTCTGGCATCAACTTCAAGGCCCACTGGTGGCAGCCCTGGCAGCCAGACTGCCTCTTCCACGACAACCACCACCAGTACTTTCACGTCAACTTCGGCTTTAACATGTACATCTGGGACAAGGTAACCGGCCGAAGAACAATGAATGGCCAATGAACAAACCCATGGGCAATGATGACATGACTCTATCGCAAATTGACAAGGACAAAGTAACCGACCACTCTTCCCCGCTGTCGCAAATGCTTCTCAATCTGCTCATTTATTCCTGTTCCTCTCGCTCTTTCTCTTTCTGTCTGTCCCCCTCTCTCTCCCTCTCTCCCTCTGTGCCTCACACCTCATTTCTAGCGTATGGATTTCTCACTCTACCCTCTTCCCCGCCCCTCAACATGTATTCCGGGCACTTTCTGTCCTCACTGCGAACACTTTCGTCACTTTATCCTGTACACACCGTAACGTTCTGTCCACACCGCAGCGTCCTGTTCACACCGTAACGTCCGGCCCACGCCGTAACGTCCTGGCCACACCGTAACGTCCTGACTACATCGTAACGTTCTGTTCACACCGTAACGTCCGGCCCACGCCGTAATGTCCTGGCCACACCATAACGTCCGGCCCACGCCGTAACGTTCTGGCCACACCGTAACGTCCTGGCCACACAGTAACGTCCCGACCACACCGTAACGTCCGGCCGACGCCCTAATGTGCTGCCCACGCCGTAATGTGCTGCCCACGCCCTAATGTGCTGCCCACGCCCTAATGTGCTGTCCACGCCCTAATGTGCTGCCCACGCCCTAATGTGCTGTCCACGCCCTAATGTGCTGTCCATGCCGTAACGTCCGGCCCATGCCATAGGAGCCGTATGCGAGCGTAGCATACTTCCAGAACGGCAGATGCTCATGCAATGCTGAAGTGTACAGCCTCCAAAAAGTTAAGTCAGACAATCTCACTTTCCCCTACTTACTGGTTGAACAGCGCCATCAAAAGGTAACGAAGGAAGATATCGAAATGCCCTGATCCTACTTCAAGTGTTTTGTTTGTCATTGATGCCTCCAAGATCGCTAAATGTTCCCAGATATACCTGACATTCCTGACATGTTCACATGACCCAAGCAGTAAATAATTGCATCACAACTCACAAGCTCAAACAGTTTTTCCGGATTACAATAGCGCGTGCTCTGTTGGCAGCTGCACGGCACACACCGGCGCCCGGACCGTGTCTACCGGGAGGACATCTTCTACGGCAGGGGCAAGGCGCTGGCGGCCTGTTCCCGCCGGGAGCTGGCCGCCGAGGTGGTGGAGCGGCGCTCGGAGAACGTGGCCGCCTACCGCAGTGAGCAGCTCCAGCGCGACATGGTGCGCCAGGCCGAGAGCAGGGTCCACTGAGGTGGCGCTGCTGGTGGTCATGTGGATGATGATGCGGAAGGGTCGACTGAGGTGGCGCTGCTGGTGATCATGTGGGTGGTGATGCGGAAGGATCGAGTGAGGTGGCGCTGCTGGTGGTGATGCGGAAGGATCGAGTGAGGTGGCGCTGCTGGTGGTGATGCGGAAGGGTCGACTGAGGTGACGATGCTGGTGGTCATGTGGGTGGTGACGTGGAAGGGTCGGCTGAGGTGGTGCTGCTGGTCGTCATGTGGGTGGTCATGCGGAAGGGTCGGCTGAGGTGGTGCTGCTGGTGGTCATGTGGATGATGATGCGGAAGGGTCGACTGAGGTGGCGCTGCTGGTGGTCATGTGGGTGGTGATGTGGAAGGGTAGAGGTGAAGCTGGTGGTCAGTGGGTGATGATGGGAAGGGTACGGTGTGGTGGTCATGTGGGTGGTGATGTGGAAGGGTCGACTGAGGTGGCGCTGCTGGTGGTCATGTGGGTGGTGATGTGGAAGGGTCGACTGAGGTGACGATGCTGGTGGTCATGTGGGTGGTGATGTGGAAGGGTCGACTGAGGTGACGATGCTGGTGGTCATGTGGATGATGGCTGGATAGGCGGACAGAGCACTTGATAAAAATGTGTCCTGATTCTTGCTGGAGTGGCTTTATGGACCAGGATTCTATTGCGAAGCAGGGCTTGTTGCGTGAAAGCTGGTCCACCACTTGAATCGTTAACTCCGATTCAATGGAATAATTTTAAGATAAATTTTTACGTGCCGTCGATGCGCCGACACGGCCGTCCGGTAGCTGGTCCTCGGCCTTATCGGGTCAGCTGGCAACTGACACACCCGGCCGGGGGCTAAATGCGAGCGCGCGACGCGACTCGAACCCTGTGTTGCCAGTACAGGGGAGGCCAGTGCAGGCCAGCGCTCTAACCAACTGAGTTACCGGGGCGGCATGCACGGGATGCCCGACCATGCGGGCAGGTTAAACTCTCCGTCACAATGGTGCCAATGAACCTGAATATTCTCAATCGGGGTACTCACGGCCATTGCCGCAAGATTGCACTGAGCATTGGCCCTGCTATTGCAGTGCCTCAAACAATAATTCGGATTAAAAAAGAAACAAAAAACTGATAAAAGATGAGATAGGTGATGGCGATCACGATGGCGATGCTGAAGACGGTGATGCCGGTGACGACGATGGCGGAGAAAGTGCAACGGGAATGGCTGGCGGCGTCTCAACAGCAAGCTTGGCCGAGTGATGGTGGTGGAAGTGATCATCATGCTGGCTGTGATGTACGAACGATGACGATCTGTGTGGACGTACACTGTGCTGATGATGATAGCTCTGGTCAGGATTATCCAGAGGAATTTAACTCGTGGGGCGATCTAGATGTGTATACATGAGATAATTCATCACATATGTATACATATATATCCCACATCTGCAGCAGTGGCAAGGTGCTTATCCTCAAGACACTTATCTTAGGCACGGCGCTTATGCCCTCAAAATTATATAAAACAACACCCATCTTTAGGCCAATGGCCTCACATCTCTCATTGCTGGCAAGGCCTCTGGCGGGCATTAGGGTGACGGCTGCAGTGGAGTTACAATGAGCGATGACGTCTTGCACGACGACCCAGCCTGTCCGCGGCGACCTCCAGCCCACAAACGCCACATTGTTTATTTTCTATTTTGTTCAGCGATGCATCTGGTGAATAAAATAGGTCAATGAAACACACAACATCAATACTTTAAAAAGACGTCCACCAGAGGCGCCACCAGCGCGCACGGTCGCGTCAGGTCCGGGATGGTCTGCCGAACGACATGTAGACGCGTGCGAACACTCTCAGAAGCCTCGGCAGCTTCAGCTTCGGCAGCAGCATGCGGCGCCAGACGAGGTCCGCCGGACGTGGCTGATGAAGTCGCCACGGAAACGTCGGTCTCGTCGGCAGCTTCGGGCCGCGCTGGCGCCGCGCAAAGCGACGACCGGCCGACGGCGCCGCGCGCGCAGCTCGACCGCGGTCGCCGGTGGCGCCGCCCTGGTGGCCCCCACACACACCATAACCCGAATAACAGGAACATTTACAGACTTGATAAAAATCGAGGCGCAGCGGCGATCGCGGCGCGACCGGCCGCCGTCGACGGTTGCGACGCACACCGGCCGCAAGCAGACAAGCACCGCCACACCGAGGTGCTGGACAAGACCAGCCGCACTGAAAACGGCGCCCCGCAGAAACGCACCTCGCCCGGCGCAGCTGCCGCCAAATAATCACAATCACGACCGCGCGCCTGCGCATGCGCAGTCGGTAGCAGGGCGGGGAACATCTAACACGGATCAGAACGTGAGAACCCTGTTGACGTGCTCGAATGGGCGGGCTGGCGCAGACGGAAGCCGGCCGAGGCCACGCGACGCGCAACGCCATCTATTGCGCGCGTCGGCAGTCGCAGCGAGTACGGCTCTTATTGCACACGTATCGGGTGATGCGCGATGCACTAGCCAGCCATCATCGGGCTGTGGTCAAACGAGTGTAACGCACCGCACTCGGGGCGAAAAGATGAACGCGAAGCATCGGCACCTGCAAGGCCGAGAGCGACAGCCCGGGAGTGTGAGTGGGAAAGGGAGTGAGAGTGAGAGGGAGAAGGAGAGAGGGAGAGGGAGAGGGGAAGAGAGAGACAGAGACAGAGACAGAGACAGAGGCAGAGACAAAGACAGACAGAGGAGACAGAGGCAGACAGATACAGAGACAAAGACAGAGACAGAGACAGAGACAGAGACAGAGACAAAGACAAAGACAAAGACAGAGACAGAGACAGAGACAAAGACAGACCGCACCCCAGCTGGGTAGCCTACAGCACAATCGGAATCCATTCACGTGCGGAGAGACAAGAACAAACGCCGTCAGCCCGCTGTGTCGCCCTCGGATGCCGACCGCACCCCGCCGAGCCGAGAGTCACTCAAGCACGCGTCTCCAAGGTCACCACACAGTCTGCAAGGTCACCGCTGCACGGCGCCACGCGCGCCCGCGGGCGGCCGAGTTGGCCCCGCTCGCGCAGAGGCACGTGATAAAGACATCGGTCGGTCGACGTGAGAGCGGAGAACGGTCGGCGCGACGGACAGAACGGACGAGGTCCAAAGGAGCGTCGCGGAAGACGAGCCGAGCGTCGGCAAGAACGGCGCGAGCAGCCGGCATGCGAATTACATCAATGGCAGCGGCAATGACACCAATGGCAGCTGCAAGACACCAATGGTAGCGGTAGTGGCGCCAACGATAGCGGTAGTGGCGCCAACGACAGCCGAAATGGCGCCAACGACAGCCGATATGGCGCCGATGACAGCCCAGTGACGGGCTGATGTCCGATCGCCGAACGGTATCGCTGGCCGTCCCGAACCGTTGGCCTCTCCCGCCATTAACTGACCCCCGCCATTAATCGACTCTCGCCATTAATTGACTTCCGCCATTAATTAACTGCCGCCATTAATTGACTCCCGCCACTGACACCCGTCATTAATTAGCGGGAAGTCGAGCCGATGCGAGCGATCCCAAACGTCGCCAGCAGCCCGACCAAACGGAGACACACAGAGAACGACAACTTATGCAAAATAACAGCCAGTCGGGGGGGGGGGGCGATTGGGGAGGCCCTGAAGTTGGTGACCCGCATCAGCTACCGGCCGCCGGTGAAAATCGCGGAGCAACCCCGGAGCAAGGGTGGCGGCCACTCGCGGCTGGAGAGGACATCGCCCCGTGGTCTGATCGGACTGGAGAGGATATCGCCCCGTGGTCTGATCAGACTGGAGAGGATATCGCCCCGTGGTCTGATCGGACTGGAGAGGATATCGCCCCGTGGTCTGATCAGACTGGAGAGGATATCGCCCCGTGGTCTGATCGGACTGGAGAGGATATCTCCCCGGGATCTGATCGGACTGGAGAGGATATCGCCCCGGGGTCTGACCGGACTGGAGAAGATATCGCCCCGGGATCTGACCGGACTGGAGAAGATATCTCTCCGGGGTGTGGCCGGACTGGATAGGATATCTCCCCGGGGTCTGACCGGACAGCAGCACGTCCGCGGAATGAGCGTCGCTGGCGAACGCCGAGACGCTGCGCAGACGTCGAGCTCGCGCCACCTCGTCTCCAGCCGACGGGTCGAGTCGGATCTGCCGCCATCCCACTCGAAGAGAGGACCGTTTCGTGAAAGAGCGAGTGTCGCACTCGATTTTGACATCGCACTGCCGGAGAGGCACCGCCAGCAGGCTCGTATCACGTCCACGGCGAGACAGGAGAACAATCGTCACATAGCGTCGCCAACCTCTCACGCCGATCGGTCGCGGGTGGACTCGGTAAATGCCGTCGGTTGTGAGATTCGAACCCACAATCTTGCGATCAAGAGTCCGACGCTCTGCCAACTGAGCTACTGCGGCCCCGGCTTCACCTCTCAGCAGCGGACGCCCGCGGCCCGTGCCGGCGCTATCCCGCCAGCTCGCTGTCAATGGGGGAAGGTCGCTCGCGGCCCGAGCCGGCGCTGTCCCGCCAGCTCGCTGTCAATGGGGGAAGGTCGCTCGCGGCCCGAGCCGGCGCTGTCCCGCCAGCTCGCTGTCAATGGGGGAGGGTCGCTCGCGGCCCGAGCCGGCGCTGTCCCGCCAGCTCGCTGTCAATGGGGGAAGGTCGCTCGCGGGCCGAGCTGGCGCTGTCCCGCCAGCTCGCTGTCAATGGGGGAAGGTCGCTCGCGGCCCGAGCCGGCGCTGTCTCGCCAGCTCGCTGTCAATGGGGGAAGGTCGCCGGCGGTACATGCCACGCGGGCGAAAAACGGCACTCTAATTGGTACGAGAAAAGGGCGCGCCGATAATTGTTCCAGTTCGACGGCACGCCTGCTATAAGTGACACTCCGGGACCGGCCGCACAGATAGAGATTTACCGGGTAGCCGACCAACCTAACTCAGCCCCTTCTGAATGACTAGAAATCGATCTGAGCCTAAAGCGGGCGGCGCCCGTACTGTATACTCGTACTTCGGGAGGGGGCACATCATCGCCACCCACAACACTCACACACGAAGTGGCGAAGTACGCCCGAAGTGTCTGAAACGCCCGGCCAGCGAAGAGGACCCGGCGACGGTGGCGCCGCCCGCGGACCGACGGTGGCGCCGCCATCAGGCTGCCGAGGACGACGTGCTGTTGTTGGTGGCGCCACCGCTCACAACACCGCCGAGGAAACACGGCGTCGCCCGCCGCACACCTCGCCAGGGGGCTGGGCACCGCGGGAAATCGAACCCACTGCGCCGGGCCTCCCGGACGCGCTCAGCGTTTCCGGCGAGCCGCCGACTCCCGGCCACGAGACGCCGCCGGCCCAGAACAAGACGTCGCCAGCCCGGCTGCGCAGCGACGACACGCACCGCGGGCCTCCAACCAGCCCTGCCGGCTTCCAGCTCCACCGCCCGACTGCGCTTCCTCCTGCGGGCCTCGCGTCTCGCCTTCGAGTCGCCTTCTTGTCGTCGGCAGTCTCCTCGCCGGACGCCCCGATCCCGCCTTCGGGCCTCCAGTCCCCAGCCTGCAATGTCCGAGTCATACGCAGTGTTCGGCCCTCCGTCGGATGCTCGAGGTGTGCCTTCACGGGCCTCGGCTCCGCCTTCAGGTCCTTCGGGACCTTCGGCCCGGCCCTTGGTCCTTCGGCTCGGCCCTTGGTCCTTCGGCTTCGCCTCCGTGTCCTTCGGCTGCGCTTCCGTGTCCTTCGGCTGCGCCTTCGGGTCCTTCGGCTTCACCTCCGTGTCCTTCGGCGTTCGGGTCCTTCGGCCCGCCACCACCCGTCACAATTCTCACCCGCCACCACCCGTCACAATTCTCACCCGTCACGCCCTCCACCACCCGTCACTGCCGCACCGTCCATCGTACCTAACTGCCGGCGGCACCACTACACCGCTGCCATATTGGCTGGCGGGCGGCGCCGCGCCAATATGGCAGCACTACTTTGCGCCGTTCTGGGAGCGGTGCAGGTGGATGTGCTGCCACCTGCCGTCCAGCCGATGCCATAGTCGGGTCTCCTCGGTCTGCTCCGTGTGCGCCAGGCCTTGTCTGTCGGCGGGGCGAGAACGGTCGTCACACCGAGCGGCAGGGAATGGCAGCCGGTGTCATCAGAGTAGACACAGGGGAGAGAGAACAGCAGTCGGTGTCATCAGAGTAGACACAGGGGAAAGAACAACAACCGGTGTCATCAGAGTAGACACAGGGGAGAGAACAACAACAGCCGGCTCATCAGAGTAAACACGGGGGAGAGAGAGAGGAACAACCAGTGTCATCAGAGTAGACACAGGGGAGAGAACAACAACAGTCGGTGTCATCAGACTAGACACAGAGGAGAGAGAGAACAACAGTCGGTGTCATCAGAGTAGACACAGGGGAGAGAACAACAACAGCCGGGTCATCAGAGTAAACACGGGGGAAAGAACAACAACAGCCGGGTCATCAGAGTAAACACGGGGAGAGAGAGAGAGGAACAACCAGTGCCATCAGAGTAGACACAGGGGAGAGAACAACAACAGTCGGTGTCATCAGAGTAGACACAGGGGAGAGAACAACAACAGTCGGTGTCATCAGAGTAGACACAGGGGAGAGAGAACAACAGTCGGTGTCATCAGAGTAGACACAGGAGAGAGAGAACAACAGTCGGTGTCATCAGACTAGGCACAGGGAGAGAGAGAGAACAACAACAGTCGGTGTCATCAGAGTAGACACAGGGGAGAGAACAACAACAGCCGGGTCATCAGAGTAAACACGGGGGAGAGAGAGAGGAACAACCAGTGTCATCAGAGTAGACACAGGGGAGAGAACAACAACAGTCGGTGTCATCAGAGTAGACACAGGGGAGAGAGAACAACAGTCGGTGTCATCAGAGTAGACACAGGGGAGAGAACAACAACAGTCGGTGTCATCAGAGTAGACACAGGGGGAAAGAACAACAACAGCCGGGTCATCAGAGTAAACACGGGAGAGAGAGAGAGAGGAACAACCAGTGCCATCAGAGTAGACACAGGGGAGAGAACAACAACAGTCGGTGTCATCAGAGTAGACACAGGGGAGAGAACAACAACAGTCGGTGTCATCAGAGTAGACACAGGGGAGAGAGAACAACAGTCGGTGTCATCAGAGTAGACACAGGAGAGAGAGAACAACAGTCGGTGTCATCAGAGTAGACACAGGGAAGAGAGAACAACAGTCGGTGTCATCAGAGTAGACACAAGGGAGAGAGAACAACAGTCGGTGTCATCAGAGTAGACACAGGGGAGAGAACAACAGTCGGTGTCATCAGAGTGGACACAGGGGAGAGAGAACAACAGTCGGTGTCATCAGAGTAGACACAGGGGAGAGAGAACAACAGTCGGTGTCATCAGACTAGGCACAGGGAGAGAGAGAGAACAACAACAGTCGGTGTCGTCAGAGCAGACACAGGGGAGAGAGAACAACAACAGTCGGTGTCATCAGAGTAGACACAGGGGAGAGAACAACAATCGGTGTCATCAGAGTAGACACAGGGGAGAGAGAACAACAGTCGGTGTCATCAGAGTAGACACAGGGGAGAGAACAACAACAGTCGGTGTCATCAGAGTAGACACAGGGGGAGAGAGAGAACACCAGCCAGTGTCATCAGAGTAGACACAGGGGAGAGAGAACAACAACAGTCGGTGTCATCAGAGTAGACACAGGGAAGAGAGAACACCAGCCAGTGTCATCAGAGTAGACACAGGGGAGAGAGAACAACAACAGTCGGTGTCATCAGAGTAGACATAGGGGAGAGAACAACAACAGTCGGTGTCATCAGAGTAGACACAGGGGAGAGAGAACAACAGTCGGTGTCATCAGAGTAGACACAGGGGAGAGAACAACAACAGTCGGTGTCATCAGAGTAGACACAGGGAAGAGAGAACAACAGTCGGTGTCATCAGACTAGACACAAGGGAGAGAGAACAACAGTCGGTGTCATCAGAGTAGACACAGGGGAGAGAACAACAGTCGGTGTCATCAGAGTGGACACAGGGGAGAGAGAACAACAGTCGGTGTCATCAGAGTAGACACAGGGAAGAGAGAACAACAGTCGGTGTCATCAGACTAGACACAGGGGAGAGAGAAAAACAGTTGGTGTCATCAGAGTAGACACAGGGGAGAGAACAACAACAGTCGGTGTCATCAGAGTAGTCACAGGGGAGAGTGAACAACAGTCGGTGTCATCAGAGTAGAGGACGCAGACACAGGGGAGAGAACAACAGTCGGTGTCATCAGACTAGACACAGGGGAGAGAGAAAAACAGTTGGTGTCATCAGAGTAGACACAGGGGAGAGAACAACAACAGTCGGTGTCATCAGAGTAGTCACAGGGGAGAGAGAACAACAGTCGGTGTCATCAGAGTAGACACAGGAGAGAGAGAACAACATTCGGTGTCATCAGACTAGACACAGGGGGAGAGGGAGAACAACAGTCTGTGTCGTCAGAGCAGACACAGGGGAGAGAACAACAGTCGGTGTCATCAGAGTAGACACAGGGGGAGAGAGAACAACAGCCAGTGTCATCAGAGTAGACACAGGGAGAGAGAGAGAGAAAACAGCCGGTGTCATCAGAGCAGTTAGTTAGTTATGTCATCAGAGCAGACACAGGAGAGAGAGAGGAACAACAACCAGTGTCATCAGAGTAGATACAGGGGAGAGAGAGAACAACCAGTGTCATCAGAGTAGACACAGGGGGAGAGAGAAGAAAACAGCCAATGTCATCAGAGTAAACACAGGGGAGAGAACAACAACCAGGGTCATCAGAGTAGACGCAGGGGAGAGAGAGAACAACAGCCGGTGTCATCAGAGCAGACACAGGGAAAGAGAGAGAGGAACAACGACCAGGGTCCTCAGAGTAGACACAGGGGAGAGAGGAACAACCAGTGTCATCAGAGTAGACACAGGGGAGAGACAACAACAACCAGTGTCATCAGAGTAGACACAGGGGAGAGAGAGAGGAACAACAGCCAGTGTCATCAGAGTAGACACAGGGGAGAGAGAGAGAGAACAACTAGTCATTAGAGTAGACGTAGGGAAGTGAGAGAGAACAACAACCGTTCTCATCAGACTAGACAACAGAAATGGATAGCGAGAGGAAGGGAAAAGGAGAACGAGAGGAACAAAAAGAATGAAAGGAAGAAAGTAAAATATGCAAAGAGAGAAAGAGTGAAAGAGTAGAGAGCAAGGGAGAAAGAGTAAAAGAGAGGAGAAAAAGAGAGAAAGAAAGAAAGAGAGACAAAGAGAAAGAGGAAAAGAGAGAAAGAGTGAAAGAGAGAGAGAGAGAGGGGGGGGTGAAAGAGTGAGAGGGAGAAAGAGTGAAAGAGTAGATAAAGAGTGAGAGTCAAAGAGTGAAAGAGAGAAAAGTAATGAAGAAAAGCAAATCGCGAGTGAGACACACTCACGACTCCCTTCAGCATTTTGCGTATATCTTGCATGCAAGCTTACAAAAATAACTAGAAGTGGTTCGGCTGTCATATATCAAGAAAGGTTACCAGTTGTCATCAACTGAGGCACGAGAAACCCAGATGCTGTGAGCTACTAGTCTGTATTCCGTGGCTGATGCGCGCGTCGAGTTGTGAACGCCACGGTCCGGAAAGTTAAATTTTCGTGAAGTTTCTCCAGTTTCCCAGGAGTGTTCAGCGCCCACGAAAAAAAAAACCATATCCCAGGTGGGGTCTGGACCCAAAGGAACCTAACAGTGGTAAGGCTGAACATGGAACCTAACAGTGGTAGTGCATGCACTGCGGCTACAGGAAAGACGTTATGCAATGTTAATGTTAGCTATATAATGCCATACGACCCCACATTCATTCGCCTGTATGACGTCAGACCGAACCAGACAGGATGTTGTCTGACGAGATGAAAACACGGCGGGGTCTGTCAAGCGGCACCACATAAATCAAGATCGCGCCAACCAATACAGCTCCTGTCACGATACATCGACCAGTCGCGCGCCGCGTCCGTGTCGAGATGACGTCACACAAACGGTCGCAGTCACCCACCGGCGAGTGACGTCACACCTGTGTGACGTCACGCGCCGACGTAACGTACCTGTCGATGTACTGCGAGAGCCGGACGTAGGCGATGCAGGCCGCCTCGTCGCCCAGCAGGTGCACGCGCGGGTTCATGATGGTGATGTTGACCGCCTTCCGGTGCTTGGCCGACACGGCTGGAGGGGGAGGGGCGGGCGGGGGTCAGTGGGGTGTGCAGGGGTGTCGGCCCCGGCGAGCCTGCCTTGTTCCCAGCACGCTGGTGCCGTGTCGGAGCGGTACCTTCCCGCCCGCTGACGTGGTGTGTAGGGAAAGGTCTGGGGGCTGTGTACAGTCTGGCGCTGACGTGGTGTGTGTAGGGAACGGTCTGGGAGCTGTGTACAGTCTGGCGCTGACGTGGTGTGTATGGAACGGTCTGGGAGCTGTGTACAGTCTGGCGCTGACGTGGTGTGTATGGAACGGTCTGGGAGCTGTGTACAGTCTGGCGCTGACGTGGGTGTGTAGGGAAAGGTCTGGGAGCTGTGTACAGTCTGGCGCTGACGTGGTGTGTAGGGAAAGGTCTGGGGGCTGTGTACAGTCTGGCGCTGACGTGGTGTGTGTAGGGAAAGGTCTGGGAGCTGTGTACAGTCTGGCGCTGACGTGGTGTGTGTAGGGAAAGGTCTGGGGGCTGTGTACAGTCTGGCGCTGACGTGGTGTGTGTAGGGAAAGGTCTGGGGGCTGTGTACAGTCTGGCGCTGACGTGGTGTGTGTAGGGAAAGGTCTGGGAGCTGTGTACAGTCTGGCGCTGACGTGGTGTGTGTAGGGAACGGTCTGGGAGCTGTGTACAGTCTGGCGCTGACGTGGTGTGTGTAGGGAAAGGTCTGGGAGCTGTGTACAGTCTGGCGCTGACGTGGTGTGTAGGGAACGGTCTGGGAGCTGTGTACAGTCTGGCGCTGACGTGGTGTGTGTAGGGAACGGTCTGGGAGCTGTGTACAGTCTGGCGCTGACGTGGTGTGTAGGGAACGGTCTGGGAGCTGTGTACAGTCTGGCGCTGACGTGGTGTGTAGGGAACGGTCTGGAAGCTGTGTACAGTCTGGCGCTGACGTGGTGTGCAGGGAACGGTCTGGGAGCTGTGTACAGTCTGGCGCTGACGTGGTGTGTAGGGAACGGTCTGGGGGCTGTGTACAGTCTGGCGCTGACGTGGTGTGTAGGGAAAGGTCTGGGAGCTGTGTACAGTCTGGCGCTGACGTGGTGTGTGTAGGGAACGGTCTGGGAGCTGTGTACAGTCTGGCGCTGACGTGGTGTGTGTAGGGAACGGTCTGGGGGCTGTGTACAGTCTGGCGCTGACGTGGTGTGTGTAGGGAAGGTCTGGGAGCTGTGTACAGTCTGGCGCTGACGTGGTGTGGAGGGAACGGTCTGGGAGCTGTGTACAGTCTGGCGCTGACGTGGTGTGGGGAAAGGTCTGGGAGCTGTGTACAGTCTGGCGCTGACGTGGGTGTGTAGGGAACGGTCTGGGAGCTGTGTACAGTCTGGCGCTGACGTGGTGTGTAGGGAACGGTCTGGGGCTGTGTACAGTCTGGCGCTGACGTGGTGTGTAGGGAACGGTCTGGGGCTGTGTACAGTCTGGCGCTGACGTGGTGTGTAGGGAAAGGTCTGGGAGCTGTGTACAGTCTGGCGCTGACGTGGTGTGTGTAGGGAAAGGTCTGGGAGCTGTGTACAGTCTGGCGCTGACGTGGTGTGTAGGGAACGGTCTGGGGGCTGTGTACAGTCTGGCGCTGACGTGGTGTGTGTAGGGAACGGTCTGGGAGCTGTGTACAGTCTGGCGCTGACGTGGTGTGTGTAGGGAACGGTCTGGGAGCTGTGTACAGTCTGGCGCTGACGTGGTGTGTGTGGGAACGGTCTGGGAGCTGTGTACAGTCTGGCGCTGACGTGGTGTGTAGGGAACGGTCTGGGAGCTGTGTACAGTCTGGCGCTGACGTGGTGTGTGTAGGGAACGGTCTGGGAGCTGTGTACAGTCTGGCGCTGACGTGGTGTGTGTAGGGAACGGTCTGGGAGCTGTGTACAGTCTGGCGCTGACGTGGTGTGTGTAGGGAACGGTCTGGGAGCTGTGTACAGTCTGGCGCTGACGTGGTGTGTGTAGGGGAACGGTCTGGGAGCTGTGTACAGTCTGGCGCTGACGTGGTGTGTGTAGGGGAACGGTCTGGGAGCTGTGTACAGTCTGGCGCTGACGTGGTGTGTGTAGGGAACGGTCTGGGAGCTGTGTACAGTCTGGCGCTGACGTGGTGTGTGTAGGGAAAGGTCTGGGAGCTGTGTACAGTCTGGCGCTGACGTGGTGTGTGTAGGGAACGGTCTGGGGCTGTGTACAGTCTGGCGCTGACGTGGTGTGTAGGGAAGGTCTGGGGGCTGTGTACAGTCTGGCGCTGACGTGGGTGTGTAGGGAAAGGTCTGGGAGCTGTGTACAGTCTGGCGCTGACGTGGTGTGTGTAGGGAACGGTCTGGGAGCTGTGTACAGTCTGGCGCTGACGTGTGTGTG
Source organism: Imbricaverruca yamaguchii (assembly GCA_034440575.1). Lineage (NCBI taxonomy): Eukaryota > Metazoa > Arthropoda > Thecostraca > Neoverrucidae > Imbricaverruca > Imbricaverruca yamaguchii. The sequence goes on from JAOTOL010001385.1 coordinate 188,670, forward strand.
TAGGGAAAGGTCTGGGAGCTGTGTACAGTCTGGCGCTGACGTGGTGTGTGTAGGGAAAGGTCTGGGGGCTGTGTACAGTCTGGCGCTGACGTGGTGTGTGTAGGGAAAGGTCTGGGAGCTGTGTACAGTCTGGCGCTGACGTGGTGTGTGTAGGGAAGGTCTGGGAGCTGTGTACAGTCTGGCGCTGACGTGGTGTGTAGGGGAACGGTCTGGGAGCTGTGTACAGTCTGGCGCTGACGTGGTGTGTGTAGGGAAAGGTCTGGGAGCTGTGTACAGTCTGGCGCTGACGTGGTGTGTAGGGAAAGGTCTGGGAGCTGTGTACAGTCTGGCGCTGACGTGGTGTAGGGAACGGTCTGGGAGCTGTGTACAGTCTGGCGCTGACGTGGTGTGTGTAGGGAAAGGTCTGGGGGCTGTGTACAGTCTGGCGCTGACGTGGTGTGTGTAGGGAAAGGTCTGGGGGCTGTGTACAGTCTGGCGCTGACGTGGTGTGTGTAGGGAAAGGTCTGGGAGCTGTGTACAGTCTGGCGCTGACGTGGTGTGTGTAGGGAAAGGTCTGGGGGCTGTGTACAGTCTGGCGCTGACGTGGTGTGTGTAGGGAAAGGTCTGGGAGCTGTGTACAGTCGAGTGGCCACTCCACCTGATCCTCCCTTACCATGGCTGACCCTCCCTGACCACATACCTGACCCTCCCTTACCATGCCTGACCCTCCTGACCACAGATCTGACCCTCCTGACCATTACCTGATCCTCCTTACCATGGCTGACTCGACAGCTCCTGACATGCTGCCTTGCCATCTACCTGATCCTCCCTTACCATGGCTGACCCTCCCTGACCACATACCTGACCCTCCCTTACCATGCCTGACCCTCCCTGACCACAGATCTGACCCTCCCTGACCATCTACCTGATCCTCACTTACCATGCCTGACCCTCCCTGACCACAGACCTGACCCTCCCTGACCATGCCTGACCCTCCCTGACCACATACCTGACCCTCCCTTACCATGCCTGACCCTCCCTGACCACAGACCTGACCCTCCCTGACCATCTACCTGATCCTCCCTTACCATGCCTGACCCTCCCTGACCACAGACCTGACCCTCCCTGACCATCTACCTGATCCTCCCTTACCATGCCTGACCCTCCCTGACCACAGACCTGACCCTCCCTGACCATCTACCTGATCCTCCCTTACCATGCCTGACCCTCCCTGACCACAGACCTGACCCTCCCTGACCATCTACCTGATCCTCCCTTACCATGCCTGACCCTCCCTGACCACAGACCTGACCCTCCCTGACCATCTACCTGATCCTCCCTCACCATGCCTGGCCCTCCCTGACCATCCCTGACCATCCACCTGATCCTCCCTTACCACAGACCTGACCCTCCCTGACTATCCACCTGATCCGCCCTTACCATGCCTGACCCTCCCTGACCATCCACCTGATCCTCCCTTACCATGCCTGACCCTCCCTGACCATCCACCTGATCCTCCCTTACCAAGCCTGACCCTCCCTGGACATCCACCTGACCCTCCCTGACCACCCACCTGATCCTCCCTTACCATGCCTGACCCTCCCTGAACATCCCAGGCCATCCACCTGATCCTCCCTGGCCATGCCTGACCCTCCACCTGACCCTCCATGGGCCAGGCGACCTTCCACCTGACCACCTGACGGCGAGACGACCAAGTCGTACTCGCCGGATCTAGTGGTGACACACTCCGGAAACAGTGCCCAGACTGTACCGTGTACAGTCTCAATAACGTCGTGCACAATCCACAGAACATTGTCGAAACAATGCGAGGAAAATTATCCAGCACCGAGAACATCGCATGCGCAGCATGCAGTAACAACAGCAACACACAGCAAGGGTGCACTCAGGGCCAGACCCAAGAATTCTCATGAGGGGGTACATTTCCTCGGATGGGCGCCTTCGGCAGAAACTTCGCTGAGCGAGGAGTCATTGGAGCATGCCGCGAGATGACCGTACAATACAATACAACGCCGCAGGGTGACCCTCTCGTCTCAGAGGGAAGCCTCTGTCTCCAACAGGTTCGTCGTTGGCTGGCAGATCTGTTGAGCGAGGCGAAAGGCCACTCGAGCCCATTCGAATCAGAGTCACCACCTTTCCATGTAGGGGCGCATTCCCTGACGCCATCTCCTGTACCGGCTCCTTGGGGCACACTGGGCGGGGCGATGCAACCACTGTGATGTGACCACTTCGTGCCGCTAATCACAGCCGCGCTCAGTCTGGCCACACCTGCGCCGGGGGCTGCTCTGTACCCAGACCACCCGACACATCCGACATCCTGCACCCAGACCACCCGACACATCCGACATACTGCCCCCAGACCACCCGGCACATCCGACATACTGCCCCCAGACCACCCGGCACATCCGACATACTGCCCCCAGACCACCCGGCACATCCGACATACTGCCCCCAGACCACCCGACACATCCGACATACTGCACATCCGACCACCCGACACATCCGACATCCTGTACATCTGACCACCCGACACATCCGACATCCTGTACATCTGACCACCCGGCACATCCGACATCCTCCACCCAGACCACCCGGCACATCCGACATCCTGCACCCAGACCACCCGGCACATCCGACATCCTCCACCCAGACCACCCGGCACATCCGACATCCTGCACCCAGACCACCCGGCACATCCGACATCCTCCACCCAGACCACCCGGCACATCCGACATACTGCCCCCAGACCACCCGGCACATCCGACATCCTGCACCCAGACCACCCGACACATCCGACATACTGCCCCCAGACCACCCGGCACATCCGACATCCTGCACCCAGACCACCCGGCACATCCGACATACTGCCCCCAGACCACCCGGCACATCCGACATCCTGCACCCAGACCACCCGGCACATCCGACATACTCCCCAGACCACCCGGCACATCCGACATACTGCCCCCAGACCACCCGGCACATCCGACATACTACACCACCCGGCACATCCGATCATCATCTCCCAGACCACCCGGCACATCCGACATACTGCACATCCTGTCATCATCTGATCATCCTGCACATCCGACATCCTGCACATCTGATCATCTGACCACCCGACACATCCGACATCCTGCACATCCGACATCCTGTACATCCGACATCCTGCACATCTGATCATCATCTGACCACCCGGCACATCCGACATCCTGTACATCCGACATCCTGCACATCTGATCATCATCTGATCATCCTGCACATCCGACATCCTGTACATCCGACATCCTGCACATCTGATCATCATCTGATCATCCTGCACATCCGACATCCTGTACATCTGACAACCTGCACATCTGATCATCTGACCACCCGGCACATCCGACATACTGTACATCTGACATCCTGTGCACCTGACATCCTACAACATCTGACATCCTGTACATCCGACAACCTGCACATCTGATCATCATCTGACCACATCCGACATACTGTACATCCGACATCCTGCACATCTGACATCCTGCACATCTGATCATCATCTGACCACCCGGCATATCCGACATACTGTACATCTGATCATCATCTGACCACCCAGCACCCAGACCACCCAGCACATCCGACATCCTGCACATCTGATCATCATCTGACCACCCGGCATATCCGACATACTGTACATCTGATCATCATCTGACCACCCAGCACCCAGACCACCCAGCACATCCGACATCCTGCACATCTGATCATCATCTGACCACCCGGCATATCCGACATACTGTACATCCGACATCCTGCACATCTGACAACCTGCACATCTGACATCCTGCACATCTGACATCCTGCACATCTGACATCCTGCACATCTGACATCCTGCACATCTGACATCCTGCACATCTGACATCCTGCACATCTGACATTATGTACATCTGACCATCATCGGTAAAAGTTGAAATTATTGGGAAAGCCAAAATTGAGGGCCACTTGCCCCCTCAAAGGTATACAAAGCACCACCCATGAGCTTGACCTCATAGAAAATACCTCCAGACATCTTCTGACCTGACACCTGATCTCTAGACATCTGATCTTTTGACAATTTCTGACGTCCTGACGCATCCTGACCTGACACCTGACACCACCTCATCTCCCGACACCTCCTGACACCATCTGATGTCCAGATTTTCTGACCCCTGACCCCTGATCTGACACCACCTGATCTCTTGACACCACCTGACCTCCTGACCTGACCTCCTGACCTGACCTCCTGACAGAGAGGCAGCAGTGTTGGCCGAACTTCTCGTGTTGGGGACCGGAATTCGGACCGTTTCGGAATGACCCTTCCCCACCTTGTCCTTCGGATTGACCCGCTAACGTCCGCCAGCTGTCTTTGGAGACTACACTGGAGCGGGAAACACACAAACAACAGCGGGTACCTACATTATTCTGAACCACACATACACACAGCATCGATGAACTTAGTTTGCGCAGGACGTCAATGGAATTGTCGCCACGTTCAGCACTATTAGTTGTGGAAACAATTTTATTACAAGATGATTGACAAACAATGCATTGGTATTATGCATAAAGGCTGATGCTGGATAGGAAGTAATGATCACCAAAAAACTGTCAGTACTTTTAGTCTGCATGACCACAATTGCCAGCCCAATATCCACCGCCGTTCTGTAAAACCAGAGCGTGCATCATGTGGTCTAATGGCACACAAAAGCAGACAACCAGGCTCGTGAAGTAGGCTGAAGTAGGCTGATGTAGGCTGAAGTAGGCTGAAGTATGCTTCAGTAGGTAAGCCGGCTTTCTCCATGTCGCTCACGCGTCACTCCATGGCAGTTTAGATCGAACGGCTTTAGCGATGGCATGATGGGCTACACTCCAACAGCAGCTCGCTGATTGGCTGCGCTGAAGTGCAGACCACGCCCCAATAGCGCCTCGCGAATACGACAGAGATGGCTTCGGTTATGTTACGACGCATTCAACCGTTCGGTTATACAGCGTCGCCATCCTCTCCGCCGATTGGTCGCGGGCGGACTCGGTAAATGCCGTCGGTTGTGAGATTCGAACCAACAATCTTGCAATCAAGAGTCCGACGCTCTACCAATTCAGCTACCCCCCCCCTTCCGCATCCCACCCCCGGCCACCGACAGAGATACCTAAATTACCGCCCTGTAGCTACCTCACCACCGAATTACGTTGAGCATCTCATTTTGCATGATCTCGATTCGGGCCTGATATTTTGCATTCGCCACCGAATTACATTAAGCATAACTCAGATTAAGAGCATCTGATAAGCTCATGCGAAGCCTTATACCCGAACGGAAGTGGTCCACAGTCAATTTATTGCCTAACTTCGCACGTGGACTGCGCAGTCAGAGGCTTCGGCTTTTCTGGGTAGCACTTACAGTGGTAAAACCGTGAAGCTTACCAATGGTTGAAAATCTTGCCAAATGACCAGAATTCATCCCGTCTTTGTGCCAAGTGCGGCTAGATGTGCCTCAGAGATGCTATGAACTGAAGACAATCTTTTGACGTTAAGTACTTAACAGCACGAAGTTGATGCTGGTTTCAGTGGCGGCTTTAGTCGATGAAATACCTACGAAACCTTTCAACGGCTCGCTGCGCCCCAGTTGGCTGAAGGTACCAACTGCTGAGCACGTGACCACATATGCATAAAATCAGTCCAGTGGTTAGGAGCTTAGTGACTCGTCGACTGTTGTATTATGCATCGCCGTCAACATGTCAGGCTAATCTCGCGGTCCTGAGTAGAGAGGGCGACAGGTGAGATTTGAACCCACAACCTTTGGATGGGAGACGGGGATCCCATTTTCTAATGGCCCTTTAAAATCAGTCTGATTAGTGAGCAGGCCTTATTTGATCACATACGTGAATATTGAATCCCAGACCAAAAATAAAAGTAGGTAGCTGTAAAAAGCTACTTCATTTTGGTGGCAGAAAATGATTCGAGAAAAAATTGCAACTAGCATCTCGCATAATCAAAGACCCCGTGAGAAGCCTAAAAACTAAATTCTGAATGCAACAACCCGTTTTCCAAACACGCCCGAATTTTGCATCCACAGGTATGCCGGCGTCACTTGTTCGAATTAATCAACACACCCTCTGGATCCCTGACCTAACCTAACCTAACCTGAGTCCGTTGTGAAGGCTGTCATTTGCATCATAACAAATATATATATATATATATATATATATATATATATATATATATATATATATATATATATATGCATATATAACAAGCAACACTAACTTGCATGTGCGCTCCCAGAACAACCGTTGAATTTCTCCTTCTGGGAGCTTAAGTTCCGTCCATCGACTTGTCCGAAAGCATATTCCGGATTGGAGCACAACAGGCAAGCTAGCAGGATATGAGTGTTGACGATAAGTTCCAGACTAAAATTCGGCATTCAGCTGGCAAAATCCAGGTCGATGGTGATTCTGGGATACAGTACGGGATCTAGAAGGAACGAAACCATTTGACGAAACTTAAAAAAATTGGTCTGACACGTGGGTGGTGGGAAATGGGGCAAAAGAACTACTAAATTCTACGCCTAGCAATGTTTTAGCAACACAACTTGTTTAAAAGTGCGCCGAGGTGGCTCTGCAGGACTGCGGGTGTGCCGAGGAAAAGCGAATGGTGCGCGATGATGAAAAGCGATGAGCAGACAAAACACACCACTCGAGCAATGAAATTCCCTTCATCGGCAGACAAAACACACCACCCGGGGATGAAATTCCCTTCATCGGCAGACAAAACACACCACCCTGGGAGGGGACGGGTGAAATTTACTCCCTCGGCAGAAATCCACTTAATTCACGTACGCCGTGATAACGTCATCAGAGACAGGCACCCACCGTTGTCGAAGTAGAACTTGTGGAACTCCATGCCTTCCACCATGTTACACAGCGCCTCCGGCTCGAACGATGTCAGTCGGGGGTCACAGAGCTTGCTGAAACATCAACCAGACGTCAGCTGATGTGCGCAAGTGTGATGTGGAGGTGGCCACCAAGGTACACCAGACGTCAGGTGATGTGAGCAGGTGTGATGTGGGCTGTGTGTGATGGGGGGGGGGGGACACTGTAAGGAGGCTTACATATTTTTACTCGTGAAGCTATTTCCCACATTCCCCTTCCCTTACAAACATTTGCCCCGAGAAGTAAAAGCAAACGCGAGTGGCGCCGGCGCCAAGATCAGAAGGCGGCTCCGGAAACAACAACCCGAGTAATGGCCTGGCACCTTCAGCTGGCAGACAGGGGTCCAAACACCAGCTGAACCACCTCCGGCAGAAGGGTCATTGCCCCGTGAGGTCGGTGACCACGCGCAGGATAACCTTCTAAAACGCCATGAAGGCCCCAGGCGGCAAAGGCAAACCCGACGAATCAAATGCACGAGCTTACCCCGAAGCCCTATAAGTGGGTACATAAAAAGGTTTAACGCTGTTGTTTGACGATGAACTGATCGGCGATAAAGTGCTCAAGATTCACTGGAAAGTGCAAAATGAAATTGTGATGGCGCAGCCTTGAAGGAAAACATCCTCTCAAACGCACACCAAAGCACAAATCCAGCTGTGAGTGTAAATCAGGTCCAAGCGACCACGTCCGAAAATGATTCGAAGAGCGATCACTCACACACATGATGAGACACGGAAATCAAACTTGCTGCGTGAGTGTAGCTGCGCACACACGTCAACCGGACAGGACAAGCGCTCATCTCAGACTCACTAATTACCGGGCAGGACAAGCGCTCATCTCAGACTCACTAATTACCGGGCAGGACAAGCGCTCATCTCAGACTCACTAATTACCGGGCAGGACAAGCGCTCATCTCAGACTCACTAATTACCGGGCAGGTCTACAAGCGCTCATCTCAGACTCACTAATTACCGGGCAGGACAAGCGCTCATCTCAGACTCACTAATTACCGGGCAGGACAAGCGCTCATCTCAGACTCACTAATTACCGGGCAGGACAAGCGCTCATCTCAGACTCACTAATTACCGGGCAGGACAAGCGCTCATCTCAGACTCACTAATTACCGGGCAGGACAAGCGCTCATCTCAGACTCACTAATTACCGGGCAGGACAAGCGCTCATCTCAGACTCACTAATTACCGGGCAGGACAAGCGCTCATCTCAGACTCACTAATTACCGGGCAGGACAAGCGCTCATCTCAGACTCACTAATTACCGGGCAGGACAAGCGCTCATCTCAGACTCACTAATTACCGGGCAGGACAAGCGCTCATCTCAGACTCACTAATTACCGGGCAGGACAAGCGCTCATCTCAGACTCACTAATTACCGGGCAGGACAAGCGCTCATCTCAGACTCACTAATTACCGGGCAGGACAAGCGCTCATCTCAGACTCACTAATTACCGGGCAGGACAAGCGCTCATCTCAGACTCACTAATTACCGGGCAGGGAGCGCCATCAGACTCACTAATTACGGGGGAAAAGTTAGCGCTCATCTCAGACTCACTAATTACCGGGCAGGACAAGCGCTCATCTCAGACTCACTAATTACCGGGCAGAAAAACGCCTCAGACTCACTAATTACCGGGCAGGACAAGCGCTCATCTCAGACTCACTAATTACCGGGCAGGACAAGCGCTCATCTCAGACTCACTAATTACCGGGCAGGACAAGCGCTCATCTCAGACTCACTAATTGACCGGGCAGGACAAGCGCTCATCTCAGACTCACTAATTACCGGGCAGGACAAGCGCTCATCTCAGATCACTAATTACCGGGCAGGACAAGCGCTCATCTCAGACTCACTAATTACCGGGCAGGACAAGCGCTCATCTCAGACTCACTAATTACCGGGCAGGACAAGCGCTCATCTCAGACTCACTAATTACCGGGCAGGACAAGCGCTCATCTCAGACTCACTAATTACCGGGCAGGACAAGCGCTCATCTCAGACTCACTAATTACCGGGCAGGACAAGCGCTCATCTCAGACTCACTAATTACCGGGCAGGACAAGCGCTCATCTCAGACTCACTAATTACCGGGCAGGACAAGCGCTCATCTCAGACTCACTAATTACCGGGCAGGACAAGCGCTCATCTCAGACTCACTAATTACCGGGCAGGACAAGCGCTCATCTCAGACTCACTAATTACCGGGCAGGGTAAGCGCTCATCTCAGACTCACTAATTACCGGGCAGGACAAGCGCTCATCTCAGACTCACTAATTACCGGGCAGGACAAGCGCTCATCTCAGACTCACTAATTACCGGGCAGGACAAGCGCTCATCTCAGACTCACTAATTACCGGGCAGGACAAGCGCTCATCTCAGACTCACTAATTACCGGGCAGGACAAGCGCTCATCTCAGACTCACTAATTACCGGGCAGGGTGGCGCTCATCTCAGACTCACTAATTACCGGGCAGGACAAGCGCTCATCTCAGACTCACTAATTACCGGGCAGGACAAGCGCTCATCTCAGACTCACTAATTACCGGGCAGGACAAGCGCTCATCTCAGACTCACTAATTACCGGGCAACGCGATAGGGTCAATGTTAAACTTTTATATATGGGAGAGGGCATATACTGCTCCCGTCACCTTAAGCCGCGGCCATTATCGGAGAGCATAAACACGAAACCATGTATTAATACGTCAGGCAATGCGGCTGAGCGCTTCCTCATAATGGACGGCCAGTGAAGACGAAACTTCACATCAGAAGTGCAGTGAGGGCACGTGGTGATGTACAGCCACGTGGTGATGTACAGCCACGTGGTGATGTACAGCCACGTGGTGATGTACAGCCACGTGGTGATGTACAGCCACGTGGTGATGTACAGCCACGTGGTGATGCATAGGCACGTAGTGATGTACACACGTTAGCCACGTGGTGATGTACAGCCACGTGGTGATGTACAGCCACGTGGTGATGTACAGCCACGTGGTGATGTACAGCCACGTGGTGATGTACAGCCACGTGGTGATGTACAGCCACGTGGTGATGTACAGCCACGTGGTGATGTACATCCACGTGGTGATGTACAGTCACGTGGTGATGTACAGCCACGTGGTGATGTAAAGCCACGTGGTGATGCATAGGCACGTGGTGATGCATAGGCACGTGGTGATGTACAGCCACGTGGTGATGTACAGCCACGTGGTGATGTACAGCCACGTGGTGATGCATAGGCACGTGGTGATGTACAGCCACGTGGTGATGTACAGCCACGTGGTGATGTACAGCCACGTGGTGATGTACAGCCACGTGGTGATGTACAGCCACGTGGTGATGTAAAGCCACGTGGTGATGTACAGCCACGTGGTGATGCACAGGCACGTGGTGATGTACAGTCACGTGGTGATGTACAGGCGCGTGGTGATGTACAGCCACGTGGCGATACACAGCTGTGTGCCCCCGGCGGTTTACTTCCCGCCAGCGTCAAATGGAAGCCATTGGATACATTCCCGCGGGTATTTGCCGGACAATTTACTGGTAGCATTTCACGTGATGCAGGTCATCGCTATCAGAACTCGAAATCACAGGGAAGCAAGCCTTCTGGGTCCGGGCGGTGGTGGTTGTTGGTTTTTATGACACGTCGACCGCTGAGTCATGCAGCGTTGGCAATCTCTCATGCCGATTGGTCACGGGCGAGGAGTAGCGACAGGCGAGACTCGAACCCACACTCTTTCGATTGTGAGATGGGCAACGTACCCCTAGACTACTCGTCCCCGCAGTATGGGTCCGATGAGGCGACACACGCTTGGTAGAGAACAATTTTGGTACGAAGAGGATGGGAAGGCGAGAAATGTCTCTTAATGCGCTAAGGCAATGAAAACGCCACGAACTGAATCTACTGGAGCGATACAAATTTGACGCCAAGGAAGGCGAAGCTCAGAGATTGCGACAGACCAGGTAGGAAACTGAAAATACACGAACATTACGTGAGGGAAGATATACAAAAGTGTCATGCTGATAGCCGTGTGAGGGGGAGGGGGATCTGGGTACTGGACAATACAACACCGTTGTCTGGTGAATGTTTGTGTAGTGTGGGATGTGATTATATGTCAGCTGAGGCAGTCAGACTCACGCGTATCCCTCATAATTTCCAGACGCGATGGTCGAAATCAGTTGCTCCGTGAGCCGCACGATCTCCTGCTTCCGCACTGAAACAGAACAACGGTCAGGTCAGGTCAGGTCAGGTCAGGTCAGGTCAGGTCGGGTCGGGTCTTGTCGGGTCGGATAGGGTCGGGTCGGGTCCGATAGGATCAGGTCGGGTCGGGTCGAATCGGCACTGAACGGGTCGGATGGGGTCTAGTCTTGTCAGGCCAGGTCAGGTCAGGTCAGGTCATATCCAGTTGGATCAGACGAGGACAGTACAGGCAGACCACGTCACGCCACACCATACCACAGCACGCCAGATCAGACTAATTCAGGCCAGACCAGATCAGGTCAGGTCAGGTCAGGTCAGATTACCAGTCGTTGGGCCTCGCTGCCGTGAGCCGGTTCAGTCCGTGTGATCCGAGTCGATAGAGGAGAGCGGCTTCAGGACAGGACGGACAGGAGGGCGGCCCTCCAGCCCATTGCTCCACGTCAATACAGGACGTCATCTCCATACGACATGTCATGGGAAACGTCACATGTTAGACAATACGTCAGCACGACACGACATGTCACGGAAGGCCTGCCGACTGGTTCGATAATGGTCGGCAGGTGGCGCGCGCCCAGACCAGGCCGCCAATAGCCGCCGACCCCTGCGAACAGTCAGCAGACCAGACCGCCAATAGCCGCCGACCCCTGCGAACAGTCAGCCGGCACAGTGTCATAATCAGTCACAAACTGCTGAGCTGGCCAACGCAGTGTAGCTCGCATGCCAGTGTAGCTCAGGACAGCTACTGAACCAGTGTAGCTCACGGACAGCTACTGGACCAGTGGAGGTCACGGGCAGCTACTGGACCAGTGGAGCTCAGAACAGCTACTGAACCAGTGGAGGTCAGGACAGCTACTGGACCAGTGTAGCCACGGACAGCTACTGAACCAGTGTAGCCACTGACAGCTACTAGACCAGTGTAGCCACGGACAGCTACTGGACCAATGTAGCCACGGACAGCTACTGGACCAATGCAGCCACGGACAGCTTTTGGGTCAATGTAGCTCAGGACAGCTACTGGACCAGTGTAGCCACGAACAGCTACTGGACCAATGTAACCACGGACAGCTACTGGACCAGTGTAGCCACGGACAGCTACTGGACCAGTGTAGCCACGGACAGCTACTGGACCAATGCAGCCACGGACAGCTATTGGGTCAATGTAGCTCAGGACAGCTACTGAACCAGTGTAGCCACTGACAGCTACTGGACCAGTGTAGCCAATGACAGCTACTGAACCAGTGTAGCCACGGACAGCTACACTGGACCAGTGGAGGTCAGGACAGCTACACTGGACCAGTGTAGCTCAGGACAGCTACTGAACCAGTGGAGGTCAGGGCAGCTACTGAACCAGTGTAGCTCAGAACAGCTACTGAACCAGTGTAGCCACGGACAGCTACACTGGACCAGTGGAGCTCAGGACAGCTACTGGACCAATGGAGCTCAGGACAGCTACACTGGACCAGTGGAGCTCAGGACAGCTACACTGGACCAGTGTAGCTCAGGACAGCTACTGGACCAGTGTAGCTCAGGACCGCACGCTGGCCAGTGTAGCTCAAGACAGCTCGGTAGCCAGTGGAGCTCAGGATATTTCGCTAGGGAGTACAGCTCAAGACAGTTTGTCAGCGATCGGGGCCGAAGACAGCTCCTTGCTTAAGGCCGGGGTTCATAGCCCGGGCGATGGTGGTCTCTTGACCCTGCAACGACCACCCGCCCCCATTTGGAAGCGGATCCTCGCGCCCGGACGATTCGTCAGCAGAACTATAGTTCACGTGACATCGGACTTCAGTGTGTGAGCGGCGTCGAAGGCGCCCGGGGCGATCAGGTTCTCGCGCCCGGCTGCCATTCCGCCTGACAACGGCACGCGCTACCATGGCGACAGCTGTCGGCTCACCCAGCACGCGACTGTCGCCCGTAATGACCCGCAACGTGCCGTCGATGCGGGCGGGAATCGCCTGCAGCAGTTCACAACTATACAGACCACCACCACCCACCCCTACAGAGACGCCCACCCCAGCAATACAGACCACTACCACCCACCTCTGCGGATAATACGGACCACCACCACCCAACTCTGCAGGGGCGCCCTCCTCAACAATACGGACCACTACCACCCAACTCTGCGGACAATACGGACCATCACCACCATCCCTACAGAGGCGCCCTCCCCAACAATACGGACCACTACCACCCAACTCTGCGGACAATACGGACCATCACCACCATCCCTACAGAGGCGCCCTCCCCAACAATACGGACCACTACCACCCAACTCTGCGGACAATACAGACCACCACCACCCAACTCTGCAGAGGCGCCCTCCCCACCGAAGCTGTCACGTGGTCCGTTCACCACTCCACACGTCAGCACGGCCGCCTCATGGCCGCGCAAATACGCCAGGTCGAATATACACACACGGCGCCGACGCTGCAGCAACAGCAGGGCCTCATCGGACATGCCGGCCCGGCAGTAGCAGCCGCAGCTACACAGCTCCACATGAAGCGGAAGTTGCACACAGAGTATGGCCGATTTAGGCACGGCGATTAACATTTTGTTTGTATTTTATTTAAAAGCATATAAGCACTTAACACAATGCATATAATTGTGGCGATTCACAAGCATGGAGTCTGACGAACAGAATCCGTATTTTAGCGAACACTCCCCCAGAATAAGAGCTGCTCACACGGGGCTCTAGTATCCGGTCGACGTCTGGAGATTGTAGTTACCCTACGTCTGCCGTAGCTGTCTTATATCTGTCATGGCTGCCCTACATCTGAAGGGTGTAGCTATCCTTTATCTGGAGGGCGTAACAATCACCTAGATGTCGCAACCGTCCTTCATTTGAAGAGCGCAACCACTCTGACGTCGAAACCACCACCTAGTTGGAGGTCCGCCACCCTACATCTTAACCCGCGCCGTCTTTCCGGTTAGATCCTAACATCCCGTCTCGGGGGGGGGACGGTTAGTAACCCCCCTCAAAAATCAAAACTAAGCGTCGCACGAAAACGAAAGAGGTGCCATCGGAAAGCGCTCATCGAGTAGGGTTCAGGTCCACCTCCAAAACAACTTCCCCTGAAAAGTGACGCCACCAGGGGACTAGATTTTCACGACTTTTCACGACTTACATTATGTTTTGGCTCTGGGGAGTTCATTTTGTGGATATATGAAAACAAACAAAATGTATTTGGAATCAGAAAAGGACAGCAAAATCGATAGGGGCTATAATTTTGTTGGCCCCCAAAGTACAAATTTAACTTTTTGAAATTTCGAAATTTTGAGTTTTCAAGTTATCTTTAATTTTCCTTTTCCAATGGGTAGACAAGAGCGAGAAACGTTGTCGGAAGTCGACTTGCTCTAATAAAAATGCTTACTTTAGCCAGAATCCTCTATTTGAACTGCAATTTGGCAAATACGCAAAATCTACATGTAGTCCAAAACGAAAAAAAATTCCACTCGTACGTTTTATTGCATCCTTAAAAATAAACAGACGTTGAAAGTTTCATTAAAATATCTGTATCCGTTAAAGGGTGACGACTGGTTGAACTTTTTTGGAGGTGATCTCACTTGACCTTGACTAACTCGTTGACCCTAGATAATCTGACTTAAAAATTTTGAATCAGCATGCCAAATTGATGTTGGAAAAGGCATGCTAAATTTGGGCGCGCCGCAGCGCGCCGTTCGTCCACTATCCGCGAAATACCTGAAGGGGGGGGCGGTTGAAGATCCCCCGAGACGGGACGGATTAAGATGGTAACCATCACCTGGACGTCATAACCACCCTACATCTGGAGATCGCAACCACCCTACATCAGGAAGTGGTCACCACCACTTTGACGGGGTTCGTAACCACTCTAACCATCCGGGCATGGCGACAACGGTGGTGACCCGTGGACTCATCCGCTGCTTACAGTCGGTCAGCGCTGGAAAAACCACCATGTCATGATTTTTGTTCTTCAGAACATTGTTCTCTGCGGGAAGTTAACCTGTCCTTTCCTGACCGAAAGGTCGAATGGTGATGTTTGGAACGACCGCGGACGCTGGTAGAAAAGGACAGGAAAACGATGGAGAATAGAAAAAATGAGCTGGCAATGTCAGCAACAGAAAGAAATCCTGTCGAAATTCAGCGGCCCGAGATTTTCCTGTCCAAATTCAATATTCCAGAACACAAATCCGACCGCCGCCAGCGGTCGGATTTGTATTTTGGGCAACAAATCGAGCCACTGCGACTGGTGCACACGCGGCAGAGATCAGTAGGCACTGTGTCACTGTGGCAGAGAGCAGCAGGCACTGTGGCACTGTGGCAGAGAGCAGCAGGCACTTGTCACTGTGGCAGAGCAGAGGCACTGGCACTGTGGCAGAGGGCAGCAGGCACTGTGTCACTGTGGCAGAGAGCAGCAGGCACTGTGGCACTGTGGCAGAGAGCAGCAGGCACTGTGTCACTGTGGCAGAGAGCAGCAGGCACTGTGTCACTGTGGCAGAGAGCAGCAGGCACTGTGGCACTGTGGCAACTTGGCAGAGAGCAGAGGCACTGTGGCACTGTGGCAGAGAGCAGCAGGCACTGTGGCACTGTGGCAGAGCAGAGGCCTCACTGTCAAAGCACCAGCAGGCACTGTGGCACTGTGGCAGAGAGCAGCAGGCACTGTGGCACTGTGGCAGAGAGCAGCAGGCACTGTGGCACTGTGGCAGAGAGCAGCAGGCACTGTGGCACTGTGGCAGAGAGCAGCAGGCACTGTGGCACTGTGGCAGAGAGCAGCAGGCACTGTGGCACTGTGGCAGAGAGCAGCAGGCACTGTGGCACTGTGGCAGAGAGCAGCAGGCACTGTGGCACTGTGGCAGAGAGCAGCAGGCACTGTGTCACTGTGGCAGAGGCAGCAGGCACTGTGGCACTGTGGCAGAGAGCAGCAGGCACTGTGGCACTGTGGCAGAGAGCAGCAGGCACTGTGGCACTGTGGCAGAGAGCAGCAGGCACTGTGGCACTGTGGCAGAGAGCAGCAGGCACTGTGGCACTGTGGCAGAGAGCAGCAGGCACTGTGGCACTGTGGCAGAGAGCAGCAGGCACTGTGGCACCGTGGCAGAGAGCAGCAGGCACTGTGGCACTGTGGCAGAGAGCAGCAGGCACTGTGGCACTGTGGCAGAGAGCAGCAGGCACTGTGGCACTGTGGCAGAGAGCAGCAGGCACTGTGGCACTGTGGCAGAGAGCAGCAGGCACTGTGTCACTGTGGCAGAGAGCAGTAGGCACTGTGTCACTGTGGCAGAGAGCAGCAGGCACTGTGGCACTGTGGCAGAGAGCAGCAGGCACTGTGGCACTGTGGCAGAGAGCAGCAGGCACTGTGGCACCGTGGCAGAGAGCAGCAGGCACTGTGGCACTGTGGCAGAGAGCAGCAGGCACTGTGGCACTGTGGCAGAGAACAGCAGGCACTGTGACACTGTGGCAGAGAGCAGCAGGCACTGTGTCACTGTGGCAGAGAGCAGCAGGCACTGTGGCACTGTGGCAGAGATCAGCAGGCACTGTGGCACTGTGGCAGAGAGCAGCAGGCACTGTGGCACTGTGGCAGAGAGCAGCAGGCACTGTGGAACTGTGGCAGAGAGCAGCAGGCACTGTGGCACCGTGGCAGAGCGCAGCAGGCACTGTGGCACTGTGGCAGAGAGCAGCAGGCACTGTGGTACTGTGGCAGAGAGCAGCAGGCACTGTGGCACTGTGGCAGAGAGCAGCAGGCACTGTGGCACTGTGGCAGAGAGCAGCAGGCACTGTGGCACCGTGGCAGAGCGCAGCAGGCACTGTGGCACTGTGGCAGAGAGCAGCAGGCACTGTGGCACTGTGGCAGAGAGCAGCAGGCACTGTGGCACTGTGGCAGAGAGCAGCAGGCACTGTGGCACTGTGGCAGAGAGCAGCAGGCACTGTGGCACTGTGTCAGAGAGCAGCAGGCACTGTGGCACCGTGGCAGAGCGCAGCAGGCACTGTGGCACTGTGGCAGAGAGCAGCAGGCACTGTGGCACTGTGGCAGAGAGCAGCAGGCACTGTGGCACTGTGGCACTGTGGCAGAGAGCAGCAGGCACTGTGGCACTGTGGCAGAGAGCAGCAGGCACTGTGGCACTGTGGCAGAGAGCAGCAGGCACTGTGGCACTGTGGCAGAGAGCAGCAGGCACTGTGGCACTGTGGCAGAGAGCAGCAGGCACTGTGGCACTGTGGCAGAGAGCAGCAGGCACTGTGGCACTGTGGCAGAGAGCAGCAGGCACTGTGGCACTGTGGCAGAGAGCAGCAGGCACTGTAGCACTGTGGCAGAGAGCAGCAGGCACTGTGGCAGAGAGCAGCAGGCACTGTGGCACCGTGGCAGAGAGCAGCAGGCACTGTGGCACCGTGGCAGAGAGCAGCAGGCACTGTGGCACCGTGGCAGAGAGCAGCAGGCACTGCTTCTGTACACGTCACGACTCCGAAGGCGCATTTCGCTTGTTTTTGCAGGCGCCTATCGACCGTGCGAGAGTTTCATCAACAGTGGATGGCGCGCACCGGCGACCACCATCAATTGCTCCAATGTCGGTGACCGAGCTCAGACAGCTGGCTCAAAAGGCTCCACGCCGGGCTCAGACAACTGGGCTCAGAGGGCTCCACGCCGGGCTCAGACAACTGTGCTCAAAGGGCTCCACGCCGGGCTCAGACAACTGTGCTCAGAGGGCTCCACGCCGGGCTCAGACAACTGTGCTCAGAGGGCTCCACGCCGGGCTCAGACAACTGTGCTCAGAGGGCTCCACGCCGGGCTCAGACAACTGTGCTCAAGGGCTCCACGCCGGGCTCAGACAACTGTGCTCAGAGGGCTCCACGCCGGGCTCAGACAGCTGTGCTCAGAGGGCTCCACGCCGGGCTCAGACAACTGTGCTCAGAGGGTCCACGCCGGGCTTAGACTGCTGGCTCAGAGGGCTCCACGCCGGCTCAGACAGCTGTGCTCAAAAGGCTCCACGCCGGGCTCAGACAGCTGGCTCAGAGGGATCCACGCCGGGCTCAGACAGCTGGCTCAGAGGGCTCCACGCCGGGCTCAGACAACTGTGCTCAAAGGGCTCCACGCCGGGCTCAGACAGCTGTGCTCAAAGGGCTCCACGCCGGGCTCAGACAGCTGGCTCAGAGGGCTCCACGCCGGGCTCAGACAACTGTGCTCAAGGGATCCACGCCGGGCTCAGACAGCTGGCTCAGAGGGCTCCACGCCGGGCTCAGACAACTGTGCTCAAAGGGCTCCACGCCGGGCTCAGACAACTGTGCTCAGAGGGCTCCACGCCGGGCTCAGACAGCTGGCTCAGAGGGCTCCACGCCGGGCTCAGACTGCTGGCTCAAAGGGCTCCACGCCGGGCTCAGACAGCTGTGCTCGGCTCACGCCGGGCTCAGACAGCTGGCTCAGAGGGCTCCACGCCGGGCTCAGACAGCTGGCTCAGAGGGCTCCACGCCGGGCTCAGACAGCTGGCTCAGAGGGCTCCACGCCGGGCTCAGACAGCTGGCTCAGGGTCCACGCCGGGCTCAGACAGCTGTGCTCAAAGGGCTCCACGCCGGGCTCAGACAGCTGTGCTCAGAGGGCTCCACGCCGGGCTCAGACTGCTGGCTCAGAGGGCTCCACGCCGGGCTCAGACAGCTGCCAGGGCTCCACGCCGGGCTCAGACTGCTGGCTCAGAGGGCTCCACGCCGGGCTCAGACAGCTGGCTCAGAGGGCTCCACGCAGTTCTCAAACAGCTGCCCGGCGAATCACTCGGCCGCGATACAGCCTCTGACACAGTGCCGACACACAGAGTATATTATAACACCCTGATATATTATGGGGTACGGATGGTGGGTCAAGAGAGGGGACAAGGAATATTTTCGGGCAGGCAGTGCGAAGCGTAGCTTTTCACGAATCGGGCGAAATATGCAGGGGAACGCGGATGAGGTGAATTTCCTCATACTGCGGCGTGGCTTTTTCAATAAAAAAGTACCTTGTGAAGGCTGGTTGAAGTGCTTACCAGCTGTCAGAACGCACGCAAATGCTGCTGTATGAATGAATGCATATTTCTGTTGTCCTTTTTGTGGTGGAGTATGTTGGAGAGTTTACGTACATCTGTCATGTGCATTCTGCACGAGTTCTCTCTGTGTAAGCCCTCTTTCGTCATTTCTGCTGCCATAATACCTATATCCTGTGACCTTGAGAATGATGTGGGCGTTATTAGCTTGTTGTCTAACCACGGCCTCCCAATGTCGCATCTTTGCTACAAACTGGTGGTGGCATATCCGCAAAACAAAATGAAAATGGATGCAAACTGCATTGGCTGCATGTTCACATTACATGGCATCTGTTGTTTTCCTCTTGTGATACCCTTGTGTTAACACCTGTTGTTTTCCTCCTGTGATACCCTTGTGTTAACACCTGTTGTTTTCCTCCTGTGACACCCTTGTGTTAACACCTGTTGTTTTCCTCCTGTGATACCCTTGTGTTAACACCTGTTGTTTTCCTCCTGTGATACCCTTGTGTTAACACCTGTTGTTTTCCTCCTGTGATACCCTTGTGTTAACACCTGTTGTTTTCCTCCTGTGACACCCTTGTGCTGGTTGTCTTGACTTATGCGAGGCTCACCAAGGAAACCCTACATTGAAACACCCTATGGATAGCTGGCAACACAAGAAAATTCTGGCCAATGCACAACCCACGAATATATACATCAGGTGTTAATCATTCTACGGTGATGCTGTGTATAATGCAGTGCGTAATCTAAACTACAACGGATACTCTAGGATAAAACTACCGTGGCGGTCAGTGTGCGTCAACACATGTATAAATTATATTAATCATTCACATCGATTATTAGAATTAATATGGTAAGTAATGAAATGATTAATTAATAAATAAATTATGATATACCTATAACATAATACTAAAATTTAGTAGACATAATATATCCATACTAACCCCCGCACACACATCCTGCAGTTTACCTTTATAAGAAAAATTATCTTAGACAGGATACGGTGTTGAGCTCCAAGAACATTGGACCATTCAATGCCAAAATTTCATCATCGTACGTACCAGGCACTGTCGGCGACAGGTTTCCATCTCTAGCGGTAGGTATTTTCTCACTGCTACATGTATATATATATATATATATATATATATATATATATATATATATATATATATATATATATATATATATATATATATATATATATATATATATGTATATATATATACATCTATAAATATACATATATACATTAGTGTGACAGATTACCAATCGCCATGGCAATGTGGCACCACGTGCCATCTGGTATTTTTTCATGCGCGGTAGTATGTGGCGAGAGCGTGTCTGACGTTAGCGGTTGCCAGGATCGGCCACGTATGTGGATGGTTCCTGTTTTCTAGACCCACCCTTGACTGGGGCGTTGAACCTACGTCGCTGCGCTCCGAGGCACTGTAAGATGACTTAAAGTTTAAGATGCACATATCATAGGTTGCAATGTCGAAGATGGCCAGACCTGACGAGTCCACGCTACAAAGGTAAGCTCTAGCGACATGGCGTCTCTGGACGGGTCAACCAACCACGAATATCTCCGGAAAGGAAGACCTCTCGCACGCCACGAGCCAACCACGATTGCGTGTCGCAATATCAGCGTCAGTGACTCTCAAACTTCCACATCTAAGTGCGGCATATATTCAGCCACGCACGCGTCGCAAACCTCCAACTCGAACTGCGCAGGGGGCCGCCGAGGCGCAGGCAGGGGATGAGGGGGACGGGGCACACTGCAACTCGCCGCGTCTGGGTGTCTGGGAACACAGCGTGACGGATATTTGCCAGACTACAGGGCGCACCGAGGCCCCAGATGTCCAAACGGTGCCGACGGCGCAAACACGCCATCGCGCCACCCACGGTTGTACGGCGTGTTGTGAAATGGTGGGGACGCAGAGGATGGCGATTCCGCCTGGGGCGAACCCGTCTCGCTTTTTATTATTAATTAAACCTTGCGGTCATTGTTTCCAATGTGAGCCATCCCCTCACCGGTGTAGTGACACTTGACTATCAACGAAATCGCCCCGACCATGACTGAAACAGCAGGCACACACGAACCGGAGACGAGTAGTTTAGGGGTAAGCTGCCCGTCTTACAATCGAAAGGTTGTGGGTTCGAGTCTGACCTGTGGCTACTCTTCACCCGAGGCCAATCGGCGTGAGAGATTGGCGACGCTACATGACTCAACGGCCGATGTGTCGTAAAGCCAATAACCAACAGCACACACAAACCTGTCTGGTAAAACACTGACCGCATAGCCATAGCGGACGGCACGCTACAAATTCAGAGGCCGATAATCAGCTCATGAAGCCGAACATGGGGGCTGCAACCAAAGATGCACAGACAGAACTTCGGAATTCTAACAGATGTTCGGCGAAATTGTGTTCGTGCCTGAAGCCTCCAAAATCCTCTAATAAACTGGCACAAAGACAAATGGATACACGATGTTCCTATGACAAACTGAGATCTGAATCCTGATATATATATATATATATATATATATATATATATATATATATATATATATATATATTTTTTTTTTTTTTTTTTTGGATCAACTGGCACACGGATGGTAGATGTTGAAATCGCTGAGCAACGAAAACCAAACGTCCCATTCCGTATCACGGAAAATCCTTAAAAAGATCAACACCTTAGTGAAATAAAGGAAGCATCTACACACCATAATTAGCCAGTGTGCCGAGGACTACCCACTGTTAATTGCCACCAAAGGTAAACCCCGGCTCTCCGAGTGCGGTATCAGTTAACCCAGTCCAGTCTGACGCAGTGTACGCGCCATTTAACCCAGTCCAGTCTGACGCAGTGTACGCGCCATTTAACCCAGTCCAGTCTGACGCAGTGTACGCGCCATTTAACCCAGTCCAGTCTGACGCAGTGTACGCGCCTATTCAGGGGCGTGCATGGCCTATTCATTCAGGGCGCCAAAGCTGGGTGATGAATCTCGTGGAATCCTCCGCGAAAGCGAGCTTTCAGACCATTTCATCCCAGCACGGCCCACCGGCAACGCTTAGGAAAAATCCCAGATTTCGAATTTCCTCGCCTATCATAAGTCTAAAACGAAAACTCGATGCCCCGACAGGTCAATCGGTACAGCCAGTGTGCATGGTGAAAATAACTTCGCCTGGAGGTCCAGCAACGTGTCTGGTCACGATGTGTTTAGACATGCTCTACGATTAGACTAAACATAGACCAGAGCATAACTCGTCCAGGCCTGCCTCTGACGTCATATCCTCACGAGTGCGGAAGACGGGACAGGCACCCACACTGGCGGATCTAGGGGGGAAGGACACGGGCCACCCCCGAAACACCGATTTTCCCAAGCTTTTGCTCCAAAATTGCATTCTGTCGTCTTCAAGAACATTCTATTATCGCAAAACTTAAACGGACCCACAGAATACTAGCCGTTCAAATGCAAAGGGAGTTGGACATCGGATACCATTTTTGTCCCTCCCTAAAACCGGCGAAAAATCAGTCTTCTGGATTCGCCAGTGGCCCAGACTGGGCCCAGAATGCGGTCACAACTCACACCGGCAGCGCCACCCAACCAGCGGCACGGTCAGACGCCTGACGCCTGACCCGGCACACTGGCGTCTGACCGTGACCCACGATCAGCGCCTGACCCACGATCAGCGCCTGACCCACGATCAGCGCCTGACCCACGATCAGCACCTGACCCAGGGTCAGCGCCTGACCCAGGGTCAGCGCCTGACCCAGGGTCAGCGCCTGACCCAGGGTCAGCGCCTGACCCACGGTCAGCGCCTGACCCGGCACACCGGCGGACGACCCTCCGGTGGCCCCTGGAGCGTTTGCCAGATGCTCAGAGTTAGAGGCTCTCGCTCCCATCTGGTAACCGAACACCAGGCTGCGGAGGGTGGGCGCGGACACCCTGCGTCAGAGCGCATCGGTAAGGTCCGGAGGGGACGAGTAGTCTGGCGGTACGCTTCCCGTCTCACAATCGAAAGTGTGGGCTCGAGTCTCACCTGTCGCTACTCTCCGTCCGCGACGAATCGGTGTGGGAGATTGGCGACGCTACATGACTCAACGGTCGAGGTGTTGTAAAGACCAACAACCTAATAAGGTCGGGACGTGGCGAAGTCGCACGGCGGTGGTGGGGCTGCGTGGATGTGGGCCAGATTTACGGACGTTGCCACTCGGATCACTGGGATAAAAGTAATGTATCAGCATACGGGGTGCAATCCAAACGTAGTACGTTCATCAGCATACGAAGCGCAGCCCAAAAGCTCCGGGACCGGTTTGTTGAACGTCAGCCAGTTTCACGTGCTAGATAGCGACCACTAGCTTCATCGTGAAGCTGTGTGCCGGGTTCCCCTCTGATCAGCGCACGTGCATTGTTTATGCGCACTTCGCGTGTTTGTGTGTTAGTGCTCCGGCGAATTTTGCGAAACGAGAAAATGGCCGCCTTGAACGAGCAGACTCTGCGTCCTAAATTGTCATGCTTAAGGAAAAATTTGGCGTGGAATCCATCGGCTACAGCAAGGCAATCTACTGTTTGTTTTTGTGAGAAAACCAAACACGATTAAAATCATCTTGAACTTGAGAGCCTGGAAAATAGAGTTCTTTTGATCGTGTTGGGTTCTATTGCAGATCTGATCGCGCGAAATACATCTAGATTAAGCTGGATTTCGCTGTAATTATGAGCACACGGCTGCCATTTCCACTGATATCCAATCGATATTTACATGCCGACAACCAATGTCTATAATGTTGCTCACCCATTTCATGATTTCAACTTTCACTTATAAAAAGGTTTAAACGTAAATATACTTGTGCAGCCAGGTTGGGCCCACAGGGGCACAACCTGGTTACGCCTGGTTATAGCTGGTTATGTCTGGTTATGACTGGCTATGTCTGGATACACTTGGTTATATCTGGTGATGTCTGGTTATGACTGGTTATGTCTGGTTACGCTTGGTAATATCTGATTATGTCTGGTTATGTATGGTTATGACTTGTTATGACTGGTTATGACAGGTTACGCCCGGTTACGCCTGGTTATGTCTGGTTACGCCTGGTTATGTCTGGTTACGTCTGGTTGTATCTGGTTATGTCTGGTTATGACTGGTTATGGTTGGTTATGTCTGGCTATGTCTGGCAATGTCTGGCTATGTCTGGTTATATCTGGCGATGTCTGGTCATGTGTGGTTATGTGTGGTTATATGTGGTTATGTTTGGTTATGTGTGGTTATGTGTGGTTATGTCTGGTTATGTCTGGATATGTTTGGTTATGTCAGCCTATCTGTGGTTATGAGTGGTTATGTGTGGTTATGTCTGGTTACGTGTGGTTATGTGTGGTTATGCCTGGTTATGTCTGGCTATGTCTGGTTGTCTGGCTATGTCTGGTTATGTCTGATTATGCCAGGAACATCTGGTTATGTCTGGTTATGTCTCGTTATGTCTGGTTATATCTGGTTACGCCTGGTTATGTCTGGTTACGTCTGGTTGTGTCTGGTTACGCCTGGTTATGTCTGATTATGTCTGGCTATGTCTGATTGTGTCTGGTTATGTCGGGTCAGGTTACGCCTGGTTACGCCTAGTTATGTCTTGTTATGTCTGGTTATGTCTTGCTATGTCTTGTTACGTCTGGTTACGTCTGGTTATGTCCGGTTATGTCCGGTTATGTCTGGCTATGGATCTGGTGCGCCGAAGCCAGGACATACATTTGGCTTTGAACAAAGGGAGATGGTGAAGGTAAAATTTCAACAACAAAAAATCCCGGCACGTGCCAAAATCCCGCCACATTTTAAAGGTGCAAGAAATGATTTGGCTGCCAATGATGCATTCCAAACGAACGAGTTGCAAAATCACAATGCCGGCTGCACATCCAATCGCGCCAGATGATCTACACAAGCGCAACGACAGAGTAAAGATGAATCCATTCGTAGAAAAAGTGCGTACGCACGGTATTTTTTGTTGCTTGAGGAGTACATCTTAATCCATTCTGGAAACGCTATTACATCTACTGGAACGTACATGTGTCAACTGCAAGGCTTTTTTCTAGCATTGGGTGTGAGAGTGAGAGCAAATTGAATATGGTCCCTGAGAAAATACGGAGGAAGGAACGGGAGGACAAAAACACAAATCGATACAGGGAGGCCACCCTGCCACTGACTAACCCAAAGTGGAGCCGAAGGGTCGTGCGTTTTTACTTCGGTGGTTCGCGACGCACTTTGCGCTCGCGGCTAATCACGCCACCCACACCGTTTCGCCGGCGGGTCACGGGATTAGGAAAATTCCAGGCGGTGCGAGTGTTGAACCCGGGACCTTTACATCCAGAGCTCAACACCTAAGCCACTCGGCTATCCCCGTCCCCGTCGTGCCCTTTCCTTCTGTTCCGCAGAGGCATATCTGCAACATGGGTTGGGGTAAAGTATTCAAACACGGGAGGACATAGAACATCGCACACATGTACAAAAACACTTAGATTTTGAGGCACTGGGATCCCAGGGGAGTGATCAAGCATTATAATTATACCTACCGATTCTCTCAGGTGCATATAAATCTTCCATTCATCGAAAAAGTACGTACGTACAATTGGGAAAATCACAGCTAATTGCTTGGGTGGAGGGATGGAGGAAATTTACCCTTTCTGTTTCCACCTGTCAATACATATCCGTACCCGAGTTCGCGAAATTCGAGGACAGACAACAGTCCAAACAATCTAATAAATCTGTAGCCGCCAAGTGAACGACCGGTTGGATTGGTGTGTGTAAGAGACCTTGACCCCCTCTAAGCAGCTTGACCTAAGTAGATCGACCGCCGCGCCACGCGATGTTCAAGTCTAGTGCTGAACTATGTTTTGTGTTACTCCGCGCGCAACAACACTGAGTTGACGACAAGGGCAGTTTGAAGGCGTGTCTTAGTTTTGCAATGGAGCCACGTGGGTGAAGTGATCGATGTCGAGCGGCAGAACCTCGGTATGTATTCTCGAGCCAGCGCGCCGTGTTCACATGCGTTAGTATAGTTAAATGATAATGCAGAAGAAATGGACTGCACATGTTCGCGTGGTTATACTTGCTATCTTTGTTCGGTAGGCTGATTGATTGTGGTCGGTGGCGTTTTAATGTGACACGTTTTCCAGAAACCTCATCAAAACCGTGCAGCCAATAAAGCATGAGATGCGAGTTGCGAGTCTGCAATTAACCAGCATGGGCATCGAGATCACGCGCCTACAAAATCTAAATTCAACAAATTCCCGTACACTGTGTTTTCAGGTCCCGTGCCTACATCCAAGGGGTCACGGGACCAGCCTTTGCACCTCGCTCACCAAATCCTCCTGATTCTGTCTTATTCTCTCTGCGAGAAATTTAAGCGAACGAACAAGCCAACAAGAGCCATGTAGAATGCTTAGGGACAAAAACTCGCAAAATCACCGAATATCTCACCGTCCCCGATTACCATGTCTCTTGGTGGCGCCCAGAGGTGTGCAAACCCCGCCTACCACCGTAGGTGATTGGCTAGAGGTGGGCAAACCTCGCCTACCACCGTAGGTGATTGACCAGAGGTGTGCAAACCTCGCCTACCACCGTAGGTGATTGGCCAGAGGTGTGCAAACCCCGCCTACCACCGTAAGTGATTGGCCAGAGGTGTGCAAACCTCGCCTACCACCGTAGGTGATTGGCCAGAGGTGTGCAAACCCCGCCCACCACCGTAGGTGATTGGCCGAGACTGTGTCGTTGTTGTGACAAAAAATCATCATTCTAAGAAAAGGTATTCACCACATAAAGAAGATATCACTTCAGGAAAGGCATTTTATCAAAAAATATTTCATGTACAGTTTACTTTTGGGTTATTCCACAATCTATTCGCTAATATTTCGGTAAGCTATCAGCAATTTCGGAACAGGACATTTGGCAGCTCTAACTCTTTTGTGGCAGATCCCGGTGCACAATATCGGCTGCACGCAGCCAGCTCACTTTGGCTGAACCATGGCGCGGCAGGCTGTCACATATACGCCGCAACAGTTGATAGGGTTCGATTGTGGTTTCGAAACGCGTCATATTTATGGGTTTCAGTGCTTGTAGGTGACATTCTTGACGTTTTGTGCACCTCCAAGTAGGGCTATAGACGGCCATATAGATGGTCACAGTACCTAGTCACAATCCACACCGCATGCGCTGTTGGAGGAGGCAGTGGCACGTGCCCATCACACCTGAACGACGACCACACGGCTGGCCTCCAGCCACGCCAGTCTCCCTACCAGAGATGGCGGCGGTCCTGCCGCCGGGCGCCGCCGACGGCGCTCCGGCACGCTCCGACACTGTGTCGGCCGCCGGCGCGGACCTGTCGGCCGCCGGTGCCGGCCTGTCGGCGACAGGTCGACCGTCGGCGACGGCCCGCGGGGCGCCGCCGGCGGCCGTCTTCTTCAGGCCCTCCTGCGCTAGCCTCAGCGTGATGGCGCACTGCTGGCGAATGCACGACCGGATCGCCGGCAGGATTCCCGAGTCGGTCATGGCGGCCCGCCGGTCGGCCGGGTCAGCAGAGGTCGGCAGGGGTCGGCGGGACAGGCATGGCGGCGGCCCTTGATCTGGCCGCACGCCGCCGCCGTCTTCGGACGAATTCGTGCTCGCACCGCAAACCGCGCCGACACGCGTTCACGATCGATTTCTCCGGCGCGAAGGTGCCCCGGCCACACCGGCACGTGCTGCGGTATTCGCACCGCGACTGAAAACACGCCGCGGCGACGCGCGCCGCCGTCGCGTGTGTACTGAACGCCGATCACGTGACCCGTGTTCGGCGCAGGCACGGCGGTCACGTGACGCCCCGATTGGAGTCGCGGGGCGGGGGTGCAACGAGCAGAACGGCGTGGTTGGTGGCGGCTAGAGAAAGGCCTGCCGGCTCCGGGAGACTGAGGCGAACGTGACCGCTTGGGCTCGTTACGGAGCGCGGCCAGCTGACGCAATAGTTGGGAGGCGTCCGCATCCATCACAACAGGATTCCGCGAACCCCGGCTGCCAGTGGCTCTTCTCTGGCGTCCCAGCTAACCGGGCGTAGCCGGAACAGACCCACAGGTGCGCGGGAACCCTCACGAAATTCAAACATGCGGCTACCTCGGTGTGATTGAGAGTATGTGTATAGATGCACATAATAGTTAAGACAGCATATGCTATTAAGCTTCACACGATCAATATAATCAAATGCTTTATATACATTTACTAAAAGTCCGTATAGTTCTTTATTTCCTTAATAACAGTATTGAACGCATTACCGTAAATTCAGGTTTGTCTGTTGCCTGTTGCCCAGATGTCAAGCGTTATTGCAGCTCTGGAAGGAATTCATTGTCGTTCCCATGCGGTTCCAGTTTGCCGGTGACAATCTACATACATCCCATATAAGGGTGTATATACCATACAAGTTTCACGGGGTCAAACGAAGCAAAATACTGCATGCGTGTGCACAATGCAGTATATATTCCCTGCACATATGATTCGTTGCATTTAGTCTTGACTCAATACAGCAAGGAAGAATACACGTCGATAGAATTGCACTCGTCAAACATGTCGGTAATTATCGTGCATTGAAAATTTAGGGCATGTTTTAAAGCAAAGTGGAACCCAACTTATCACAACATACTCATAGGAGCAGATCCAGCAATTCTCATGGGGATGGGTAAATATCAGGAGGGCGCCGCCTTGCCTTCCGAGGGGTGCATCGGGTTAAAGAGAGAGGGGGCGTCCACGCGTGCTTTCGTGGAGGAGTCCCATTCCTTTCAAAGGAGCTCATTTTCCTCTCAGAGGAGCGCCTCTGGCTGAAAAAAAAAATATAGGGGGCGCACTCGCGCCTTCCCGATTGGCGCCTACTGCTGGTCGGAGGGGCGCCGTCTTCCCATGGAGGGGGAGGAGAGGAGGGGGGTCCAATCCCCCTTGTATCCACCCCTGTATACTCAGGCTAACACCACAATTTCTTGGTGAGGGTTATCAGGGGCAGTCCGTGACACCCTAGTGAGTCGAGGCAGAAAAAATCCCCGGATTTCGACCAGTATTTTTGATAAGTACCCATTATTATTTTATGTTAAGATGAGTATAAACAACTTAATTTGGCGCTGCAAGGTGCCAAACCTATCACCATCGTTGCGAAGTCAGTGGATTTCAACCCTCTCCCTCGTGTAAAAATGCTTCCGAAATTGCCGGGAAGTTTTCATATATAAAATATCATTGAGGTTTTCATATATTTTCAATTCATAACCAGAAGCATACAGACCCACATATTATATATGTATTATATGTATTATATATACATATATATATTTTCATTGTTGTTTTTCTTAGTATTGATTATTTCAGTGAAAAATACATCAAGTTAATGGGAATCCCCTTACATCGATGGAGTGCATGCTCTATGGTACGCCATGTTAAAAGTCTAAATTACCAGTGGACAAAGCAACATTGAGGGGGCACTTGCCCTTCAAAATATACAAAAACACGCCTGGTACAGACGTATATGAATGAAAAAATGGAAAACGATCCTGAAAACCAGCTGCAGGCTCCGTATCTGAACATGGATGATAAGGGCGTGGTATTCTAACCAGTATAGATGCCTCAACCGGTAGCCGAAATATAACGTTGGCGCCTTTTCCTGGCCGGATGGGTACCACCTTCCCATGGGGGCACATGCCCCAGTACCCCCACCCTTGCCCCTGCACCGAGTGGGGAGGAATTATGTTGCAACAGTTATCTCATACTTGCTCCTACCCCTCCTACCCGGCCGTGATCTTCAGTTGGCCTGTCGCATTATACTGCTACTACCCGTGGCACCGTGCGATTCCTGCGGCGCTTGACATGAATGCAGTCAGCGTGGGTCCAAGCGAAAAATCGTACTGTTATTGAAAATACGGCTCATATTCGTGGACAAGATTCTTCAAGCTTTCAAATGAACCCCATTTTGTCCCATTTCGATGATATTTAAGATGGAAAATATCGTGTGGAAAACACGGAAGTTTCGCTGGAGCGCCCACGTGATTGAGCAATTTCCCAGCCCGTGTGACGTCACCGATTGCCAAACGGTATTGGAGGGCCCCGCCCTACCCTGCACTTGTTATGAAACGTAAACTTACTATATGGCGATATGTTCGAAAGGGAAGCCTCTGCCGACCGGTGATAGAGCTCTTCGGAAGCTAAGATGTACATGGTGTAAATGTAAATTAACTTCAATTTTCACCATAATTATGAGTCACCAGTGCATATTTGTTTCCAGTTTTTCAAGTTTGCTATTTTCCAGTGGATGAAAATATCATTTTATGAAAACAACATACAAAAGTACTTCCCAGCTCTACTCAGATGAGGCACTGCCTTAGTGCCTTACATGGGCCGACCGCCCCTGAGGGTTATGCAACAAACCAATGCCGACAGAAAAGCGGCCGGATAATATCAACCAGCGCACGGCACGGCATATCGGTAACGTGACGGTTAAAATCAACACGACATAGCGCGTCGGTAGCGTAAAGGACTGTTCACACCTAGCGTAATCTCGACGCAAAAAAAGTCAGCGCAATGACGGACTATGCGTAATCCTGGCGCACTGGGCGTAATTTCGACGTGTTGGCAGACCAGTGCAGCGACATCGCCTGGACGTGAGTACGCCAGCGATCAGCTGACATATCAGCTGTTTGGCAACAGAATCAACTGTATGACAACAGAATCAGCTGTTTAGATTTTGAAATTGCTTAAAACATGAGTTGTGTCATACCTAAATTAAAGGTGTCTTCAAAAATGTATTATCAGTGTTCTACTTACATATATCCCTTGGTTGTATCTTGGTTATATCATACCCATTTCCAGTATCAAAAACTTTTCAACGCAAAGTAGGTAAATACCTACCTGCCATCCCTTCCCCTCACCTGTTCTTGGTCTGCTTGCATCTTCCGAGAGAGACATGCTGCAATCTACAATTTGAGAAAACCGCAGCCGATGTGGCCCCAATCCGCCGAAGATCAGCAATATGGCGACTTTGCGTCAAGGCCGCTGGTGCGCCGAGCGGAAAAGTTGAGAAAACCCAACTTTGTCCGCTCGGAAATCGCTAGCGTTTTGTAGGACTCGGCGGACAGCTGACGTAATGCCGGCGCAATGGCAGAATCGGCAGACTCATTGGGCCCCATGCTAGCTTTGCGCCGATTCCGCCAGTGCGTCGAGATTACGCTAGGTGTGAACAGTCCTTAAGTCCTTTAGTCACCAAAACTGCCAGCAAATGAACACACCACCGCGCGCACGAGACGGGCACAAGCAAGGCATCAAAGCTCTCGACTTTATAAAGGGGATATTTTGGAGATTTAGACTTTGAAGAGGGATTTAGAATAGTGATTTTAAACTGAGGCCACGTGAAGTGACAGGTGGCCTCTGTCCACCTGTCACTTCACGGGACAGGTCACTCAGACACAGGCCACGCATGTGAAAAAAAAATCGGGTCATTTGGTGATAGAGATAGGAGATGAGGATGGAGATGGAGATGGGAAAGGATGAAGTTGGCCGTTGCTTACTTCACAACCCGCAGCGGACCGATAGCAGACTTTGTGTTTCTCTCCCAGACTCTGTGGCTCCTGTCTCCCTGTCCTAGATATTGTGACTCCTGTCACAGACATGGCCCCTGTCCCTGCCCCAGATCGCACGGCCCCTGTCATAGATCTTGCGACACCTGACCATGTCCCAAATCGTGAGACCCTTGCCCCAGACTTTCGTGACCCCTTGTACCTGTCCCAGATAGTATGGCCGCTGCCCCTGTCACAGATCCCGTGGCTGCTGTCCCTGTCCCAGATAGTATGGCCGCTGCCCCTGTCACAGATCCCGTGCCCCAGTCCCTGTCCCAGATAGTATGGCCGCCTCAGATTACCCCAGTCCCTGTCCCAGATAGTATGGCCGCTGCCCCTGTCACAGATCCCGTGTAGCCTCTGTCCCGGACTGTTTAGCCAGAGGCGACCTCCGGTCAGCCCGTCAAGGTAGCGGCCGGCCTGGCCTGACGGACGGGGTGCAGCCCGGTGTCGGATTGTCACCTCCAGTCGGTATCGACTGTACCCGTATACAGCCGGCGCCGGGGTACGGCCACTCCTGACCTGACGGACGGGGTGCAGCTCAGTGTCGGATTGTCACCTCCAGTCGGTATCGACTGTACCCGTATACAGCCGACGCCGGGGTGCGGCCACTCCTGACCTGACGGACGGGGTGCAGCCCGGTGTCGGATTGTCACCTCCAGTCGGTATCGACTGTACCCGTATACAGCCGGTGCCGGGGTACGGCCACTCCTGACCTGACGGACGGGGGTGCAGCCCGGTGTCGGATTGTCACCTCCAGTCGGTATCGACTGTACCCGTATACAGCCGGCGCCGGGGTACGGCCACTCCTGACCCGCATCGCTCTACAGTGGCCGGAGCGGCCGCCAATGCCGAGAATCCACGGCTCCACCACAGACACAATGTGGGAGGGGGCGTTCACACGCGCCTTCACTACGCCTAGCATAGGTGTGGGAACAGAGGGCAATGGCCGCCCCACTTTTCATGGACGTTTGACATATGATGTGGCGACGCATGGTAAGAGTCAACTTCAAACGGGGCTCGCCCACCTGTCGAGACGCTGCTGCCTATGGACGTCTATGGTAGTGTGTGGAGGTACCAACACACGTCTGGCATAAGACTGCCCATCATGCCGAGGGCGCATGATCGAACACGCGCCGTGAGATCGACCCAAGGGGATGAAAGAAAATAACAACCATTCTCCGTTTAGGATATTTTTATAATATCATGTTCAGGTCCTACCGTATCCAGATATGAGTATTATATCAATTATATAACAATTGGCATTAATTTGCATATCACTCGATCCGACTCAGAACAGGCTGGCTATATCCACACTTCGCGGTGAAGGCGGAGACAAACATTTGCCTTCGCACGTGATGACTTTAGCATGATCTATGATGATGCTGCTTGGTAAATAATGCAATTAAAACAAGGTTTGCTACATATGAAAGAAGAAAAATTAAGTAAAGTCCCGTACACCAGTGCCCTTATTATCTGCAACAACTGGATATTGTCCTCACGGACATCGTTGCAATGTTATTTCATCTTTAATCAAATTTGAAGAAGTATAGCATTAGCGTCAGTTGATCAGGAATACCTTCATTGAAACGAGTGATAAATTCTGAGGAAGTTCTAGGAGGCATTTTTAGTTAGTACCGTCCTTTGATTAAAATATTCAATTTCACATACGACCACTTCATGCTTCCGGCATCCCCATGCTTAAGCTATACGAACATGTGCGAACATTGCAACCTTAGAACAAAATTGACGAATACTAATAACCATTATCCTGGATTCTAAGTGGTATCAGCTGATAAAGAAATGATGAATGCATCCAGCACAGGTGGGAAAAAAGCTCCAGATAGCATACTTTCTTTGTTTTTGACAATTGTCTTCAAGATTTTGCATCTAGCGGCCGCGGCCACCATGCGACCCGATGGCATGCATACAATTCGAACATCCGCCGCTAGGTGCAAAAGAAGCGCCACCAGTAGCGTGGCCGCGCACGTCCCCTATCGTGAGAGGATATAGCGTCGCCTGTGTCTCACCCTGGCAGGAAAGACAGGCATCGCGGGCAGGGATGCGGAGCCGGGAAAATTTTGGACAGCTTCGGGTCCGACTCCAGCTCCGGGGAAGTATCCCGGCTCCGACTCCGACTCCGGCTCCGAGTAAAATGTCCTGGCGGCTCCGGCTCCGGCTCCGGCTCCGTACATCCCAAACGTGATCGATCCATTAAGTGAGAGCTAGGGGGATGTTAAAGAAAAGTTAGCCGCGACCACTCAGGGGCGCAAACTTCAGACAATTATACACAACTTTCCCATATAAACCCTGTATCCATCCTTACACTGGTTATAATGTGTTCATTTCACGTTTGCTAATTTTGTTTAATTTACACCTCTTTCGGAGTCTGACCGCCATGCTTTTCATGGCTCCGGCTCCGGCTCCGGCTCCGCATCCCCGATCGCGGGGAATCGAACCTCATACCTCTGGCGTGCTAGCCGCTCAGCTTAGACACTGAGTTCCCGCGCCCCGCGATGCAGTTGTCAGTTGCCAACACAACCACACAACTTCACTGCAATATCCTCGCCGGTTTTTCTTAAGACATCTTGGAAATAATAGGGGGCGGACTCCGCTCGCTCCCGTGCACGGGCTGCCATTATGGCGCGAATTGTGGCGGGAATTGTGGCGGGAATTGTGGCGGAAATTGTGGCGGGAATCGTGGCGGGAGTTGTGGCGGGAATTGTGGCGGGAATTGTGGCGGGAATTGTGGCGTTTGCGAAAAGAGCCACAACTCGGTCGCGAAGGCAGATTGGTCGACCTCGTTTCACGCCGTAGGCGTTTGCCTGGGTATCACAATGTATGCTGAATACTCGCTGCAGCGTCAGACGGTGTTGCTGGTATCCGGCTCACTGCTGCCTGCCGACTCATGGAGCAGACTATGCTGCCTGCCTACTACTGGCTCCACACTGTGTGTGCATTTCCCCGTCTGGACGTTGCGAATGGTGCACTTGGACGTCTACAAATGCAGTGCACTTGGAGACCAACACGTCCACTGCACACCGCAGACGTGACGTCAGCCCTGCTGCCCCTGACAACACAGGCGACCCTCAGCCCTGACAACACAGGCGACCCTCAGCCCTGCTGCCCCTGACAACACAGGCGACCCTCAGCCTGCTGCCCCTGACAACACAGGCGACCCTCAGCTGCCCTGACAACACAGGCGACCCTCAGCCCTGCTGCCCCTGACAACACAGGCGACCCTCAGCCCTGCTGCCCCTGACAACACAGGCGACCCTCAGCCCTGCTGCCCCTGACAACACAGGCGACCCTCAGCCCTGCTGCGACCCTCAGCCCTGCTGCCCCTGACAACACAGGCGACCCTCAGCCCTGACAACACAGGCGACCCTCAGCCCTGACAACACAGGCGACCCTCAGCCCTGCTGCCCCTGACAACACAGGCGACCCTCAGCCCTGACAACACAGGCGACCCTCAGCCCTGCTGCCCCTGACAACACAGGCGACCCTCAGCCCTGCTGCCCCTGACAACACAGGCGACCCTCAGCCCTGACAACACAGGCGACCCTCAGCCTTGCTGCCCCTGACAACACAGGCGACCCTCAGCCCTGCTGCCCCTGACAACACAGGCG
Source organism: Imbricaverruca yamaguchii (assembly GCA_034440575.1). Taxonomy (NCBI): domain Eukaryota; kingdom Metazoa; phylum Arthropoda; class Thecostraca; family Neoverrucidae; genus Imbricaverruca; species Imbricaverruca yamaguchii. Next base: position 224,018 of record JAOTOL010001385.1, read on the forward strand.
ACCCTCAGCCATGCTGCCCCTGACAACACAGGCGACCCTCAGCCCTGCAACACAGGGACCCTCAGCCCTGACAACACAGGCGACCCTCAGCCCTGCTGCCCTGACAACACAGGCGACCCTCAGCCCTGCTGCCCCTGACAACACAGGCGACCCTCAGCCTGCTGCCCCTGACAACACAGGCGACCCTCAGCCTGCTGCCCCTGACAACACAGGCGACCCTCAGCCATGCTGCCCCTGACAACACAGGCGACCCTCAGCCCTGCTGCCCCTGACAACACAGGCGACCCTCAGCCCTGACAACACAGGCGACCCTCAGCCCTGCTCCTCCCCTGACAACACAGGCGACCCTCAGCCCTGCTGCCCCTGACAACACAGGCGACCCTCAGCCCTGCTGCCCCTGACAACACAGGCGACCCTCAGCCCTGCTGCCCCTGACAACACAGGCGACCCTCAGCCCTGACAACACAGGCGACCCTCAGCCCTGCTGCCCCTGACAACACAGGCGACCCTCAGCCCTGACAACACAGGCGACCCTCAGCCCTGCTGCCCCTGACAACACAGGCGACCCTCAGCCCTGCTGCCCTGACAACACAGCGACCCTCAGCCCTGACAACACAGGCGACCCTCAGCCCTGACAACACAGGCGACCCTCAGCCCTGCTGCCCCTGACAACACAGGCGACCCTCAGCCCTGCTGCCCCTGACAACACAGGCGACCCTCAGCCCTGCTGCAAGTCCCCTGACAACACAGGCGACCCTCAGCCCTGACAACACAGGCGACCCTCAGCCCTGCTGCCCCTGACAACACAGGCGACCCTCAGCCCTGCTGCCCCTGACAACACAGGCGACCCTCAGCCCTGACAACACAGGCGACCCTCAGCCCTGACAACACAGGCGACCCTCAGCCTTGCTGCCTCTGACAACACAGGCGACCCTCAGCCCTGCTGCCCCTGACAACACAGGCGACCCTCAGCCCTGCTGCCCTGACAACACAGGCGACCCTCAGCCCTGCTGCCCCTGACAACACAGGCGACCCTCAGCCCTGACAACACAGGCGACCCTCAGCCCTGCTGCCCCTGACAACACAGGCGACCCTCAGCCCTGCTGCCCCTGACAACACAGGCGACCCTCAGTCCCTGACAACACAGGCGACCCTCAGCCCTGCTGCCCCTGACAACACAGGCGACCCTCAGCCCTGCTGCCCCTGACAACACAGGCGACCCTCAGCCCTGCTGCCCCTGACAACACAGGCGACCCTCAGCCTTGCTGCCCCTGACAACACAGGCGACCCTCAGCCCTGCTGCCCCTGACAACACAGGCGACCCTCAGCCCTGCTGCCCCTGACAACACAGGCGACCCTCAGCCCTGCTGCCCCTGACAACACAGGCGACCCTCAGCTGCCTCAGCCCTGCTGCCCTGACAACACAGGCGACCCTCAGCCCTGCTGCCCCTGACAACACAGGCGACCCTCAGCCCTGACAACACAGGCGACCCTCAGCCCTGACAACACAGGCGACCCTCAGCCCTGCTGCCCCTGACAACACAGGCGACCCTCAGCCTGCTGCCCCTGACAACACAGGCGACCCTCAGCCCTGCTGCCCCTGACAACACAGGCGACCCTAACCAGGACCCTCAGCTGCCCCTGACAACACAGGCGACCCTCAGCCCTGCTGCCCCTGACAACACAGGCGACCCTCAGCCCTGCTGCCCCTGACAACACAGGCGACCCTCAGCCCTGCTGCCCCTGACAACACAGGCGACCCTCAGCCCTGCTGCCCCTGACAACACAGGCGACCCTCAGCCCTGCTGCCCCTGACAACACAGGCGACCCTCAGCCCTGACAACACAGGCGACCCTCAGCCCTGCTGCCCCTGACAACACAGGCGACCCTCAGCCCTGACAACACAGGCGACCCTCAGCCCTGACAACACAGGCGACCCTCAGCCCTGCTGCCCCTGACAACACAGGCGACCCTCAGCCCTGCTGCCCCTGACAACACAGGCGACCCTCAGCCCTGACAACACAGGCGACCCTCAGCCCTGCTGCCCCTGACAACACAGGCGACCCTCAGCCCTGCTGCCCCTGACAACACAGGCGACCCTCAGCCCTGCTGCCCCTGACAACACAGGCGACCCTCAGCCCTGCTGCCCTGACAACACAGGCGACCCTCAGCCCTGCTGCCCCTGACAACACAGGCGACCCTCAGCCCTGCTGCCCCTGACAACACAGGCGACCCTCAGCCCTGACAACACAGGCGACCCTCAGCCCTGCTGCCCCTGACAACACAGGCGACCCTCAGCCCTGACACACAGGCGACCCTCAGCCCTGACAACACAGGCGACCCTCAGCCCTGCTGCCCCTGACAACACAGGCGACCCTCAGCCCTGACAACACAGGCGACCCTCAGCCCTGCTGCCCCTGACAACACAGGCGACCCTCAGCCTTGCTGCCCCTGACAACACAGGCGACCCTCAGCCCTGCTGCCCCTGACAACACAGGCGACCCTCAGCCCTGCTGCCCCTGACAACACAGGCGACCCTCAGCCATGCTGCCCCTGACAACACAGGCGACCCTCAGCCATGCTGCCCCTGACAACACAGGCGACCCTCAGCCCTGCTGCCCCTGACAACACAGGCGACCCTCAGCCCTGCTGCCCCTGACAACACAGGCGACCCTCAGCCCTGCTGCCCCTGACAACACAGGCGACCCTCAGCCCTGCTGCCCCTGACAACACAGGCGACCCTCAGCCCTGCCCCTGACAACACAGGCGACCCTCAGCCCTGCTGCCCCTGACAACACAGGCGACCCTCAGCCCTGCTGCCCCTGACAACACAGGCGACCCTCAGCCTTGCTGCCCCTGACAACACAGGCGACCCTCAGCCCCTGACAACACAGGCGACCCTCAGCCCTGCTGCCCCTGACAACACAGGCGACCCTCAGCCCTGCTGCCCCTGACAACACAGGCGACCCTCAGCCCTGCTGCCCCTGACAACACAGGCGACCCTCAGCCCTGCTGCCCCTGACAACACAGGCGACCCTCAGCCCTGCTGCCCTGACAACACAGGCCCGCCCTGACAACACAGGCGACCCTCAGCCCTGCTGCCCCTGACAACACAGGCGACCCTCAGCCCTGCTGCCCCTGACAACACAGGCGACCCTCAGCCCTGCTGCCCCTGACAACACAGGCGACCCTCAGCCCTGCTGCCCCTGACAACACAGGCGACCCTCAGCCCTGCTGCCCCTGACAACACAGGCGACCCTCAGCCTGCTGCCCCTGACAACACAGGCGACCCTCAGCCCTGCTGCCCCTGACAACACAGGCGACCCTCAGCCCTGCTGCCCCTGACAACACAGGCGACCCTCAGCCCTGCTGCCCCTGACAACACAGGCGACCCTCACAGGCGACCCTCTGCCCTGACAACACAGGCGACCCTCAGCCCTGCTGCCCCTGACAACACAGGCGACCCTCAGCCCTGCTGCCCTGACAACACAGGCGACCCTCAGCCCTGCTGCCCCTGACAACACAGGCGACCCTCAGCCCTGACAACACAGGCGACCCTCAGCCCTGCTGCCCCTGACAACACAGGCGACCCTCAGCCTGCTGCCCTGACAACCGGCACCCCCTGACAACACAGGCGACCCTCAGCCCTGAACGGCAAGCCCTGACAACACAGGCGACCCTCAGCTGCCCCTGACAACACAGGCGACCCTCAGCCAGCCCTGACAACACAGGGCCCCCTGACAACACAGGCGACCCTCAGCCCTGCTGCCCCTGACAACACAGGCGACCCTCAGCCCCTGACAACACAGGCGACCCTCAGCCCTGCTGCCCCTGACAACACAGGCGACCCTCAGCCCTGACAACACAGGCGACCCTCAGCCCTGCTGCCCCTGACAACACAGGCGACCCTCAGCCCTGCTGCCCCTGACAACACAGGCGACCCTCAGCCCTGCTGCCCCTGACAACACAGGCGACCCTCAGCCCTGACAACACAGGCGACCCTCAGCCCTGCTGCCCCTGACAACACAGGCGACCCTCAGCCCTGCTGCCCTGACAACACAGGCGACCCTCAGCCCTGCTGCCCCTGACAACACAGGCGACCCTCAGCTCCCTGCTGCCCTGACAACACAGGCGACCCTCAGCCCTGCTGCCCCTGACAACACAGGCGACCCTCAGCCCTGCTGCCCCTGACAACACAGGCGACCCTCAGCCCTGCTGCCCCTGACAACACAGGCGACCCTCAGCCCTGAAAACAGGCACCCTAGCCCTGCCCCTGACAACACAGGCGACCCTCAGCCCCCTGCCCCTGACAACACAGGCGACCCTCAGCCCTGCTGCCCCTGACAACACAGGCGACCCTCAGCCCTGCTGCCCCTGACAACACAGGCGACCCTCAGCCCTGACAACACAGGCGACCCTCAGCCCTGCTGCCCCTGACAACACAGGCGACCCTCAGCCTTGCTGCCCCTGACAACACAGGCGACCCTCAGCCCTGACAACACAGGCGACCCTCAGCCCTGCTGCCCTGACAACACAGGCGACCCTCAGCCCTGCAGCCCTGACAACACAGGCGACCCTCAGCCCTGCTGCCCCTGACAACACAGGCGACCCTCAGCCCTGCTGCCCCTGACAACACAGGCGACCCTCAGCCTGCCCTGACAACACAGGCGACCCTCAGCCCCTGACAACACAGGCGACCCTCAGCCCTGACAACACAGGCGACCCTCAGCCCTGACAACACAGGCGACCCTCAGCCCTGCTGCCCTGACAACACAGGCGACCCTCAGCCCTGCCTGACAACACAGGCGACCCTCAGCCCTGACAACACAGGCGACCCTCAGCCTCTGCCCCTGACAACACAGGCGACCCTCAGCCCTGACAACACAGGCGACCCTCAGCCCTGCTGCCCTGACAACACAGGCGACCCTCAGCCCTGACAACACAGGCGACCCTCAGCCCTGACAACACAGGCGACCCTCAGCCCTGCTGCCCTGACAACACAGGCGACCCTCAGCCTGCTGCCCCTGACAACACAGGCGACCCTCAGCCCTGCTGCCCCTGACAACACAGGCGACCCTCAGCCCTGCTGCCCCTGACAACACAGGCGACCCTCAGCCCTGCTGCCCCTGACAACACAGGCGACCCTCAGCCCTGCTGCCCCTGACAACACAGGCGACCCTCAGCCCTGCTGCCCCTGACAACACAGGCGACCCTCAGCCCTGCTGCCCCTGACAACACAGGCGACCCTCAGCCATGCTGCCCCTGACAACACAGGCGACCCTCAGCCCTGCTGCCCCTGACAACACAGGCGACCCTCAGCCCTGACAACACAGGCGACCCTCAGCCCTGACAACACAGGCGACCCTCAGCCCAGCACCTAGCCCTGACAACACAGGCGACCCTCAGCCCTGACAACACAGGCGACCCTCAGCCCTGACAACACAGGCGACCCTCAGCCCTGCTGCCCCTGACAACACAGGCGACCCTCAGCCCTGCTGCCCCTGACAACACAGGCGACCCTCAGCTGACAACACAGGCGACCCTCAGCCCTGCTGCCCCTGACAACACAGGCGACCCTCAGCCCTGCTGCCCCTGACAACACAGGCGACCCTCAGCCCTGACAACACAGGCGACCCTCCTGCTGCCCCTGACAACACAGGCGACCCTCAGCCCTGCTGCCCCTGACAACACAGGCGACCCTCAGCCCTGACAACACAGGCGACCCTCAGCCCTGCTGCCCCTGACAACACAGGCGACCCTCAGCCCTGCTGCCCCTGACAACACAGGCGACCCTCAGCCCTGCAGCCCTGACAACACAGGCGACCCTCAGCCCTGCTGCCCTGACAACACAGGCGACCCTCAGCCCTGCTGCCCTCTGACAACACAGGCGACCCTCAGCCCTGCTGCCCTGACAACACAGGCGACCCTCAGCCCTGACAACACAGGCGACCCTCAGCCCTGCTGCCCCTGACAACACAGGCGACCCTCAGCCCTGCCCCTGACAACACAGGCGACCCTCAGCCCTGACAACACAGGCGACCCTCAGCCCTGCTGCCCCTGACAACACAGGCGACCCTCAGCCCTGCTGCCCTGACAACACAGGCGACCCTCAGCCCTGCTGCCCCTGACAACACAGGCGACCCTCAGCCCTGACAACACAGGCGACCCTCAGCCCTGCTGCCTCTGACAACACAGGCGACCCTCAGCCCTGCTGCCAGGCGACCCTCAGCCCTGACAACACAGGCGACCCTCAGCCCTGCTGCCCTGACAACACAGGCGACCCTCAGCCCTGCTGCCCCTGACAACACAGGCGACCCTCAGCCCTGACAACACAGGCGACCCTCAGCCCTGACAACACAGGCGACCCTCAGCCCTGCTGCCCTGACACTGGCCGCCCTGACAACACAGGCGACCCTCAGCCCTGCTGCCCCTGACAACACAGGCGACCCTCAGCCCTGCTGCCCCTGACAACACAGGCGACCCTCAGCCCTGACAACACAGGCGACCCTGACAACACAGGCGACCCTCAGCCCTGTGCCCTGACAACACAGGCGACCCTCAGCCCTGCTGCCCCTGACAACACAGGCGACCCTCAGCCCTGACAACACAGGCGACCCTCAGCCCTGCTGCCCCTGACAACACAGGCGACCCTCAGCCCTGCTGCCCCTGACAACACAGGCGACCCTCAGCCACTGCCCTGACAACACAGGCGACCCTCAGCCCTGCTGCCCCTGACAACACAGGCGACCCTCAGCCCTGCTGCCCCTGACAACACAGGCGACCCTCAGCCCTGCTGCCCCTGACAACACAGGCGACCCTCAGCCCTGACAACACAGGCGACCCTCAGCCCTGCTGCCCCTGACAACACAGGCGACCCTCAGCCCTGCTGCCCCTGACAACACAGGCGACCCTCAGCCCTGCTGCCCCTGACAACACAGGCGACCCTCAGCCCTGCTGCCCCTGACAACACAGGCGACCCTCAGCCCTGCCCCTGACAACACAGGCGACCCTCAGCCCTGACAACACAGGCGACCCTCAGCCCTGCTGCCCCTGACAACACAGGCGACCCTCAGCCCTGCCGACACAGGCGACCCTCGCCCCTGACAACACAGGCGACCCTCAGCCCTGCTGCCCCTGACAACACAGGCGACCCTCAGCCCTGACAACACAGGCGACCCTCAGCCCTGCTGCCCCTGACAACACAGGCGACCCTCAGCCCTGCTGCCCCTGACAACACAGGCGACCCTCAGCCCTGCTGCCCCTGACAACACAGGCGACCCTCAGCCCTGCTGCCCCTGACAACACAGGCGACCCTCAGCCCTGCTGCCCCTGACAACACAGGCGACCCTCAGCCCTGACAACACAGGCGACCCTCAGCCATGCTGCCCCTGACAACACAGGCGACCCTCAGCCTGCTGCCCCTGACAACACAGGCGACCCTCAGCCCTGCTGCCCTGACAACACAGGCGACCCTCAGCCCTGCTGCCCTGACAACACAGGCGACCCTCAGCCCTGCTGCCTCTGACAACACAGGCGACCCTCAGCCCTGCTGCCCCTGACAACACAGGCGACCCTCAGCCTTGCTGCCTCTGACAACACAGGCGACCCTCAGCCCTGCTGCCCTGACAACACAGGCGACCCTCAGCCCTTGCCCCTGACAACACAGGCGACCCTCAGCCCTGCTGCCCCTGACAACACAGGCGACCCTCAGCCCTGCTGCCCCTGACAACACAGGCGACCTGCCCTGCTGCCCTGACAACACAGGCGACCCTCAGCCCTGCTGCCCCTGACAACACAGGCGACCCTCAGCCCTGCTGCCCCTGACAACACAGGCGACCCTCAGCCCTGCTGCCCCTGACAACACAGGCGACCCTCAGCCTGCTGCCCTGACAACACAGGCGACCCTCAGCCCTGCTGCCCCTGACAACACAGGCGACCCTCAGCCCTGACAACACAGGCGACCCTCAGCCCTGCTGCCCCTGACAACACAGGCGACCCTCAGCCCTGCTGCCCCTGACAACACAGGCGACCCTCAGCCCTGACAACACAGGCGACCCTCAGCCCTGCTGCCCCTGACAACACAGGCGACCCTCAGCCCTGCTGCCCCTGACAACACAGGCGACCCTCAGCCTTGCTGCCCCTGACAACACAGGCGACCCTCAGCCCTGCTGCCCCTGACAACACAGGCGACCCTCAGCCCTGCTGCCCCTGACAACACAGGCGACCCTCAGCCCTGCTGCCCCTGACAACACAGGCGACCCTCAGCCCTGCTGCCCTGACAACACAGGCGACCCTCAGCCCTGACAACACAGGCGACCCTCAGCCCCTGACAACACAGGCGACCCTCAGCCCTGACAACACAGGCGACCCTCAGCTGCCCTGACAACACAGGCGACCCTCAGCCCTGCTGCCCCTGACAACACAGGCGACCCTCAGCCCTGACAACACAGGCGACCCTCAGCCCTGCTGCCCCTGACAACACAGGCGACCCTCAGCCCTGCTGCCCCTGACAACACAGGCGACCCTCAGCCCTGACAACACAGGCGACCCTCAGCTCCCTGACAACACAGGCGACCCTCAGCCCTGACAACACAGGCGACCCTCAGCCCTGACAACACAGGCGACCCTCAGCCCTGACAACACAGGCGACCCTCAGCCCTGACAACACAGGCGACCCTCAGCCCTGCTGCCCCTGACAACACAGGCGACCCTCAGCCCTGCTGCCCCTGACAACACAGGCGACCCTCAGCCCTGCTGCCCTGACAACACAGGCGACCCTCAGCCCTGCTGCCCCTGACAACACAGGCGACCCTCAGCCCTGCTGCCCCTGACAACACAGGCGACCCTCAGCCCTGCTGCCCTCTGACAACACAGGCGACCCTCAGCCCTGACAACACAGGCGACCCTCAGCCCTGACAACACAGGCGACCCTCAGCCCTGACAACACAGGCGACCCTCAGCCCTGACAACACAGGCGACCCTCAGCCCTGCTGCCCCTGACAACACAGGCGACCCTCAGCCCTGACAACACAGGCGACCCTCAGCCCTGCTGCCCCTGACAACACAGGCGACCCTCAGCCCTGCTGCCCCTGACAACACAGGCGACCCTCAGCCCTGCTGCCCCTGACAACACAGGCGACCCTCAGCCCTGCTGCCCCTGACAACACAGGCGACCCTCAGCCCTGCTGCCCCTGACAACACAGGCGACCCTCAGCCCTGACAACACAGGCGACCCTCAGCCTGCCCCTGACAACACAGGCGACCCTCAGCCCTGCTGCCCCTGACAACACAGGCGACCCTCAGCCTTGCTGCCCCTGACAACACAGGCGACCCTCAGCCCTGACAACACAGGCGACCCTCAGCCCGGACACTGGCCGGCTGCCACCTGGTCTGGAGGTGTGCCAGCCCTGACATCACAGGCCACCATCAGCCCTGCCCGGAACATCTAAACAACAGCTCAGGTGGGGGGGGGAGGTGATGCCGCAGCGGCTCCAGCGGCTCTAGCCTTGCAACGACTTCTCTACCACTGCCTCAATATTGTCGTACCACTCGTCAGTCAGCTGCCGCTCGGCCGGCGATATTTTCATCCCTTCAGTGCACGTGGACACAGCGGGAGCAGATTTTCATCTCTTCAGTGCACGTGGACACAGCGGGAGCAGATTCCGCAGCGGACTTGCATCTCGTCCTTCCAGATCGGTCAGTGACAGAGGACGACTGCGACGGCTGTGTCCTGGGGATTCTGCTCCCCGTCACGGGCGAACACAGGGGTACCACTGGGGCATGCGCCTTCCCTATGGAAAGGTGGCATCCCTCCTGCCTGGGAAGGCGCCATTTCAGGAAGGCTCGAGTGCGCCCTCCCCCACTCAACGGACTCTTCGCCAGAAGACGACCGTTGCAGAGGAAAAAGTTTGGATACGAAAAGGTGGCCTGCGGTGTGATTGAGTGCACTGTCCTCCCCCCCCCCCCCCCGCTCAACGGACGCTTTATCCGACGGCGCACCTCCTGCCCCCCGAACAAAGTCCTTTGGACGTGCCCCTGCTCCCGAGCGCACGTCTCGGTCCGGCATATCCAGCCGACCGGGCACACTAAGCACGCCGACCGGGCACACTAAGCACGCCGGGCACACTAAGTACGCCGACCGGGCACACTAAGTACGCCGACCGGGCACACTAAGTACGCCGACCGGGCACACTAAGTACGCCGACCGGGCACACTAAGTACACCGGGCACACTAAGCACGCCACCGGGCACACTAAACACGCCGACCGGGCACACTAAGTACGCCGACCGGGCACACTAAGCACCCCGACCGGGCACACTAAGTACACCGGGCACACTAAGCACGCCAGCCGGGCACACTAAGCACGCCAGCCGGGCACACTAAGCACGCCGACCGGGCACACTAAGCACGCCGACCGGGCACACTAAGCACGCCGACCGGGCACACTAAGTACGCCGACCGGGCACACTAAGCACGCCGACCGGGCACACTAACACGCCGACCGGGCAAAGCACGCCGACCGGGCACACTAAGCACGCCGACCGGGCACACTAAGCACGCCGACCGGGCACACTAAACACGCCGACCGAGCACACTAAGCACGCCGACCGGGCACACTAAGCACGCCGACCGGGCATACTAAGCACGCCGACCGGGCACACTAAGCACGCCGACCGGGCACACTAAGTACGCCGACCGGGCACACTAAAGCACGCCGACCGGGCACACTAAGCACGCCGACCGGGCACACTAAGCACGCCGACCGGGCACACTAAGCACGCCGACCGGGCACACTAAGCACGCCGACCGGGCACACTAAGCACGCCGACCGGGCACACTAAGCACGCCGACCGGGCACACTAAGCACGCCGACCGGGCACACTAAGCACGCCGACCGGGCACACTAAGCACGCCGACCGGGCACACTAAGCACGCCGACCGGGCACACTAAGCACGCCGACCGGGCACACTAAGCACGCCGACCGGGCACACTAAGCACGCCGACCGGGCACACTAAGCACGCCGACCGGGCACACTAAGCACGCCGACCGGGCACACTAAGCACGCCGACCGGGCACACTAAACACGCCGACCGGGCACACTAAGCACGCCGACCGGGCACACCGGGCACACTAAGCACGCCGACCGGGCACACTAAGCACGCCGACCGGGCACACTAAGCACGCCGACCGGGCACACTAAGCACGCCGACCGGGCACACTAAGCACGCCGACCGGGCACACTAAGCACGCCGACCGGGCACACTAAGCACGCCGACCGGGCACACTAAGCACGCCGACCGGGCACACTAAGCACGCCGACGCCGACCGGGCACACTAAGCACGCCGACCGGGCACACTAAGCACGCCGACCGGGCACACTAAGCACGCCGACCGGGCACACTAAGCACGCCGACCGGGCACACTAAGCACGCCGACCGGGCACACTAAGCACGCCGACCGGGCACACCACGCCACGCACGCCGACCGGGCACACTAAGCACGCCGACCGGGCACACTAAGCACGCCGACCGGGCACACTAAGCACGCCGACCGGGCACACTAAGCACGCCGACCGGGCACACTAAGCACGCCGACCGGGCACACTAAACACGCCGACCGGGCACACTAAGCACGCCGACCGGGCACACTAAGCACGCCGACCGGGCACACTAAGCACGCCGACCGGGCACACTAAGCACGCCGACCGGGCACACTAAGCACGCCGACCGGGCACACTAAGCACGCCGACCGGGCACACTAAACACGCCGACCGGGCACACTAAACACGCCGACCGGGCACACTAAACACGCCGACCGGGCACACTAAAACCGGGCACACTAAGCACGCCACCGGGCACACTAAACACGCCGACCGGGCACACTAAGTACGCCGACCGGGCACACTAAGCACGCCGACCGGGCACACTAAGTACACCGGGCACACTAAGCACGCCACCGGGCACACTAAGCACGCCACCGGGCACACTAAGCACGCCAGCCGGGCACACTAAGCACGCCGACCGGGCACACTAAGCACGCCGGCCGGGCACACTAAGCACGCCGACCGGGCACACTAAGCACGCCGACCGGGCACACTAAGCACGCCGACCGGGCACACTAAGTACGCTGGGCACACTAAGCACGCCGACCGGGCACACTAAGCACGCCAACCGGGCACACTAAGCACGCAGCCGACATCGGACCGATACGTTGGGGTTCGGGACCTCACCACCATACCGACCACAGTCGACCAGGCATACAGGCCTCGGTATGGTTCAGGCATGCCGGCCTATGTATGGCCCAGGTGTGTCGGCCTCTGCATTGCCAGACATACCGGTCTGTGTATGGCCCGGGAATACTGCCCGTGTAGCCCAGGTGTGTCGGCCGTATAGCCCAGGTACGCCGGCTGTGTAGCCCAGGTGTGCCGGCCGTATAGCCCAGGTGTGCCGGCTGTGTAGCCCAGGTGTGCCGGCCGTGTAGCCCAGGTGTGCCGGCTGTGTAGCCCAGGTGTGTCGGCCGTATAGCCCAGGTACGCCGGCTGTGTAGCCCAGGTGTGCCGGCTGTGTAGCCCAGGTGTGCCGGCCGTATAGCCCAGGTACGCCGGCCGTGTAGCCCAGGTGTGCTGGCCGTATAGCCCAGGTGTGCCGGCTGTGTAGCCCAGGTGGGCCGGCCGTATAGCCCAGGTACGCCGGCCGTATAGCCAGGTGTGCCGGCCGTATAGCCCAGGTACGCCGGCCGTGTAGCCCAGGTGTGCCGGCCGCATAGCCCAGGTGTGCCGGCTGTGTAGCCCAGGTGGGCCGGGTGTATAACCCAGGTACGCCGGCTGTGTAGCCCAGGTACGCCGGCCGTATAGCCCAGGTACGCGGCTGTAGCCCAGGTACGCCGGCCGTGTAGCCCAGGTGTGCCGGCCGCATAGCCCAGGTGTGCCGGCTGTGTAGCCCAGGTACGCCGGCTGTGTAGCCCAGGTGTGCCGGCCGTATAGCCCAGGTGTGCCGGCTGTGTAGCCCAGGTACGCCGGCTGTGTAGCCCAGGTGTGTCGGCCGTATAGCCCAGGTACGCCGGCCGTATAGCCCAGGTGTGCCGGCCGTGTAGCCCAGGTGTGCCGGCCGTATAGCCCAGGTGTGCCGGCCGTATAGCCCAGGTGTGCCGGCCGTATAGCCCAGGTGTGCCGGCCGTGTAGCCCAGGTGTGCCGGCCGTATAGCCCAGGTACGCCGGCTGTGTAGCCCAGGTGTGCCGGCCGTATAGCCCAGGTGTGCCGGCCGTATAGCCCAGGTGTGCCGGCCGTGTAGCCCAGGTGTGCCGGCCGTATAGCCCAGGTGTGCCGGCCGTATAGCCCAGGTGTGCCGGCCGTATAGCCCAGGTGTGCCGGCTGTGTAGCCCAGGTGTGCCGGCCGTATAGCCCAGGTGTGCCGGCCGTATAGCCCAGGTGTGCCGGCCGTATAGCCCAGGTGTGCCGGCCGTGTAGCCCAGGTGTGCCGGCCGTATAGCCCAGGTGTGCCGACCGCATAGCCCAGGTGTGCCGGCTGCATAGCCCAGGTACGCTGACCGTATAGCCCAGGTACGCCGGCTGTATAGCCCAGGTGTGCCGGCCGTATAGCCTAGGTGTGCCGGCTGTGTAGCCCAGGTGTGCCGGCCGTATAGCCCAGGTGTGCCGGCCGTATAGCCCAGGTGTGCCAGCTGCATAGCCCAGGTACGCCAGCTGTGTAGCCCAGGTGTGCCGGGTGTATAACCCAGGTACGCCGGCTGTGTAGCCCAGGTGTGCCGGTTGCATAGCCCAGGTACGCCGGCCGTATAGCCCAGGTGTGCCGGTCGTATAGCCCAGGTGTACCGGCCGTATAGCCCAGGTGTGCCGGCCGTATAGCCCAGGTGTGCCGGCCGTATAGCCCAGGTACGCCAGCTGTGTAGCCCAGGTGTGCCGGCCGTATAGCCCAGGTGTGCCGGCCGTATAGCCCAGGTGTGCCGGCCGTATAGCCCAGGTACGCAGGCCGTATAGCCCAGGTACGCCGGCCGTGTAGCCCAGGTGTGCCAGCCGTATAGCCCAGGTGTGCCGGCCGTATAGCCCAGGTACGCGGCTGTAGCCCAGGTACGCCGGCCGTATAGCCCAGGTACGCAGGCCGTATAGCCCAGGTGTGCCGGCCGTATAGCCCAGGTGTGCCGGCTGTGTAGCCCAGGTGTGCCGGCCGCATAGCCCAGGTGTGCCGGCCGTATAGCCCAGGTACGCCGGCCGTGTAGCCCAGGTGTGCCGGCTGTGTAGCCCAGGTGTGCCGGCCGTGTAGCCCAGGTGTGCCGGCCGTATAGCCCAGGTGGGCCGGCCGTATAGCCCAGGTGTGCCGGCTGTGTAGCCCAGGTGTGCCGGCCGCATAGCCCAGGTGTGCCGGCCGTATAGCCCAGGTGGGCCGGCCGTATAGCCCAGGTGTGCCGGCCGTATAGCCCAGGTACGCCGGCTGTATGACGGCGGCCGAGACCGAGCCGGCGGCCGGCGTGGCACACCTCCAGAGCAGGTGGCACACCTCCAGACCAGGTGGCAGCCGGCCAGCGGCTGGGGCGGAAATAGCTGCCGGCGAGCCCTGTGTTCGCGGCTGAGCGCCGATGGCGTTCTGCCGCCTCCGCGACACGGCGTTGATGACGGCCTGCTCGGCAGCGGCGCCGTCTGATGGTGCGGCGGCGGCTGTTGTTGTTGGTGGTGTTGTTGTTGTCGGTGTTGTTGTTGTCGGTGTTGATGATGATGTTGGTGCTGTCACTGTGTTGTTGGATGTTGATGATGTTGGTGTTGTTAGTGTTATTGTTGCCCTTGTTGTTGTTACTGTATTGGTATCGATGTGGTGTTGTTGTTCTCGATGTTGTTGTCGCTGTGTTATTGTTGTTGATGATGTTGTTGTTGTTGTTGTTGCTGCTGCTGCTGCTGCTGCTGCTGCTGCTGCTGCTGCGCTTGACCAGCCTGGCACCTTGAGGTGATGCCGGCTGTCTGCGATTGAAGAGAAGTCTGGCGGAGAGGTCCGGGCGGTGCCCGAGTAGAGTGGGGACGGGGGTCGAGTTGTCGCCGTTTTTGTGAACATTTCAAGAGTATATCATACATACACTGCTTTGGGCCTTTTTTGCATTACTATATCTTTCTCCTCTGGGTTTGACCTTTTATTTTGTTTTTGGTCTTGCTTTTTTCTTTTCTTTTGTTTTCTCTTTTTGTTTGTTTCAGAAAAAAAATTACGCATCATGAGTGCAAAGTATGGAGAGACTATGTGAGGGGAGTTGTTACGATGATATTCTCTTTAAATGCATCATCACCATCATCTCATGAAATGCGTTATCTATAAATGCATCACTCTCCCGATGTTGCTTTATTTAACCATCTTTTACACGTCATGAGTAGAGTAGGGAGGGACTAGGTGAGCGGAGGTGTTGGGATGTTGTTCAGTGTCGGCAGGTTTGTCCGGAGGTCGAGAGGTCAGGAGGTCAGACGGCGCACCTGGCGTCGGCAGCCTTTGATCTGCCCCGGCTCAGCGCAGCGCGCGCGACGCTCTGGCCTGTGGCCAGAGCACATGTCAGCACGGCCCTTGAATCGGGGGTGAGTGGGAACACACGGGGGGAGGGGGTTTCGGCGGAGGGGACGGTTGGCCCGCAGGCAGTTCCCCGTCGTTGCACGGGCGGTCAACGATGTGCCTCAGGTTTGCACCGGCGAAATTCCTGGCTGAGTATTCTTCGCTCTCCTGATTCGTTTTCCTCTATATGTCTTCTGCCTAGTTGTATCAACATATCCAGCTAGGAAGAGCGCTTTGCCGAGAGCATGAGGTACGCACTTTAGCAAGTCAAAATCGTACTGGATAGAGACAGCATATCATACTATCTATATAATAATGCTACATATTAGAGATATCATAACAGATGGTTCAGATATAAGACTGCTGCATGAATTCCGACTCTTCATATTTCTTGTTGCTGAACTTGCTGGCGCCGTTGGGATTAAGAACGGGGATGCTGCTAGTTGCCTCGTCATGATGAAGTTGTTGATTCCGCCATCGCCATCATGATGTTGTTTCATCAAGATGGCTGCGTGTAGAAAGGGGAAGACGTCTGTTCATACTTGGCTGGCTTTGCTACCGACCCTGAGCTGCGTGATCCTCTTCCCACCCAACTCTCTCCAAAGTAGACCCACATCGCGCGGCCGCTACCTGTGACTTTCAACCATTCATTGAAGATTCCAGATCGCAGAGGCCCGGTCTTTTCCCCGGATGTTCCAGGATATCTCGCAAATTGCACTGCGATATGTAATCACCGAGTGAATATGGTGTTCAAATCCGCCACTCAGGAAGGACAACACCAGGCGATAATTTAAACCGAGCTCGAGGCATCAAGTTCTGCGCACCTGCGTTGCAGTTGCTGAGGCGGTGGAGTCGGAGATGAGCACAGTGGCACATAGGTTCGCAAGTGTATTTATCGCAGTCCAAAGCACAATTTAGGTTCCATTCATTTGACGAAGTGATGTGGCTCACACACTGCTTTGCCACCAGTTGGAGAACTTGACACTGAGGTCTACATGTAGTCCGCTAGGATTGCTTTCAGCGGAGTAATCTGCCGGGTGAAATTTCGCCCTGCCTGGGAAATACCGCATTTCTAACGGCACTTCTAGTTCACACTTCAAAGGAAGAAAAGAAAACTTCTCCATTCCTCTTGAATTTGGTCCGACTCAAATCCCAAGGTTGCCACCTCAGCAGTTCTTCCCATTCGGTATTGATTAACTATTTGTACTAAGTCAATATAATCATTGTACGCTGATGTGCTGATGTGCTGATGTCCTGATGTGCTGATGTGCTCAGCACATCTTAAATACGGACTGTGTGAGGCCATAGCAATTGATGAGCGCCAGGAAATCATAGCCACACCAACAGATGATGCCACTGTGTACTCACTGACCGTGGTATAATAACATTACGCATGATAACATATGATAGAATAAGGTAGCATAGGAATACATAGGATTGAAGATATATATATATATATATATATATATATATATTCAATGACCCTTACGGTACATAATATTCAACATAATGTATATTACGTTCTCCTATACGACCTCTTGATATATTCAATAGGATTTAGTATATCAGGGGGTCGTATAGGAGAACATAATATTGCATAGAACAGCATAGAATAACACAGGATAACATAGGGTTGTATATGATAGCATAGTGTAGCATAAGAGAGTAGAACAGGAGCTGGGGGAGGAGTGTGGAAGAGCTAAACAAAACGTGGAATTTTGCTGGCTCATCGACGACAAATTCCCACATAGCGCGTGAACTTCGACACAATTGCTCGTGGCTGTGCGTGTGGGTGGGGGGGGGAGTTCACTCCTGAAGCACGGCTTGTCATCAAGTAAAGTCAAGAAGTCCTTCAGAAATCAACACGTCCTAACGTCAGGCAACACACTACCCGCGGCGGGAACGTCTCTGTGACACGGACCAATAGCCGGCGGCGAGACACCGACACGGACCAATAGCCGGCGGCGAGACACACCGACACGGACCAATAGCCGGCGGCGAGACACGCCGACACGGACCAATAGTCGGCGGCGAGACACACCGACACGGACCAATAGCCGGCGGCGAGACACACCGACACGGACCAATAGCCGGCGGCGAGACACACCGACACGGACCAATAGCCGGCGGCGAGACACACCGACACGGACCAATAGCCGGCGGAGAGACACACCGACACGGACCAATAGCCGGCGGCGAGACACACCGACACGGACTAATAGCCGGCGGAGAGACACACCGACACGGACCAATAGCCGGCGGCGAGACACACCGACACGGACCAATAGCCGGCGGAGAGACACACCGACGCGGACCAATAGCCGGCGGCGAGACACACCGACACGGACCAATAGCCGGCGGCGAGACACACCGACACGGACCAATAGCCGGCGGCGAGACACACCGACACGGACCAATAGCCGGCGGAGAGACACACCGACACGGACCAATAGCCGGCCGCGAGACACACGGACGTCAGTCAAGCTGTACAGCCTCCCGGCCGCTCAGTATGGCGCCCGGTCACGTGACGGCTGCACGTGACCGGGCGCCTTGTGACGTGACTAACGGACGCCACATTGTCGGAGCGAGCGCGAATGAGAAGGTACCGGCGATGGTAAACAGGCAGGTCGACCAGCCGTCGGTGACCTCTCGTGTCCAGTGGTCTGACCACATGTGACCTCTCGTGTCCAGTGGTCTGACCACAGGTGACCTCTCGTGACCAGTGGTCGACTGACCTCTGTCGAGTCCAGTGGTCTGACCACAGGTGACCTCTCGTGTCCAGTGGTCTGACCACAGGTGACCTCTCGTGACCAGTGGTCGACTGACCACATGTGACCTCTCGTGTCCAGTGGTCTGACCACAGGTGACCTCTCGTGACCAGTGGTCGACTGACCACAGGTGACCTCTCGTGACCAGTGGTCGACTGACCACAGGTGACCTCTCGTGTCCAGTGGTCGACTGACCACAGGTGACCTCTCGTGTCCAGTGGTCTGACCACAGGTGACCACTCGTGACCAGTGGTCGACTGACAACAGGTGACCTCTCGTGACCAGTGGTCGACTGACCACAGGTGACCTCTCGTGTCCAGTGGTCGACTGACCACAGGTGACCTCTCGTGTCCAGTGGTCTGACCACAGGTGACCTCTCGTGACCAGTGGTCGACTGACCACAGGTGACCTCTCGTGTCCAGTGGTCTGACCACATGTGACCTCTCGTGTCCAGTGGTCTGACCACAGGTGACCTCTCGTAACCAGTGGTCGACTGACCACAGGTGACCTCTCGAGTCCAGTGGTCTGACCACAGGTGACCTCTCGTGACCAGTGGTCGACTGACCACAGGTGACCTCTCGTGACCAGTGGTCGACTGACCACATGTGACCTCTCGTGTCCAGTGGTCTGACCACAGGTGACCTCTCGTGACCAGTGGTCGACTGACCACAGGTGACCTCTCGTGACCAGTGGTCGACTGACCACAGGTGACCTCTCGTGTCAAGTGGTCGACTGACCACAGGTGACCTCTCGTGTCCAGTGGTCTGACCACAGGTGACCTCTCGTGACCAGTGGTCGACTGACAACAGGTGACCTCTCGTGACCAGTGGTCGACTGACCACAGGTGACCTCTCGTGTCCAGTGGTCGACTGACCACAGGTGACCTCTCGTGTCCAGTGGTCTGACCACAGGTGACCTCTCGTGACCAGTGGTCGACTGACCACAGGTGACCTCTCGTGTCCAGTGGTCTGACCACAGGTGACCTCTCGTGTCCAGTGGTCTGACCACAGGTGATCTCTCGTGACCAGTGGTCGACTGACCACAGGAGACATCTCGTGTCCAGTGGTCTGACCACAGGTGACCTCTCGTGTCCAGTGGTCTGACCACAGGTGACCTCTCGTGTCCAGTGGTCGACTGACCACAGGTGACCTCTCGTGACCAGTGGACTGACCACAGGTGACCCCGCACCCGTCGCGTCCATGCTGCGCGCCATCATACCGTGCCAGAAACGCCGCGCCACACCTCATCTGAATGGTGCAGAATACAATGCCCGGAGGTGTAGCAACACATGAAGGGTGCTGATAACACCAGACGATACGAAATTTCCGAAAAGCCGAGATTTCCCGCAGGGAAATGAGACAGACTTTTCGCAGGCGCCTCGTCTTAGCGGCTCATATTCTGTGGCTGTCGCTAAATATTCATGTTGTGCATGTTCAACATGGGTCCAGAAGCTGCCTCAACACATGCAATGATCCAAACCATGGTGGCATCCCAGGCAGAGACGAACTGCGATTCGTTGCGGCTTAATGATGACACCCAACCGCGAGCAATCATCGGACCTCCCAACGGCACAAGCAACTAATATCACAGAAGTACAAAGCATCTCCAATCCAGAAAATCAAATGACTCGATGGACACGTCGGAAAAGGTCAGCCGACATAATCTGGATGGGAAGTGACCAATGATTTATGATAGCATCATCTCTCATCTGCACCGGGAGCTTAGCAGGCTCCTCAGGAAGACATCGTACACAGTTGATTCCAGGAAATGCCCTCGATAAATGACGGACCCAATTGTCGTCTGGGAAATTCACAATTACATCATCACGGTTCAGTGTTCTTCGAGTCGTTTATCTACATTATCACCCTGTAAAAATTGGCGACCACCGGACAGATTTGTGCCACGTACCAATGTACCCGCGGATTACATTCACGAGACGCAGGGAGAAAAATGCATTTCATGGTTACGGGCATGATGGTATGTGACGGTCTACCAAGTCAATTGTGCTGCGACTTTTCTACTTACACAAGAGTGACTAATAACAGTGTAAGCTGGGCTGTTGCCTTGTTTCATAGCATGTGCCTCCGACATATCCATGCAGTTCGAAGAGCAGCCAATATGTTTTCCGAAAAGGAAGACCGATTCAGCAAGTTGTACAATTTCTGCTCATCACTCGACCATATGATGCCCCGAGGCAGTTAACCAGCCGCCGCTGACATACCTGACGCAGTGACATCTGCAGTAGACTGGTGGCAGCGACACTTCCGCGAGAACTCAACAGATGGCGGCACCTCCGCCTTCCTCTTGGCGCTCCGACCCGCCCGGGAGTCGAAGTCGGCGTTGCCGTGAGGCGACGTCACCAGCCGGGGTCCCATCGGCCTCCGGTAGATGGCACTGGGTGTAGCTACAGCTGTATTCGGCTGACGTCACTTTCATCTAGAATGTTTTCCGACCGAAGCAGCCCATCTTCTGGACCACCGATTGCAGCGTTCGGGCATCACCGACTACGAGCGGACTCTTCAAGCTCGCGTTGTCCAGGTTTGCCACCACGCCGCGCCACCAACGTACAACAGTTCTCACCACGTGAGGCTGCTCTGGTGTTGGAAACACGTAGTCACCGGTTGGTAACTTGTTGGTCACTTGTTGGTAACTTGAAATACGTCGCCACTTCCTGGCTGGCGGCAGACGTTGCCACTTCAGGTGCAGACGGTCGCTGACAGATGTCGCTAGCTCTTAGATGCTTGTTGAGCGACTTCCACAACCGCAGCAGGGTCACACAGCGCACTGTCTGTTCACGGGACGCGGTGTCCGTTCAGTGGCACACTCCGTGCCACTGAGCTGACCACACGGCGTAATCAGCGACTCAGTGACGAAGCCGTCACCTGCGATCGGTCAGACTTAGCTCGCTACAAATCAACCCAGACAGCAATCTCGACTGATATCAGTCCAGACATTAGCCCAGACATTAGCCCAGATATTAGCCCAGACATTAGCTCAGACATTAGCTCGGACATTAGCCCAGACATTAGCCCAGATATTATCCCGGACATTAGCCCAACGCCAGGCGAAAACATCGGCGGTTATCGGGAGACGTGGGGAGGAGCAATCGCAGTTTCGCCAATATGCAGATCCACTAGTGTAGCAGGTAACTACACATAGTGAGTCCTAGTTGCATAGGTAACCATGTCAGCCGGGCGCTACCTTGATATTTCTGACACGTAATTCGATCCAGCCGGATAGGGAACCATGGTAACCATGTCGGCTGGATGACACCTTACTTCTACAGATCAAACTCACCCTAGAGGCAAATGTCTAGTTGTCCACCCTCCCCCCCCCTCCATCTCATACCCGACGGCCACTCGCTTTTGGGTCTCCGTTTGGGTGCACCCCCTCTAATTTTCCGCCAGGGGCTCCCATCGGAAGGAAAAGGTGCCTCTCCACATACTTTCGCAGGCACACTGAAGAAATGATGCACCTCTGAAGAAGTCGTGCCCCTCCAGACAGGGGCCTCCATGACAATTCCTGGATGCGCCTATCGGCGAGCATGACAGGAAACACACGATGCAGTGTCGGGCAGCCGAAACGAACAGAAACCTCGTGTGTTCCAAAAACTACTACGTGCTGCCGGTTATGACACCGCGCAGCCATGAAAAACTGTGGACAATCTGCATATGAGGCTGTTCTCACGGACATTTAGGCATAGATATAGAGATAACCATTCATTTTTAAAATGTGCGCTAGGAAGCTGACAAAAAAAAGAAAAAACTATCTACCTAAGCCACGTGATCGCATTGAAATAGCTGGACTTCATATCAGGAACCAGACAAACCAACACATAGTCGGTCAGTACAGCGCTTGGAGAATCACTGCACCTGCCTGCGCCTAATCACTTCTGCCGCCAGAACTGTGGCTCTACAACATGGATGAGGGGTGGGCCACGATTTGAAGTTGGGATATTGACTACTGCTGAGTGAAGCAGAGAGGTTACGATTTCCTTTTTTCTTCTCCCAATACCTTTTCACTTAAACATGTTGTGATATTGAATGTTGAATGACGTGATATTGATTACCTTCATTCGCTACCAGGAGATATAACAAATATCGATGGTTTAAATATAGTGAGAGTAGTATAAAAATGGCAACTCAAGTTTCAATAAATATAAACGTACACAGTTGAAGACAACCACACAAACGCTAAGGGGGGTAACATCTTAGTTATGTGTGAGTGTGGGAGAGGGCCCATATCACAACTAGATAGCGTTCTTCACCCTGTTCGTTCCTGCGCTCATCCCTGTGCTTCCTACCTGGATCTCAGTATAACTCCTGATGGGAACCCTCTTACTCATACCTGGCTCTCACTATAACTCCTGATTGGAACACTGTTACTCATACCTGGATTTCACTATAACTCCTGATTGGATCTCTCTTACTTGTACCTGGATATCAGCTATTTCTACTTGGATTCCTGCGGCTCAAACTCGATACCTGCGGCTCCTACCTGGACCTCTGCGTCTCCTACCTGGCGCCTCTGCGTCTCCTACCTGAAACTCTGCGCCTCTTACCAGGACCTTTGCGCCTCTTACCAGGACCTCTGCGCCTCTTACCAGGATTTCTGCGCCTCCTACCTGGACCTCTGCGCCTTCTGCCTGGATCCATGCCCCTACTACCTTGACCTTTGCGCCTCTTACCATGATTCCTGCGCCTCCCACTTGGACCTCTGCGCCTCTTACCTGGGCCTCTGCGCTTCTTACCTGAACCTCTGCGCCTCCTACTTGGACCTCTGCGCCTCCTACCTGAAACTCTGCGTATCTTGCCAGGACCTCTGCGCTTCCTACTTGGACCTCTGCGTCTCCTACCTGGGCCTCTGCGTCTCCTACCTGGACCTCTGCGCCTCCTACTTGGACATCTGCGCCTCCTACCAGGACCTCTGCGCCTCCTACCAGGACTTCTGCGCCTCCTACCTGGACCTCTGCGTCTCCTACCTGGACCTCTGCGCCTCCTACCTGGGCCTCTGCGTCTCCTACCTGGACCTTTGAGCCTCCTACCTGGACCTCTGCGCCTCCTACCTGGGCCTCTGCGCCTCCTACCTGGGCCTCTGCGCCTCCTACCAGGACCTCTGCGCCTCCTACCTGGGCCTCTGCGCCTCCTACCTGGGCGTCTGCGCCTCCTACCTGGACCTCTGCGCCTCCTACCTGGGCCTCTGCGGCCGGTCAATGACGTCAACACAGATGACGTCATTCCACAGCCAACACCAATGCCACCGCGGACCCGCCACAACACAATCCAGTACGGCCGCCACTTCCGCGTCTCCAGCGACGCGCGGCCGACAGCGGCCAGTGACGTCATCAGACGTCATAGTGACGTCACCAGGCAGTCACGCCAGCCGCAGGCTGCGCCTTCTGTACAGCAGCGGCACCCTGCGGGGTAAGCCCAGCAACAGAGTCGGCAGGTCGGCAGGCAGCCGGCCAGCTCGGTAGCAGGCCAAACGGTCGCCTCTGGGGGGGGTGAGGACCGCCGCGGCGGCGATGACTGCCCGATGCCGTCGTCATCAGGAAGTGGCGCTGCCGATAGCGATGCGGCAACGGCACGGCAGCGAGCTTCGTAATCTGCGAAATGGCTTCACCGATCGAGCGGAATATTGGCCCGGCAGCTGAGTAGCTTAGTCGACGATCGCCTCAGGCAAGATAACGCTAAATTGGCCGAGGTCGATTTTTTCCGCTCAAATTCACAAAGTCACATGTCGGACCGTTGTCAAGCCGCTCGCTGATATGAACCCTGGCTTCAAATCATGAACGCAATGTTTTCTCTCAGCCGAAGTTTGTATAGTTACCATGCCATACCATACCATACCATAATTGGAGAGTCCCTGGCCTTTGGAGAGCTATGAATATCGTCGACATGTCGCTTCAAAGATCGGCATAATACGCGTTGGATATCCCACTCTTGTTGCTAGGCAGCAATGGCATGACGCCACGTTGAGACTTATAGTAAAAGTGACATAAATATGGTAGCGTGAGCACATTGTGAATCCAATCAGGTGGGGTGGGGTGAACTAGAGCGTTCATAGCTGCGGGGCCTGATGGGGTGGGACGAGGTCAGGTGGGGTGGGTTAGGGTGGAGGTTGGAATCGCAACTTTCTGATGGATTTATCATTGCGAATGCGAGAAACTACCCGACTGCTGGAGTTCCCTGTTCGGCCAACGATGCACCAATACGCGCTTGCAGAGCTGATGCAGCTCACGCTGACGAAGCAGATGCAGTACACGCTGACGTAGCTGAACTCGGCACTGCCGACACACTCAACGAGTACGACGGTATTTGGAGCCAACCACCACAAAGCCAGCCCATCAGAGCAGGATGCTATCTCATTCAGAATCCTAACTGGGAAGTGAGTGCTCCCAAAATGGAAATTCTACCCAACTGTGTGAAATGTCACCTGATGTTTGCATATCTACACCTTTGAAAGCGTGAGTTGGCATATTCCGATAATATACTTTCTAGCAAATATATGTAACAATAAATGAAATACAACAGAATATCTTCCATGTCCGCAGACATAATCGATCCAACCCACTACCAAACCCTCACGTGCGCCGCCACGACACGTGCCGCTTCCGAGAGCCGTTTGGTCAACTGTACGGCGACACCACGTGATCGACTACGTCACCAGTTCGGTCACAACACGTTCCGCTCCTCAATGGAGCACGCGCTTCGCTACACCCACGTGTTGTCTCGCACCACGTGTGTACGATCACACCTTACTCTCCACGTGCCGTCTCCCACCACGTGTGTGATCACACCTCCCGCTCCACGTGTGCCGCCGCACAGCACGTGGCGCGGCCACCACGTGACCGCTCCACTCCACGTCCACAACACGAGCGGTGCGTCTCGTGGCCCGGACCGCACTGTCTGGCGGCGGCGGTCAGAAATACAACACCGTGACCTCGCGCTGGTATATATCCAGCCAGACGGCCTTGCCGCAGACGGCGCCCCCCACTAACTGGGTGTCGCGCTCCGAGGCACCCATCCGGAGAGTGCCGCGCCCACCCCCGGGGAGCACATGGTGGGGGAAAGCCACGCCCCTTCCTTTTGGGCGACAGCAGAGAAAGGGAATCATCACCCGACAGGCAACAGCTGACGACAAACGGCGAGAGGAAATCTGGCGTGGACAGCTTCACCAGGCAGCCACCTTCTGAAGCTGAGATACAAGATGCTGAGCTAAGATGCTGAGATCCTGTCATGATAGCTCAGGACTCGACTCCCCTGTCCTGGCAACACAGGGTTTGAGCCGCTACGCGCCCTCGCATTCAGCACCCGACCGGGAAAGTCGGTTGGCAACTAGCACGATAGACCGGGGACGAGCCACCGGGCGACCGTATCGGTGCTTTTACGGCACATTAAACTCCCGGTCAAAATTCTGCTGTTCATCTAGAATTCATTGATCGGGTGGCGGGGACAGGGTTTACGCAACAAGCTCTGCCTAGCAACAGAACCTTGATACATAAAGCCAGAGGTGCACAAAACGTCAAGGATGTCGCCTACAAGCATTGAAACCCATAAATATGCCGCATTTCTTTTTGATGACCTTTGACCTGACCCAGGGTCACGAAAGTGCAAGCCGCACGGTTCTAGCACAGGGTCGATCGTTTGGTGTAGGTTTCATGAAGAGCGCGCCAGCGGTTGCTGAGATCTGCCATGTCTGCGAGATGGTGTCTGTTTTTTTACCCTGTCGTTGGCAGGTGCCCGTCATACGTCGTTTCCCATACAAACGATTTAGAACGGCGCCGCAATCCAAACTTATCAACTGTCACGGCGTGTCTGTGACAGCCTGCTGCGCCATGGTTCAGCCTAATGGAGTTGGCTGCGTGCAGCCGATATTGTACACCGGGGTCCGTCCCAAAAGAGTTAGGCAAATGTCCTGTTCCGAAATTGCAGTGATAACTTACCGAAATGTAACGCAGTAGTTTGTGAAATAACCAAAAATATATTGTAGATGAAATAGTTTTGCGTTAAAATGTCTTTCTGAAGTGATATGTCTTCTTTATGTGGTTAATAGTTTTCCTTCTTCGAATAATGATTATCTGTCACAACAACGTCACAGTTTCACTCAATATCAGTCACCTACGCTGGGAGGCGAGTTGGTAGGTTTGGGGACCATTGCATAAAGCCACACCGGCAAGAAGTCGGACTAAATTGCGGTTACAAAAAAAAGGTCAAGACCGCAGTATTTTGGATGGATAGTCTCCTCCCCTCACTGCCTTTACGGCAACAAAGCGACAAATCAGTACCCTGCCTCATCAGTCACCTGCTTCAGAAGCTGATCCAGAGCAGGCAAGCAGGTCAAACGCCAGAGACAAGCCAAACTGTCCGACTTCATCGCTAACTTCCTGGCTGTCAAGGTAACGGCAAGCGGGTGGCAACCAGTTACCAATTATCAATACGTGATCATAGGAGTATTTCAATTGTATCACATTATACATTTCGAAGGCAAGGAGTCTTTCATGGTGCTATGAAAGCGTGTATTCAGCCTGTTCGCCACGAGAGGCCTGCTAAGAAAGCTTGGCTTCTATTCCAAGGCGATTCAGCACTTCACGATCGTTTGGCATATCCACTCTGGCCAGATCTACCCCAACCACTACCGGTAGATCCACCATGGCCAGATCCATACCGGCCACTGGCAGATCCACAGTTCCTCCCTGGCCAGATATATCCGGATCAGATCCACACTGACCACTGGTAGATCCACAGATCCACAGTGGTGAGATATATCTTGACCACATCAACTTTGGAAATAACAGATCCACGGCCCGGTCAGATCCATCCAGGACAGATCCATCCTAGCAGATCCAACCTGGGCACTGGTATTGTGTGTTTACTGGGTGGCTCACGACGTGCTTCATGCACATCACGGCTAATGGCGCCGCCCACACTGACGCGCCAGTGAGTCGAGGGATTGGGAAATGTCCCGAGCGGCGCGGGTGTCGAACCCGGGACTTTTGGTACCCAGAGCCCAGCACCTTAACCACTCGGCCAACCCCATTCCGTGGCCACTGGCAGATCCACAGACCCACCCTGGCCAGATCCATCACGAGGGGCGGAGCCGGAGTGCCCAGCAGGCATGCCGCCGCTGAATTTGATTGTTCATTAAGTTGTTTCTTTTTAGACACGCCGACTGCTAATGCACTCCAGAAGGGGAGACCGCAGGAGACCGCAGACGGAAGTGGGACACGAGAGACCACTGATCGGCGGACGGCTCCGGTAGCTTCGGCACTTGGGCCTCGGACCCACCGTACTCATCGAGAAGCGGTCAGCCGAAATGTGTCACGTGACCGCCGGAGGCCAATCAGCGCCGATCTACAGTGGCGCCACCAGCGGGCGGCCACTGAACCACTGAACACGTGACCAGCGGCCGGACCTCAGCACATGACACGTGACCCGTGGCGCGGTACTCACCGTTGAACACGTGGTCGTTGCGCTGGATGACGGGCACCAGGGACACCTGACACGTGCCGGGACCGTTCTCTGGGGGCGGGGCAGACGACGATGAGTCGAACACCAACACACCAACACAAACACACCGACACACCAACACAAACACACCAACAATGACACTGGGGCACGCGCAACTGCCTGCGACCCTGGGGTGCATGACACCGCCAGTGATACTGATGAATACGACACCGACGGC
Organism: Imbricaverruca yamaguchii; assembly: GCA_034440575.1. Lineage (NCBI taxonomy): Eukaryota > Metazoa > Arthropoda > Thecostraca > Neoverrucidae > Imbricaverruca > Imbricaverruca yamaguchii. The sequence goes on from JAOTOL010001385.1 coordinate 252,013, forward strand.
GACCCTGGGGTGCATGACACCGCCAGTGATACTGATGAATACGACACCGACGGCGACCCTGGGGTACATGACACCGCCAGTGATACTGAAGAATATGACACCGACGGCGGCGCCCGGGTACATGGCACCGACGGCGACCCTGGGGTACATGACACCAACAGTAATACTGGAGAATATGACAACGATAGTGACACTGAAGCGCATGACACACGACATAATGACCTGAATTAAGGGTCTGCCACTCCCCAGAGTTTTTTTATACTCAAGTGCCAATGATTCATGCTACGGCTGCTACCGCTTCTGACATGCTGATACGAGACGGGAGGGTACAACGTACAGACAACCCAGGGAATACATCAGAGACATCGCCCCAACCAGGACCGGGTCGGACCACAGAAACCCCGACATAACGTCAGGTAGATGGGTCTAAATCGGACCATGTTGGACCAGAGACATACAGGGCGGGCACGTCAGCTCAGGTCAGGTCAGAGCCACCGGGCCAAACCGATCCGAAACAGTTTAGATCAGACCAGACTGCACGGGGTTGGCTGGACTAATGCAGGCCAGTGCAGACGACGACCCAGGACAGATCAGATCAGACCAGACCTTATCGGGACATAGCACACAACACCAGACCAGATGGAGAGCAGGTCCTAAAGCAGGGAGCAAGCCCAGACCAAATCGGGGGAGAGCGGATGTACACGGAGGGATTGACGAGGCCAGACCAGGGGAGAACAAGCCATACCGGGAAAACCAGACGAGGCCAGACCAGGGGGAGAACAAGCCATACAGGGGAGACCAGACAATGCCAGACCAGGGGGAGAACAAGCCATACAGGGGAGACCAGACAAGGCCAGACCAGGGGAGAACAAGCCATACGGGGAGACCAGACAAGGCCAGACCAGGGGAGAACAAGCCATACAGGGAGACCAGACAAAGCCAGACAGGGGGAGAACAAGCCATACAGGGGAGACCAGACAAGGCCAGACCAGGGGAGAACAAGCCATACAGGGGAGACCAGACAAGGCCAGACCAGGGGAGAACAAGCCATACAGGGGAGACCAGACAAGGCCAGACCAAGGGGAGAACAAGCCATACAGGGGAGACCAGACAAGGCCAGACCAGGGGAGAACAAGCCATACAGGGAGACCAGACAAGGCCAGACCAGGGGGAGAACAAGCCATACAGGGGAGACCAGACAATGCCAGACCAGGGGAGAACAAGCCATACAGGGGAGACCAGACAATGCCAGACCAGGGGAGAACAAGCCATACAGGGGAGACCAGACAAGGCCAGACCAGGGGGAGAACAAGCCATACAGGGGAGACCAGACAAGACCAGACCAGGGGGAGAACAAGCCATACAGGGGAGACCAGACAAGGCCAGACCAGGGGGAGAACAAGCCATACAGGGGAGACCAGACAAGGCCAGACCAGGGGAGAACAAGCCATACAGGGGAGACCAGACAAGGCCAGACCAGGGGGAGAACAAGCCATACAGGGGAGACCAGACAAGGCCAGACCAGGGGGAGAACAAGGGAGACCAGACAAGGCCAGACCAGGGGAGAACAAGCCATACAGGGGAGACCAGACAATGCCAGACCAGGGGGAGAACAAGCCATACAGGGGAGACCAGACAAGGCCAGACCAGGGGGAGAACAAGCCATACAGGGGAGACCAGACAAGGCCAGACCAGGGGAGAACAAGCCATACAGGGAGACCAGACAAGGCCAGACCAGGGGAGAACAAGCCATACAGGGAGACCAGACAATGCCAGACCAGGGGGAGAACAAGCCATACAGGGGAGACCAGACAAGGCCAGACCAGGGGGAGAACAAGCCATACAGGGGAGACCAGACAAGGCCAGACCAGGGGGAGAACAAGCCATACAGGGGAGACCAGACAAGGCCAGACCAGGGGGAGAACAAGCCATACAGGGAGACCAGACAAGGCCAGACCAGGGGGAGAACAAGCCATACAGGGGAGACCAGACAAGGCCAGACCAGGGGGAGAACAAGCCATACAGGGAGACCAGACAATGCCAGACCAGGGGGAGAACAAGCCATACAGGGGAGACCAGACAAGGCCAGACCAGGGGGAGAACAAGCCATACAGGGGAGACCAGACAAGGCCAGACCAGGGGGAGAACAAGCCATACAGGGGAGACCAGACAAGGCCAGACCAGGGGGAGAACAAGCCATACAGGGGAGACCAGACAAGGCCAGACCAGGGGGAGAACAAGCCATACAGGGGAGACCAGACAAGGCCAGACCAGGGGGAGAACAAGCCATACAGGGGAGACCAGACAAGGCCAGACCAGGGGGAGAACAAGCCATACAGGGGAGACCAGACAAGGCCAGACCAGGGGGAGAACAAGCCATACAGGGGAGACCAGACAATGCCAGACCAGGGGGAGAACAAGCCATACATGGGAGACCAGACAATGCCAGACCAGGGGGAGAACAAGCCATACAGGGGAGACCAGACAAGGCCAGACCAGGGGGAGAACAAGCCATACAGGGGAGACCAGACAAGGCCAGACCAGGGGGAGAACAAGCCATACAGGGGAGACCAGACAAGGCCAGACCAGGGGGAGAACAAGCCATACAGGGGAGACCAGACAAGGCCAGACCAGGGGAGAACAAGCCATACAGGGGAGACCAGACAAGGCCAGACCAGGGGGAGAACAAGCCATACAGGGGAGACCAGACAAGGCCAGACCAGGGGGAGAACAAGCCATACAGGGGAGACCAGACAAGGCCAGACCAGGGGGAGAACAAGCCATACAGGGGAGACCAGACAAGGCCAGACCAGGGGGAGAACAAGCCATACAGGGGAGACCAGACAAGGCCAGACCAGGGGGAGAACAAGCCATACAGGGGAGACCAGACAATGCCAGATCAGGGGGAGAACAAGCCATACAGGGGAGACCAGACAAGGCCAGACCAGGGGGAGAACAAGCCATACAGGGGAGACCAGACAAGGCCAGACCAGGGGGAGAACAAGCCATACAGGGGAGACCAGACAAGGCCAGACCAGGGGGAGAACAAGCCATACAGGGAGACCAGACAAGGCCAGACCAGGGGGAGAACAAGCCATACAGGGGAGACCAGACAATGCCAGACCAGGGGGAGAACAAGCCATACAGGGGAGACCAGACAAGGCCAGACCAGGGGAGACAGGGGAGACCAGACAAGCCAGACCAGGGGAGAACAAGCCATACAGGGGAGACCAGACAATGCCAGACCAGGGGAGAACAAGCCATACAGGGGAGACCAGACAATGCCAGACCAGGGGGAGAACAAGCCATACAGGGAGACCAGACAAGGCCAGACCAGGGGGAGAACAAGCCATACAGGGGAGACCAGACAAGGCCAGACCAGGGGAGAACAAGCCATACAGGGGAGACCAGACAAGGCCAGACCAGGGGGAGAACAAGCCATACAGGGGAGACCAGACAAGGCCAGACCAGGGGGAGAACAAGCCATACAGGGGAGACCAGACAATGCCAGACCAGGGGGAGAACAAGCCATACAGGGGAGACCAGACAAGGCCAGACCAGGGGGAGAACAAGCCATACAGGGGAGACCAGACAAGGCCAGACCAGGGGGAGAACAAGCCATACAGGGGAGACCAGACAAGGCCAGACCAGGGGGAGAACAAGCCATACAGGGGAGACCAGACAAGGCCAGACCAGGGGGAGAACAAGCCATACAGGGAGACCAGACAAGGCCAGACCAGGGGGAGAACAAGCCATACAGGGGAGACCAGACAAGGCCAGACCAGGGGGAGAACAAGCCATACAGGGGAGACCAGACAAGCCAGACCGGGGAGAACAAGCCATACAGGGGAGACCAGACAAGGCCAGACCAGGGGGAGAACAAGCCATACAGGGGAGACCAGACAAGGCCAGACCAGGGGGAGAACAAGCCATACAGGGGAGACCAGACAAGGCCAGACCAGGGGGAGAACAAGCCATACAGGGGAGACCAGACAAGGCCAGACCAGGGGGAGAACAAGCCATACAGGGGAGACCAGACAAGGCCAGACCAGGGGGAGAACAAGCCATACAGGGAGACCAGACAAGGCCAGACCAGGGGGAGAACAAGCCATACAGGGGAGACCAGACAAGGCCAGACCAGGGGGAGAACAAGCCATACAGGGGAGACCAGACAAGGCCAGACCAGGGGGAGAACAAGCCATACAGGGGAGACCAGACAAGGCCAGACCAGGGGAGAACAAGCCATACAGGGAGACCAGACAAGGCCAGACCAGGGGGAGAACAAGCCATACAGGGGAGACCAGACAAGGCCAGACCAGGGGAGAACAAGCCATACAGGGGAGACCAGACAAGGCCAGACCAGGGGGAGAACAAGCCATACAGGGGAGACCAGACAAGGCCAGACCAGGGGAGAACAAGCCATACAGGGGAGACCAGACAAGGCCAGAACAAAGGGAGAACAAGCCATACAGGGGAGACCAGACAAGGCCAGACCAGGGGGAGAACAAGCCATACAGGGGAGACCAGACAATGCCAGACCAGGGGGAGAACAAGCCATACAGGGAGACCAGACAAGGCCAGACCAGGGGGAGAACAAGCCATACAGGGGAGACCAGACAAGGCCAGACCAGGGGGAGAACAAGCCATACAGGGGAGACCAGACAAGGCCAGACCAGGGGGAGAACAAGCCATACAGGGAGACCAGACAATGCCAGACCAAGGGGAGAACAAGCCATACAGGGGAGACCAGACAATGCCAGACCAGGGGGAGAACAAGCCATACAGGGGAGACCAGACAATGCCAGACCAGGGGGAGAACAAGCCATACAGGGGAGACCAGACAAGGCCAGACCAGGGGGAGAACAAGCCATACAGGGGAGACCAGACAAGGCCAGACCAGGGGGAGAACAAGCCATACAGGGGAGACCAGACAAGGCCAGACCAGGGGGAGAACAAGCCATACAGGGGAGACCAGACAAGGCCAGACCAGGGGGAGAACAAGCCATAGGACAGGGAGACCAGACAATGCCAGACCAGGGGGAGAACAAGCCATACAGGGGAGACCAGACAAGGCCAGACCAGGGGGAGAACAAGCCATACAGGGGAGACCAGACAAGGCCAGACCAGGGGGAGAACAAGCCATACAGGGGAGACCAGACAAGGCCAGACCAAAGGGGAGAACAAGCCATACAGGGGAGACCAGACAATGCCAGACCAGGGGGAGAACAAGCCATACAGGGGAGACCAGACAAGGCCAGACCAGGGGGAGAACAAGCCATACAGGGGAGACCAGACAAGGCCAGACCAGGGGGAGAACAAGCCATACAGGGGAGACCAGACAAGGCCAGACCAGGGGGAGAACAAGCCATACAGGGGAGACCAGACAAGGCCAGACCAGGGGGAGAACAAGCCATACAGGGGAGACCAGACAAGGCCAGACCAGGGGGAGAACAAGCCATACAGGGGAGACCAGACAAGGCCAGACCAGGGGGAGAACAAGCCATACAGGGGAGACCAGACAAGGCCAGACTGGGGGAGAACAAGCCATACAGGGGAGACCAGACAAGGCCAGACCAGGGGGAGAACAAGCCATACAGGGGAGACCAGACAAGGCCAGACCAGGGGGAGAACAAGCCATACAGGGGAGACCAGACAAGGCCAGATTAGGGGGAGAGCAGGCTATCCAGGGCAACAGCAAAGACGAGGCAACGTCAAATCAGAATGAGACTAGGCCGTACATAGGGCCCCATGGGGCCAGACGGGGTCAGATTAGGCACGATAACTGAGTGGAGTCACGAAAACAATAACCGGACAACCGGAGTCACGAGACCTGTCCGCACAATATCGCCGGACAAGAGTAACATGAGCCAGACAGTCGGGGTGCCTGAAACACGCAGTGTGCCAGACACTGAGTGACTGCTCGAGAAGTCACCAGACACTGAGTGACTACTCGAGAAGTCTGAGATACTTCGAGTGGACAATGCAATTGGAATATCACTGGAGTCTGGAGGGTGGCAGCGCTGCACTAACATCGAGTTTGGCGGACAAAAACGGGGTTACATCAGAAGTCGCTCACAGGTCATTCGAAGGCTATCCAGACGCCAAGCCGTAGGCTTCGTTCAGCAAGGAAGTCCTACCACACAACATCCATGCGCTACCTTCAGCAAGGAAGTCCTACCGTACAACAACCATGCGATTCGTTCAGCAAGGCATCGCACAACAGTCGTGCGTGACGTCATAAGTCATTATCTGGTAATCAGTGGGTACTGTGCCACCGATATTTAGTAATAAGTGAGTACTGTGTCACTGTTATGTGATAATCAGTAGGCACGGTGCCACTGCTGTATGGCAATCAGTGGGTACTGTGCCCAAGCTATACAGTAATTAGTTGGTACTGGCTTCCAGGAATGTCAACATTTGGCCGCGTGATGAACTGCACCGCGTAGATTCACTCTGACATGTGCACCAGCAGTCGTCGGTAGCGTTGTTCTGATGACTTTTGAAGACGGCGGCGAAAAAGTCACCAGCGCATTATTGTCTAGGGACAAAAAATGTCCATACGCCTGCATCGTTTACGATCAGGCACGCACCAGCTCAAAAAGACTAAACAAAAGACATGCGACGTGCCAAAGCAGCATGCAGTAGCTGAAAATGACAAGCCGACAACTAGCGGGTGGACCCGCACTCGATCTTGCAGCAGCGGGGTGCATGGCCACCATCGCCGTGCAGGAACGTGTCGTGGGATACTACATCAGGTCAGGTCAGGTCACCAGCGAGGCTTTCGTCAGGTCAGGTCAGGTCACGAGCAAGGCTTTCGTCAGGTCAGGTCAGGTCACGAGCAAGGCTTTCGTCAGGTCAGGTCAGCTCACGAGCAAGGCTTTCGTCGGGTCAGGTCGGGTCAGGTCAGGCAGTTTGGAGACATAAGTTCGGAGACAACAGACTCATGACAAAATCTCTGGAAATGGCCTGAGTGGGGTCAGGTGGGATGCCACGGTCAGGTCGGGTCACCTACCTTCTGGCTCGCGTGCGATCACCGTGGATGACCTGTCCACCCTTCTGTCGTCTGCCGGTGCAGGCCGACCAGTCAAACACAGACCAAATAATCAGCCAACGCCGCCGACACCGTACACACGCGCACACAAAACTCAACCAGTCGAGATGAAGCAATCGAGATAAGGCAATCCAGACAAAGCAGTCGACACAAAGCAATCGAGATAAAGCAATCAAGATAACACAATCGAGATAAAGCAATCGAGATAAAACAATCGAGATAAAGCAATCGGGATAAAGCACTCGAGGCAAAGCAATCGAGATATAGATGCATAATGAGAGAGCAAACGTTGTTCACAATAGCGTAAGAAAAACAACGCCGATAACAGGGTGAGCAATGGAGATGAAGAGAATGTGTGATGAATTGAGAAGGGCAATCCAATAAAAAGAATAGGACAAACATTGCATGTAGAACAAATGGAAGAAGACTCATCGTAAAATTACATTTGATAACAATGCCCCAGTTGATTGCCATCACCAAATAACCGTAACAATAGCGGACAAATGAAGCGTTCACACGCCATATGCACGACATCACGTAGCCAAATAATAGCCCAAGCCATTGGCATGAAAATGCAACCACAGCTATAAAGACCAAGTGTGACTGTTCACCTCCTTTGACTTGAATTCGAACAGCGTGGCACGTCATGACAGCAGAAAGGCAGGCAAACAGCAGGCCACCACTCCCACGAAAATGGACCAATCAAGCACAAAGTCTGCTGAGCACGGATTAGAGCACGCCGACCATTTCCGGAAACAGGCCTTCTGGTGCTAAAGTGAGCATCCCGTATACATAGCCGAACAGACGATGCATCAGGAATACATGGCAAAGGCGGGCGTGAATACGCCCCGAAGTGTCCAGAGTCCAGAGTCTACCCAAGGTCATGGAAGTCACGGAGGTTTTCTGACCGGCCAGCCATCTGCCATTCAGAACAAACACACACATACATACATACATACACACACACATACATACATCCTCACGCATACATACGTATATACACACATACATACATGTACACATTCACACGCATGCATACGTACATACACACCTATACTCACAAACCTGAGAACAATGCTACCTACCTTGTTAAGGCTTCATCTACTCTACTCTACTCTACTCTACTCTACTGTACTCTACTCTACTCTATTCTACTCTACTCTACTGTACTATACTCTAATCTACCATACTCTACACTATACTATACTCTAATCTACTCTACTTTACTCTACTCTACTATACTATACTCTACTATACTCTACTCTACTATACTCTACTCTACTATACTCTACCCTGTCGTCAGTGATCCAGCACGCCTTCTACTCCTACTCAGCTCATGTCTACCGCTGCCAGCACTACTATTCGTTACCCGATTTCTTCCAGCTCGTCCACCTACTGCTCGGATTCTTAACATATTTTTGTCAGGACTAGGTCGGTGCTGCCGTTACTCCCCTCCCCTCCCCTACCGTATCTCGCCCTCCTTTCTCCTGCCGTCACTCCTCCCTCCCCTGCCGTCACCCCCCCCCCTCCCCTCCCCTACCGTCTCGCACCCTCCCTTCCCCTGCCGTCTCCCCCTCCCTGGCTACCTCCACCGAGCCCACCCCTTTTCCGCTCCAGTGCTTTCTGCACCGTCTTTCCTCTACCCTTTTTAGTGCTCTTTTCACGCATCTACCCCGTGATTTCTGTGTTCAATTCGTCTCCTTTGTGATGCATTTTGACTTTCGGGACTTTCTTGACGCCCATTGTTTTCCTCCGGAGAGCGCCAGTGCTGGAGCGCACATGGACACTCGTTCATATCACTATTTTGCGACACCACACATGAATACTCGTTCATATCACTATTTTGCGACACCACACATGGACACTCGTTCATATCACTATGTTGCGACACCACACATGGACACTCGTTCACATCACTATTTTGCGACACCACACATCGCACCAACACATACACGCTGGCGCTTTCTTCTCGCCACTGATCAGCACAGCTCGTCCAGAACAACATCAACATCAACATGAGCATCAACATCACCATCAACATGGGCATCAACATCACCACACCCTCACTCACGCGGGAGTCCCTCCTCTGCCGCCGGGATGATGGGGCGCCCACGAGCCGTTGACCTTCGGGTGGAGCTCACCAAAGTTACCGGAGCGCCCCTCAACGCACGCTAAATTATTTCAGGGGCGCTCCTAATTCAGGCCAATGACAGGGTTGAGCGCACGTATACTTCCTACAGCACACAACATCCTCAGTACACAGCATCCACAGCACACAGCATCCGCAGTACACAGTATCCACAGTGCACAACATCCACAGCACACAGCATCCACAGTGCACATTCACAATACACGGCGTACACGGCATCCACAGTACAGAACATCCACAGTACACAGCATCCACAATACACAACACCCACAGTACACAATATCCAAAATACACAACATCCACAGTACACAGCATTCACAGTACACATCATTCACAGTGCAAAATATCCACAGTATACAGCGCCCATAGTACACAACATCCACAGTATAAAAACATCCACAGTAACAACATCTACAGTGGACAACATCCGCAGTACACCACACCCACAGTAGACAACATCCAAAGTACACAACATCCATAGCAAACGGCATCCACAACACACCGGTCACAATCACGCCAGCCACGCACCCAAACGCATCACAGGACAGCCAACGCTTGATGCCTCGATGCGCCACCAATGGTAACTGCTGATATGCTGATCAGGCTGTCATTCTTCGACCGCGAAATCACGCACGATGGGAAGAAACGCACGGCGACCAACCTGCGCACGATACACGCTCGAAATTTGGAACCTGGATGACGACGGATTACTTGGCTCTCAAGTTAGAGCGCCAATGCGTCTTCGCCGACTACGCCCCCTCCCCCCCCACCACACACGCATCGTTCAACAAACGGAACACACACTTACCCTTGCTCACATTTAAAACGCGAACTTCATCCAAGCATATTACATGCGGGTACATCAGATACACCAGTGGCACCAAGTGGTACATCAGATACACCAGTGGCACCAAGTGGTACATCAGATACACCAGTGGCACCAAGTGGTACATCAGATACACCAGTGGCACCAAGTGGTACATCAGATACACCAGTGGCACCAAGTGGTACATCAGATACACCAGTGGCACCAAGTGGTACGTCAGATACACCAGTGGTGCCAAGTGGTACATCAGATACACCAGTGGCACCAAGTGCACTCCTCTAAAACGCTATAATGTTATATGACCACGCCGCAGGAAGGAAGGGTGGGGAGGGGATGGAGGTGCAGAGACACAACACCAAAACGCGACACTTGTGCCGCCCAACACCATACTGACACCGGTCTGGACGCAGCCATCACGTACATAATTGGTACATATATATATATACATGCGCGTGTGTGTGTGTGTGTGTGTGTGTGTGTGTGTGTGTATGTGTATTGTAAATACAGGAACTAGGAGAGCCTATTCGCCATACAGCCCCCCTTGTTAGCATTTGAGGCGTGTAGATCCGTATTGTAGTACACGTCACGTGCATCCATAAATTAGGTATATTCGCAAACTGTGCAGACATACTTTCGCGCTTCCTGATGAAATACGGAAAAGATCGGTGCGAGCTCGGGTGGGCCCTTGGCCGCAGTTCAGCCGCCACGGACGCTCCCTGTCGCGTCGGCTGTAGCTGCGGTCCGCTGACGCACGCCGACCGCACGTCACGTGACTCGGCAGTTGGGTGTGGCGTGGCCGTAGCGCTGACAGCGAAGGCAGTGCACGGTGTTGGGCGTACGCATCCGGAGCTGGACGTGTACCTATCCCGAATACCCGGATATCGGTGGGTGGATTCGTTTGGCGAGGCATCAGCACTGCATTGTTGGCGGTAAAAAGTTCCTCATTTCTCCAAGTTCTCATCATCTCCGAGTCTGCTAAATCGAGCCCCGCTAATCGACGCGATCTCCTCCTCCGGCGCGTGCTCAAACCGCCACTATTGATGATCGACTTTGACGGTTCCTTCGTTTTGTGAGCTTCGATGATCGTAGCGATAATGTTTTCCCACCTTTTGTTGGCCCTGGCGCACAAGTAAAAAAAGCATGCCTGCAGACACTGACAGACCACGGGGACGGTGGCCATGCACAGCCAGTGCTTAAACTGAGATGCTCGTCACGCTGTCGCTCTTCAACCGCGCAACCACGAGCGATGGGATAAAGCGCATGGTGACCACCCTACGGAAGCCTTGCTCGACGGAAAGAACCTAACATTATCTCAGGAAAGATTCGTCGTCGAATTCGCAACCTTCAAGGCGGGGAAGCTTAAGAAGCATCAAGCATGAACAAGAGCGTTCTGGAAGAATTGGCCCAGGTCTGGGATGAAGACGAATCGTACAATGTCGCAGTGCAGGGAGGTGTTCAGATGGTCGTAGTCAATGCCCGCGCCGACGGCAATCGCCGCTCGTCCACGGAGCGTATCTCGCTGTTCTGGCTAAAGTGGACCAGGAGGTGTTCCTGCCGAAGGTGGTGCTGAAGGGGACCAGGAGGTGACCTGGCTATGGACGGCTGGTCAGCCACCCCTGGACACGGCCGGAGGGTCTGAAGACACGAGCGGCCAGCTCGCCTGAGGCTCCATTGACAGATGGTCAGCCACCCCTGGACACGGCCGGAGGGTCTGAAGGCACGAGCGGCCAGCTCGCCTGAGACTCCATTGACAGGTGGCGCCTGAACTGCGGCCGTTGGCGCCGTTTTTCTCGCGGCAGCCACGATTCAGCCACCATTTCCTGGGGCACCCTCTTATTTTCTGGGGCTTCCTTGCCTTTCTTAAGAACTCCTGAGCCCTGCGGGCCTCCTTTCCTCTCCTTGAGGCTACTTTTCTCAAGATAATGTCATCCTCTCCAGTTTTAGGGGCCTCCCCATGTATATCGTGGGCCTCTTACCTTTCTTGGGGGAGGTCATTAGGGCCTTGTTGGACCTCTCTTTGCATAAATCAGTGACATTTTGATAAACCTGGTGTTCTCTTATCAGTCTCATCTTCCAAATCAGGTCCCGCTGTCAGATCTCAAGGGTCTTTTCTTATTCCCAATAGGCCTCCTTATACGTTTTATGAGCTTAGGAGCCTTAGGAGGAGGTCTATGTCTTAGGAGCTTTAGGGCAATCACAGGTCACAATTAGCATATTTCGCTGCAGAACAACTTAGACGAACTTGTGAAGTGGTCCGAAGAATGGCAAATTTAATTTAATTTAGAAACGTGCAAAATCATGCGTGTAGGTGGGCAGCATATGAAGGCTCCATACTTGATGGGTGGCCAAGTGCTATCAGTGACTCAACAGAAGGATTTAGGTGTTATTCTAAACGTAGCATTGGGAGCATCAGAACAGACCAAGGAAACCGGGAAAAAGGCACTGAGAATGCTTGTGGCAATAAATAGGAATGTATCATACATAAGTGAGGAAGTCATCAGGAAACTTTACTGTGTATATGTCAGGCCACATTTGGAATATTGCATGCAAGCTTGGCTTCCTAGCTAAGAAAAATATCGTTGGCTTTTAGAAAGAGTACAAAAGACGGCTACAAAAATGGTTAATAGTGTAAGCAACCTGGCATATGAGGAAAGATTGAAGAAATTGGACATGTTTTCACTTAGATATAGAAGGCTGAGAGTTGATCTCATCGAGGTCTTTAAATTTGTCCGTAGTCTGGAGAAGGGATATCTCAGTGAAACGTTTGAAGTTAACAGAAATAATGCAATTAAAGGTCATCAATTCAAAATTAAAGTTAACCACAGCACGACAAGATTAAGACAGTCTTTCTTCACCAACAGGGTGATAGAACACTGGAACCATCTGCCAGAAACCATTGTCAGGAACAGCTACATTGAACATCTTTAAAAACAGCATGGACTATCATTATAAGAATATAGGGCTTGCTTTTCAGTATTCCAAGGAGGGCTGATCGACGGATTTGGTGGGCAACTGGTTGAGTGTCCAGAGTGCAACCAAGAAGGGCTCTTGTGGCTCATAATTGCACTGGTCTTTTATGTCTTTACGTCTTTAGGATTCCCGCCACTCCCGTACCACCGGGGCCGGCATTGCCGGCACCGCTCGTCGCGCCTCTGGCGGGCGCAGTTGGCATTACAGGTTGGCGCCGCCGACGCCAGGGCACTCGGCTTGCCCGCGGCAGACGGGAGCGGGAGTCTCTGCGACAGGGCACAGTCTCTGTGCGACAGGGCACAGTCTCTGTGCGACAGGGCACAGTCTCTGCGACAGGGCACAGTCTCTGCGACAGGGCACAGTCTCTGCGACAGGGCACAGTCTCTGCGACAGGGCACAGTCTCTGCGACAGGGCACAGTCTCTGCGACAGGGTACAGTCTCTGCGACATGGCACAGTCTCTGTGCGACATGGCACAGTCTCTGTGCGACAGGGCACAGTCTCTGCGACAGGGCACAGTCTCTGCGACAGGGCACAGTCTCTGCGACAGGGCACAGTCTCTGCGACAGGGCACAGTCTCTGCGACAGAGGACAGTCTCTGCGACAGGGCACAGTCTCTGCGACAGAGGACAGTCTCTGCGACAGGGCACAGTCTCTGCGACAGGGCACAGTCTCTGCGACAGGGCACAGTCTCTGCGACAGGGGACAGTCTCTGCGACAGGGCACAGTCTCTGCGACAGAGGACAGTCTCTGCGACAGGGCACAGTCTCTGCGACAGGGCACAGTCTCTGCGACAGGGCACAGTCTCTGCGACAGAGGACAGTCTCTGCGACAGGGCACAGTCTCTGCGACAGGGCACAGTCTCTGCGACAGGGGACAGTCTCTGCGACAGAGGACAGTGGACACAGTCTCTGCGACAGGACACAGTCTGCGACAGAGGACGTCTCTGCGACAGGGCACGTTGGACGGCGTCTGTGCGGGAAGTCTGCGCGAAGCTGTGACAGGGCACAGTCTCTGCGACAGGGCACAGTCTCTGCGACAGGGCACAGTCTCTGCGACAGGGCACAGTCTCTGCGACAGGGCACAGTCTCTGCGACAGGGCACAGTCTCTGCGACAGGGCACAGTCTCTGCGACAGGGCACAGTCTCTGCGACAGGGGACAGTCTCTGCGACAGGGGACAGTCTCTGCGACAGGGGACAGTCTCTGCGACAGAGCACAGTCTCTGCGACAGAGGACAGTCTCTGCGACAGGGCACAGTCTCTGCGACAGGGCACAGTCTCTGCGACAGGGCACAGTCTCTGCGACAGAGGACAGTCTCTGCGACAGGACACAGTCTCTGCGACAGGGCACAGTCTCTGCGACAGAGGACAGTCTCTGCGACAGAGGACAGTCTCTGCGACAAGTCACAGTCTCTGCGACAGGACACAGTCTCTGCGACAGAGGACAGTCTCTGCGACAGGGCACAGTCTCTGCGACAGGGCACAGTCTCTGTGACAGAGGACAGTCTCTGCGACATGGCACAGCCTCTGTGACAGAGGACAGTCTCTGCGACATGGCACAGCCTCTGCGACAGAGGACAGTCACTGCGACAAGTCACAGTCTCTGCGACAGGGCACAGTCTCTGCGACAAGTCACAGTCTCTCCGACAGGGCACAGTCTCTGCGACAGAGGACAGTATCTGCGACAGGGCACAGTCTCTGCGACAGGGCACAGTCTCTGTGACAGAGGACAGTCTCTGCGACATGGCACAGCCTCTGCGACAGAGGACAGTCTCTGCGACAAGTCACAGTCTCTGCGACAGAGGACAGTCTCTGCGACAGAGGACAGTCTCCGGTACACATGCGAAGAACCCCGTGGGTAGGAGATGCGCATTCGCTCAGCCCGCCAACTGAAGAGACGGTCAAGCATATCCAGAAGCAGAGCCTGGCCATGGCCGAAGGTCCCGGATGTGCCGGGGGAAGGTCCCGGATGTGTCGGGGGAAGGTCCCGGATGTGTCGGGGGAAGGTCCCGGATGTGCCGGGGGAAGGTCCCGGATGTGCCGGGGGAAGGTCCCGGATGTGCCGGGGGAAGGTCTCGGATGTGCCGGGGGAAGGTCCCGGATGTGCCGGGGGAAGGTCCCGGATGTGCCGGGGGAAGGTCCCGGATGCGCCGGGCGATCCCTCTTGGCCTGCCACCCTACTAATGTTAATTTGTCATTTTTCCTATTCAATACGAAAATGTGTCCTGAAAGCAAGGACTTGAACCCACTTCGCTTCGTGAGAGAACTTCAGCCCTGCCCTTTGCTGCGATCTGCTCACATGGTTGGGAAACTGGGCTGTGCCAGCTATAGGTGTCGATTTAGTACATCACTTTGTGCGTGTGGGGGAGCAATGTGCTTCAAGCATTAGCTTCGCCCCGAATAGTTTCATTTTTGCATGTAGCCGTATGGGGGAACCCAATCAATTTCGGCGTTCCCGGTGGTGTAGCTTTTTATCCTTTTGGAGGGGCGCTCCCCCTCCTCTATGTTGGCTTTGCCTTCCCAATAATGCCAACATTTAACGTGCAATTATATACGGTACCCCACACACACACCAATTTTGGCTCGCCATTGTCTTCATCCATTCATTTTGCCACCTGAAAAAAACTTTCAGAAATCAATCACTATTGTCCCACCTCCTACTACCTCCCTCCGTGCATCGGCTTCTTAATGATGTTTATAAATTTACACCTATAGTAGCAGCAGTAGATATATTGCAAGACAAAGGGGGATGGTTATCTAAATGGAAACACCAGCTCAAGCAAAGAAACGTGAAGCCATCGGGCACTCCCACATACAAGAGGTACGACCATTCAATTATATTGGCAGTTAGTGGCGAGGTCCATCGTAATTATGGCCTCTACATTAAACAAAACATCATCAAAATTGTGTCCTACACATGCATTGGCATAGCTACAGGTGCCTGTGTCATTGATAAAAAACACTATTTATATCAAGTATGTGTGCATATGTGGACATCGATTGTCTATAGTCTTCAAGTATGCCTGCATATGTAGACATCTATTGTCCATAGTCTTCGTAGACATTGCTGAAAATCGGGCCGTTTGAGAAGCAAAGCCTGAGTTCACCTTCGTCTCAGAGCATAGCTAATGTGGCGGATGTGGGTAGACTTACAATACGACGCTGGAGCAGGGGGAGGGGAGGGTGATGGGTGCTACACCCGGCTCGAGGGGTGGGGGCACGGGTGGGAAGGACACCCTGAGTTCACCTTCATCCCAGGGCATAGCATTGGCCGCGGGTGGGTAG
This sequence comes from Imbricaverruca yamaguchii, assembly GCA_034440575.1. Lineage (NCBI taxonomy): Eukaryota > Metazoa > Arthropoda > Thecostraca > Neoverrucidae > Imbricaverruca > Imbricaverruca yamaguchii. Next base: position 268,293 of record JAOTOL010001385.1, read on the forward strand.
CAGGTAGATATCCCGCACCCGCCTGCCAAATATCCAAATTGTTGATAGTAGGCTTGCATATAAATCGTTGAGTTAAAGGATCGGTGGTGCTTAAGATTTCATCTGCGTATTTCATAACTTCTACTCGCGAAGAATGCCGAGTGGAAGGATCGAGTGGTGGCAGACGATTTAGGAGGTCCATCATCACCACAAACTGGCGCGGAGGGATCGAGGGGTGGCCTAGGCAGTCTCGGTGGTCCCTCAGCACCACAAAACGGCGCGGAGGGATCGAGGGGTGGCAGACAATCTCGGTGGTCCCTCAGCACCACCGACGCAAAAACAGCGGCCGGCGGTGTTCCATCCACAATAGGTGCAGCTTCGGTTGCGTGGCAACCGAGAGGGTGAGCATCTGCGTCACCGCCTCACACCGCTCGGTGTGCTGGCCACGTAAATCGATCCCCGCCTCCATCCCGTCGGCGTCTTCATCGCGACCTTTGCCCCGGCAGGTCAGCACGTGCTCGACCTTTTGCGGCGCACCGACGCCAAGCGAAAGTGTTTGTTGTTGACCTCTGACCTCTGCGCCGCCGACATTGTTCCCGGCGTCGCGGGCAATCTGGGCAACTGCGTCTTGGCCCGGACGATATTGACAATATCGACGACGACGCAGAACGAAAATAACGGGTGCGTGTGCTTAGCATTGTGTGGCGTGGGGCCTGAGCAAACCCCGGTCACATTGGCCAAATATGCGGAAGCGGCTGCACAAGGCAGTGAGGAACGGCACGGCTTACAACCAGCCGGTGTCACCACACGGTGGCAGGCTGGCAAAATTCACTCACACACACACGCACACACAGCTTACCATCGACCAATCAGGGGCCGACACACTGAATCGTCAACCAATCAGGGGCCGACACGCTATTACGCCCAGAAGTCAATAGGTTATCGTAGGCTCATACACACAACGCCAGAAGTCAATAGCTTGCCAGAGACTCAGACAACAACACAGGACTTCCAAAAGTCAATAACGGTCCATACAGCGATGCAGGAGTACGCGGAGAGTGAAGTATTTCTTCGATATTCTCAATGTTCATGTCACCAACTTGCGGCTGGATTAATTTTTTGATTCGAGGCTTTGTAAAATATAGTGCGACTTCATACCCTGAGGAAATTTATACGCGAAAGCAAGCCACACATGCAAGTAACGTGCCGAAATGCAAGTAGTTTTTATTTCACATCCGATATGCGCAATGATTGTTATGCCCCTGACTGAAATCCCAGGAAATGTTACCAACGGAAGGAAGATTTCTGAAATAATGTGACTTCCAATGTTCTGTGGGTGATCTGAACGGCAGATTTTGGCCCCTGATCCTGCCGCCGCAACGCGTGTCCTTCAAAGGATCTGGCAACGAGCGTCCTTCAAAGGATCTGGGAACAAGCGTCCTTCAAAGGACGCTTGTTGCCAGATCTTACTCCTAGGTACGTCTTCAATCCTGTGGAAGTGATGTATCGCACCAAGAGCCTGGAATAAAATAAAAATAATTTTCTCTAACTTCCACAGGATTGAAGATGTACCTAGGAGTAAAATCATTTTGAAGAAACACATCACACAATACACTACTAGAAAATATTAACTTTTTCAATGAATGTCAGTAATAGTAATGTGCTATGAACGGTGATCTGGTATCATTCGGATATTGTCCTTTAAGAATCATGTTTTCTTTTCTTTCCTGATTTTCTTTTCTTTCTTTCTTCATACTTGGTTCGTCCTTTTTCCTTAGTGTAGTAATAGTTTAGGAGATGCATGCGCAAGATCATGGATTTTGTATTATTTCCCCATAAACACCTATAGCAGTTATTTTCCTGGAGCCCTCGAAGACGTTATTAGCATTGCTAACTGTCTCGTAGGGCTTCAGGAACATCTTTTACTAATATCTGGTGGCGGGATCTGTCCAACAAGAAACAGGAGCGGGGAGTGGTGTGACCTGCCTTAAATTGCTTACCATGACCTACTTAACACCTTTGGAATTTAACATAATTAGGTCGCACGGGTATGGAAGGGCACTCCTGCCCTTCTATTAATGGGTAGGGGAATTTAAAAAAAGAAAAAGAAAAAAAAAAGGATCTGACAACGAGCGTCCTTCAAACGATTTGGCAACGAGCGTCCTTCAAACGATTTGGCAACGTGCGTCCTTCAAGGGATCTGGCAACGTGCGTCCTTCAAGGGATCTAGGAACGAGCGTCCTTCAAAGGACCTGGCCACCAGCGTTCTTCAATGGATGTAGCAACGCACGTCCTTCAAAGGATTTGTTGGCCATCGATTTATGAGCCAAAACAAGTTTGCTGTGTTGTCCAACACTTCATGTTTGGACGTAGGGCTCACGATTTTCTGGAGCACGATGCCAAGAAATACCCATATTTGCCGACAGTTAAAACAGTCACGTGACATCGCTTTCAAACGCGGAGTTGTCGGAGGTGTTCACTCATCAGTCAAAGCGTATCTATAAAGAGATAGACTAAGCGGACAATGTTCAAGAGCCTCCGAGTGGGGACAAAAAAAAACAAATAAAGAGGAAAACAGCCGAAATGGCATTCAAAACACGGCTTGCAAACGGTTGCAGGCGTCGATGGAACGAAGCCATTGGTTGGGTTCGATTGCAGGAACACCACGCCACTCTTTCTATAGCGTTAAAGCAATACGCACTGGACAGTAATCTGGTTTGGGTAGACATCGGTAGACATGTTCAACATCGACGGCCGACGTCGGCTCCCTGCTATCCCATTTCCGGTGGCAATCCTATGGGCTTTCTGATCAAGTAAGTCTGACAAATAAGCAGACAGATACCCTGAGAGCAGGCGACAGCAAGAAAACAAATATGGCAGCTGACTAGAGCCGCACGCCATTTTACGCTGTCGGGCCACCCAGCCTCCAGCTCGTGAAATAAATCGATCTCTCCCAGGACTCAACAGAAAACGTGCAACAACGATCACGCCTTCTTGCGCTTTCACTTTCTCACCGTGTCGTGAGTCTCGGCTTTCGCTGGCTCAGACTTTCCGGAGCTTGCGTAACGACGGGCAATACCGACCGTCAACACCGGAGCGCATCCGCCGCCGCACAGCCGTCCGTTGGACCCCCGGAGGCACTACTTTTCCTCAGCACAGTGCCAACGAATACCTCAGGAAGTACGAGGGTGAACAGAGCACAGCAGTCGTGTAGAAGGACATGGGCGCTTATCTGTGGATGCACGCATGAATGAAGCGTACAAAGAGACAACCGATAACATGAAGGCTGAGGATGGAATATGCAAAAATATCGAGTTGGAGACAGAGACAGACATAGACATGGAGAAGCAGAGATACAGAGAGAGATACGGAAGAGAAGGAGAAAGAGGTAAAGAGAGAAAGAAAGGCAGAAAGAAAGAAAGAACAAAAATGAAGGAAAGAAGGAAAGAAATAAAAAAGAAAGAAGGAAGGAAGGAAAGAAATAAAAAAGAAAGAAAGAAAGGAAAAAGAAAAAAGAAAGAAAGAGAGAAAGAGAGAAAGAGAGAGAGAGGGGGGGGGGCGGGGGCTGGGCCATTCCCAGAATACCTGCCCAGTGTCGGCTGTCGACTTCAGAGGTCATGCAGCCGCAGCGTCGGTACAGCTTATCCAGGAGAGACGAATTACGACTGACACGTGAAGAACTCCGGAACCCCTGAACTCCGGAAAGAGCACGTCCCCGAGACGACAAAGTGAACACAACATGATTCAAGGCATAAGAAAATGTAAATATAACTTAGCCTGAGTGCGTTCATATCTCCTTTTAAAGGGATCGCTGACCGATTTTACCGGGAGAAGACGAAACTTGAGCCGTGCTCACGGCAAGCGTCACACCAGATCCGATACGATTTTAGTATTTTAATTGTTGCCACTAGAACATTTGCCACCAGAGCATCTTCCTCTGCCGAGTCGCGCCCTGGACGTGTAACACAATCGGCCAGAGCCTGCACCACGTGACCTCCCGAGCGGCCGGAGTCTGCACCACGTGACCTCCCGAGCGGCCGAAGCCTGCACCACGTGACCACCCGAGCGGTCAGAGCCTGCACCACGTGACCTCCCTGGCAGTCGGAGCCTGCACCACGTGACCTCCCGGGCAGTCGGAGCCTGCACCACGTGACCTCCCGAGCGGCCGGAGCCTGCACCACGTGACCTCCCGGGGGCCGGCCACTCGAATGGCAAGTTCCGCAGGGGAGGAGCGAGTGGCAACCGAGCCCGGCAACAGAGTCAACCGAGCCGGAGACATCCCCGGCTACTGCAGACGCTCCCGGCTACTGGAGACGTCCCCGGGTACTGGAGACGCTCCCGGCTACTGGAGACATCCCCGGCTACTGCAGACGCTCCCGGCTACCGGAGACACCCCGGCTACTGGAGACACCTCCGACTACCGGGGACGCTCGGGCTACCGGAGACGCTCGGGCTACTGGAGACGCTTCGGCTACTGGAAATCAGGAGACGTCCCCGGCTACTGGAGACTTCCTCGGCTACTGGAGACTTCCCCGGCTACTGGAGACATCCCCGGCTACTGCAGACGCTCCTGGCTACCGGAGATACTCCAGCTACCGGAGACGCTCGAGCTACCGGAGACGCTCCCGGCTACTGGAGACGTCCCCGGCTATTGGAGGCGTCCCCGGCTACTGGGGACGCTCCGGCTACTGGAGACGTTCCCGGCTACTGGAGACACCCCGGCTACTGGAGTCGCCTCCGGCTACTGGGGACGCCTCCGGCTACTGGAGACGTTCCCGGCTACTGGGAAACCCCCGGCTCCCCGAGACGATTCGGCTATTGGAGACACCCCGGGATACTGAAGATGCTCCCGGCTACTGGAGACGTTCCCGGCTACTGGAGACTTCCCCGACCACTGGAGACGCTCCAACTACTGGAGACGTCCCCGGCTACTGGAGACGCTCCCGGCTACTGGAGACGTCCCCGGCTACTGGAGACGTCCCCGGCTACTGGAGACGTCTCCGGCTACTGGAGACGTCCCCGGCTACTGTAGAGGCTCCGGCTACTGGAGACGTTCCCGGCTACTGGAGAGGCTCCGGCTACTGGAGACGCTCCCGGCTATTGGGGACGTCCCCGGCTACTGGGGACGTCCCCAGCTACTGGGGACACTCCGGCTACTGGGGACATCCCCGGCTACTGGAGACGTCCCCGGCTACTGGAGACGTCCCCAGCTACTGGAGAGGCTCCGGCTACTGGGCGGCAGGCAGTACGTATGGCGGCTCTGCGTAAATTATCTGCAGCAGCTCTATGTGGCTCTGCAGGAGCCTATGTAGGATGGCACCGCAGGGTCTGCACACGGCTTTGTATGGGACCCAAACAGTAACACCGTATTTTCGGTCATACATCAACGCGGACAAAGTAAGAATATGGGATGTTATTTCAACATCATGATGCATTTGTAGCATTGTGATATCCGTGATTAGTGAAAAACTAGCCTTCCTTCACACAAACCCAACTGAACCGACTGATGGGGCTGCTGTACGTAGATTAATCAATGCTAGGCACTATTTGCTGCATAGACCCTACACAAACCCAACATAGACCCTGCACAGACCCTGCATAGACCCTGCATAGACCCTGCACCCACCGCCCAGCTGGACTATCCCGACCATGACGCCGCAGAATTTGAACGCAGCGCTCCACGTGCCTAGCACCGCCTGCCGGGAGGGGACGCCCACCACATTTTGCCCGAGACTGTGCCGCCACACTGTCCACATTATCGAGTCAGTTTTCAGACCTCGTGCCGCCGCAGAAGGTGAACGGAGCGCTCCACGTACTAGCACCTCCTGCCGGGCGAGGATGCTGTGCTGCCACACTGTCCACATTATCGAGTCAGTTTTCAGATCTCGCGCCGCCGCAGGTGAACGGAGCGCTCGACGTCATAGCACCTCCTGCCGGGCGAGGATGCTGTGCCGCTACACTGTCCACATTATAGAGTCACCTTCAACCGACCACCGAAGGCAGAGGCTGAACACTAGCGCGCGCAGAAACTCTGCATGAACAGGCTTGACAGACGACAGATCTGCATGACATATTTGTTGTCGTTCAAAGCCCCCACCAACTACACCGTAGTGGCGGGCTTTCCAGTGAAAAACTTACCCACGAATGGAACAGGGTGTGGTGCAGCTACCGTGATTCATAACCTTAAAACCACGACATGACATTTCACGCGGCCAGGTCCGGCGCGTTTGAAAGGTCACTTCTGCCTATGTGTGAATAAATATGGCAATGGCAAACCAATGCGCACGACTTGTGTGCTTATGGCGTGCTGGCAAACGTGGGTAAGTGAAAAACACCGCAGTCATTTCCACCAACTGCGTCAGGCAATTTGCATGACCCAATTACCCGCCAACTGCCAACCGCCAAGCGCCAACCGCCAAAAGGAAAACAATTGGCGTCGTCAATGTCTCATGCTGAAAGCAGGCAAGGCGGGCATTCAAGAAGCTAGGCGGTTCTTGGAGACAGACTTTCGTGCAGGTCTGTCAGCTCACCAGTCCAATCACTACCTACCACCCAACTAACACCTAACAACTACCACCTCCCCTCCCGCCACGTCATCAGACACTCGGCTCACCAACTACCACCAACTACCACCTCCTCTCCTCCTACCATGCCTTAGCCGCCAAACTCACCAACTACATTTTCCACCACCTCCTCTTGTTATCATGTCACGCTCTTAGCATTCACACGGGATGATCAGGTAACTGCTTTTCAGGTGCATCACCACAGATAAAATGGGTTGACAAAGTGCGCAGATAAAGTGCGCAGGCTCGGGCTACGCAAGCGATGCTGAACTGATTAATGCGTGCCCGCCGCAAAAAGTGTCTTGGAGACGCATGGTTCCGAGACGTGCCTGACCTGACCTGACCTGACCTGACCTGACCTGACCTGACCTGACCTGACCTGACCTGACCTGACCTGACCTGACCTGACCTGACCTGACCTGACCTAACCTAACCTAACCTAACCTAACCTAACCTAACCTAACCTAACCTAACCTAACCTAACCTAACCTAACCTAACCTAACCTAACCTAACCTAACCTAACCTAACCTAACCTAACCTAACCTAACCTAACCTAACCTAACCTAACCTAACCTAACCTAACCTAACCTAACCTAACCTAACCTAACCTAACCTAACCTAACCTAACCTAATCTAATCTAACCTAACCTAACCTAGCCAACGCAACGCACCGCCCCCACTGGCACGGGCCGGGGGCGGGTCACCTTGTGCCCACCACCTGGCCACAGCCCCGCACGAGCCGCGCCGTATTGATTACCGTGTGTGGCACGTAGTGGAGTCCAGGCGGGCCGGCGGCTAATGGCCGGACATTCCAGGGCAGGGAGCGGCGAATTACTTCACAGACAGACATCTGGCATCCGACAGACAGAATTCACCCAGGCGAATTACTTCATAGACAGACATCTGGCATCCGACAGACAGAATTCACCCAGGCGAATTACTTCATAGACAGACATCTGGCATCCGACAGACAGAATTCACCCAGGCGAATTACTTCACAGACAGACATCTGGCATCCGACAGACAGAATTCACCCAGATCATGCAGAGCAGTCGTACAACTTGGTGTGGAGTGAAGTAAGGCAGTGGAGAGGACGAGGATATACAGCGGGGAGGAGGACGAGGAAATGCAGTGGATGGAGAGAACGAGGAAATACAGTGGAGGGGGATGGTTTCATCCAAATCATACAGATCATTTATACAACTTGGAGTGGAGTGGAGTAAGGCAGTGGAGAGGACGAGGAGATACAGTGGAGGGGAGGAAGAGAAAATACAGTTGAGGGGGAAGAGGAAATACAGTGGAGGTGGAGGACGGGGAGATACAACGGAGATAGAGGACGATTTAACGTCGGGCACAAACCATCCTGGCGCGTTCCTGAGCGACTCAGCACCGGCTTACCTTTGCCGTCCTCCTCCTCGATGGTGTTGTTGCTCTCGGACGACTCCTTCACCTGGGAGCCGTCACCCTTCTTCGTGACGATACTGCGGCCTGTCGGGGTCACAATAGGTCACCGTGGGTCAGTGAGGTCACGGAGCGCCGGGTCAGTGTCAGGGTGATATCACGGGGTCAGTGTCAGGATGAGGTCACTGGGTCAGAGTTAGAGTGAGATCACGTGGTCAGAGTCGGGGTTGTGGCCATGGGGTCAGTGTGAGGGTGAGATCAGGGGTTCAGAGTCAGGGTGAGGTCCCGGGCTCAGAGTCAGGGTGAGGTCATGGGGTCAGTGTCAGGGAGAGGTCGCAAGCTCAGTGTCAGGGTGAGGTCACGGGGTCAGTGGCAGGGTGACGTCACGGGCTCAGTGTCAGGGTGAGGTCCCGGGCTCAGTGTCAGGGTGAGGTGACGGAGTCAGTGGCAGGGTGAGGTCACGGGGTCAGTGTCAGGGAGAGGTCGCAAGCTCAGTGTCAGGGTGAGGTCACGGGCTCAGTGTCAGGGTGAGGTCGGGTTCAGAGTCAGGGTGAGCGTGCGTGAGGTCAGTGGTGAGGTCACGGGGTCAGTGTCAGGGAGAGGTCGCAAGCTCAGTGTCAGGGTGAGGTCACGGGTCGAGTCAGGGGGTCACGGGGTCAGTGGCAGGGTGACGTCACGGGCTCAGTGTCAGGGTGAGGTCACGGGCTCAGTGGCAGGGTGAGGTCACGAGGTCAGTGGCAGGGTGAGGTCACGGGCTCAGTGTCAGGGTGAGGTCACGGAGTCAGTGGCAGGGTGAGGTCACGGGGTCAGTGGCAGGGAGAGGTCGCAAGCTCAGTGTCAGGGTGAGGTCACGGGGTCAGTGGCAGGGTGAGGTCACGAGGTCAGTGGCAGGGTGAGGTCACGGGGTCAGTGGCAGGGGGAGGTCACGTGGTGAGTGTCAGGGTGAGGTCACGTGGTGAGTGTCAGTGTGAGATCACGTGGTGAGTGTCAGGGTGAGGTGTGACAATACTGCGGCCTATTGGCTGCTGAGAGGGAGTAGGAGTGGGGTAGGGGCAGGGTACTACTGAGGTAGTAGCCAACGTTGTGCTACGGAGCTCATAATGAATGTACAGCATGACCACACATAAACCGTCTGAAGGCCAGGGCCTCGGCTCGAGGCTGCATTGACATCAAACCATTCACGTCAATGGCAAAGGTCAGAAAATGTCGGAAGTCAAGGGCAAATGTAAGAAGAGCTACACATTCGGGCCCCGAGGCGCTCCGGTCATCTGCTCGAACTCAGCAAAATGGAGGAGCCCGACGAGCCCACAGACATCGCTCGAGGCCACTACAGGTTATCTCAAGGTCAAGGCCAGGGACTCATTTGCAATTATCTTGCGATTGAGTGCGCTAAGATGCGAACAGCCCGGACATATAAACGCAATATGACGGAAACGAAAGCGGACACCCAATGGCTTTTGGAGATAATTGGGAGGCGGCAGTGTTAGTGACGTCACCGCTCCCTGAGAGACTATACAAGGTCATTCAGCTGGGCATGGACCAGGGGTCTGGGTTCATCGAATGAAATCCTAAAGTTGTCTGTTAACCCGTCTCTCCTATTAGATCCTCACACCCCCTCTCGGGGGAGGGGGTCGTTAGGGACCCCCTCTGATCTCCAAATTAAGCGTCGCACGAAAACAAAATAGGCGCCATCGGAAAGCGCTCTCGACGAGTAGGGCCAGACCTACCCCGAAAAAAATCCAAAAAGTGACGTCACTAGTGGACCTAGGTTTTCACGACTAGCATCATACTTTTGGCTCTGGGGATCATACTTTTGGCATCTTGCGGGAGATTTGAAGAATAAAAATATTTGAAATTAAAGAAGGAAAGCGAAATCGACCAGGACCACAACATTTTTCGCCACCGAAAAGCCAACTTGAGAAAAAATTGAAATTTTACAATTTTGGGTTTTCAAGTTTTCATTAATTATCCTTTTGTAATGGGTAGAGCGAACCGGAAAAATGTTGTTCGAAGTCAAGTTACTCCAATAAAATGCTTACTTTAGCCAGAATCTTCGATTTTAACTCTAATGGGCAAATATGCAAAACAAGTAAACAAAAATGGAAACAAATGAAAAATTACTCTGATGTATTGTGTTTCATCCCTAAAGATAAGCAAATGTTGAAAGTTTCATTAAAATATCTTCATCTGTTAAAGCGTGACAACTGGTTGAACTTTTTTGGTGGTAACCTCCAATCTTGACCTTGACCTTGACTAACTCGACCCTATACGACATGACTTCAAAATTTTGACACAACATGCCAAATTGATGTGGGAAGCGGTATGCCAGATTTCGGCACAAGGTGCTCTGTGCAGCTTACTTGACTTGTTGGAGAAATTCCTAGTCGCCAACATGGTCGTCAAAATGGCGCCCTGAAAGAGAACGAGTAGCGTGAGATGGTCACTCAGACAACGAACGCACATCAGTGACGTCAGAAGCTGGTAGGTAGCATGCAAATGACGTCATCATCTGACGTGAGCCATGACCACCTGAAAACGCCAGGGGAGGTCAGAGGTCACGTCATAGGTCACGTCAGAGGTCACGTCTCGGTGAGCCATCGCTGTCACCGCGCTGTCACTGCGCTGTCACTGCGCTGTCACTGCGCTGTCACTGCGCTGTCACTGCGCTGTCACTGCGCTGTCACCGCGCTGTCACCGCGCTGTCACTGCGCTGTCACTGCGCTGTCACTGCGCTGTCACTGCGCTGTCACTGAGCTGTCACTGCGCTGTGACCGCGCTGTCACTGCGCGGTCACTGAGCTGTCACTGCGTTGTCACTGCGCTGTCACCGCGCTGTCACTGCGCGGTCACTGAGCGGTCACTGAGCTGTCACTGCGCTGTCACTGCGCTGTCACTGCGCTGTCACTGCGCTGTCACTGCGCTGTCACTGAGCTGTCACTGCGCTGTCACCGCGCTGTCACTGCGCTGTCACTGCGCTGTCACCGCGCTGTCACTGCGCGGTCACTGAGCTGTCACTGCGCGGTCACTGCGCGGTCACTGAGCTGTCAATGTACCAAAGCACAAGATCATTAACCCTGTCTTTCCGGTTAGATTCCCACACCACGTCTCTGGGGGGGTCATTATGAGCCACCTCTAATTTCCATAGTAAGCATCGCACGAAAATGAAGGTGTCTGTCATCAGAAAATCCTCGATGAGTAGGGCTCTAAGGCTTTTCCTTTCAAAAAGTGACGTCGCCAGGGGCGGGGTATGAGGTAACGATTTATATGTGTTTGCCTTTTGGGAGTTCATCTTGAGAAAGATGAGAAATAGAAGCCGTATTTGCAATCATAAAAGGAAGACGAAGTGGACCTGTATCCCAAAGTGATTACCATCATGCCTTTTACTTGCAAAACTTGGGGTTGTGTTTATATTTTTCGTTTCTAATGGGTAGAGTGCACCAAAAAATGTTTCATGAATGAACCTAGCGTCATAAAACGTGTTTATTTTAGTCAGTTTCTCCGATTTTAGACATAATAGGTAAACATGCAAAAAAAGGTCATAACAAGCGTAAAAACTCAAAACTTCCTCCGATGCGTTGCGCTGCGTCTCCAAAAATAAGCAAACGAGGAAAGTCTCATTGAAAGTCTCATTGAAAAATCTGCACCCGCTATAGCGTGACGACTGGTTGAACTTTTTGGGGGGTGACCGCACTTGACCTTGACAAACACGTTGACAATGGACGAATTGGCTTCACAATCTTCACACATCAGGTGAAAGTGATGTGGGTATGCCGAATTTTGGCGCCCTGCCAAAATTTGCATTTTTTACTATCACGAAAATATATCGCTGCCATTTTCCACTATCCGAGAAAAAAACCTTAGGGGGGGGGGGCAGAAAAGACTCCCCGAGACGGCGCGGGTGAAAATGTCCGGAATGCTTGGCATCCTGCCGAACAAATCGCGCACCTTTAAAAAAAATGCGTTCGTTCGACTTCCGGCACGTGTCGGAGTGTCGGACTTCCGGCATGTGTCGGAGTGTCGGACTTCCGACATGTGTCGGAGTGTCGGACTTCCGACACGTGTCGGAGTGTCGGACTTCCGGCATGTGTCGGAGTGTCGGACTTCCGGCACGTGTCGGAGTGTCGGACTTCCGGCAGTGTCGTGTCGGACTTCGCATGTGTCGTGTCGGACTTCCGCATGTGTCATCGACTCTGTACTAGTGTCGTGTCGACTTCCGAACGTGTGTGTCGGACTTCCGACAGTGTCGTGTCGACTTCCGGCAGTGTCGGGTGTCGGACTTCCGGATGTCGTGTCGGACTTCCGACATGTGTCGATTATTCCGGCAGTGTCGGAGTGTCGGACTTCCGGCATGTGTCGGAGTGTCGGACTTCCGACATGTGTCGGAGTGTCGGACTTCCGACATGTGTCGGAATTCCGACAGGTGTCGGAGTGTCGGACTTCCGACACGTGTCGGAGTGTCGGACTTCCGACAGGTGTCGGAGTGTCGGACTTCCGACACGTGTCGGAGTGAGTGTACTCAGGGGCGTGACTGTACTCAGTGACCACAGAGACAATCTGCGCCGCCCTACCTATCGCACAGACAACTGGAGTCTAACACCAGCGCCGCCTCCACCGCACCACCGAAAACAACAAACAAATAAACAACAAACTCGTCGCCAATTTGGTCGGCCACACAGCGCTCGCGCTCACAGCTCAGGCGTGAGCGCGCTGCTGGCAAAATCAGCCCAGACTTCGGCCAGGTGGCGTGCACTACTGCCAAAAATGGACTCAACACACGCGTTATTGGAACATACGTAGCAATTAAATATATACAGCATTACAACATACGCAACATTGCAGCATACACAGTATTGCAACATACGAAGTGCAACATATACAATATTGCAGTATACGCGACATTGCAACATGTGCGCTATTGCAACATACACGATATTGTAGCATACTCATTATCGAAGGTATTGCCGGGCAACAACCAACTCCCTGAAACCGCATATATTTCTACACACATTGCCGCCCAAGCTTTGTGCCAACCTGCATTGAATACGTTTCAATTTTCGCAACAAGTGTCCCACTAATGTAAAACCGCACGAGATCAGCCAACTTCTGCGAGCGTTGGCTGTCATTATCACCAATGCTAACGGATGTTATGAATGTCTGCGGCCAGCTTAAACAAGTCTTGCGCTGGTCAGCGGTCATCCGGACCAGAGTCTGTGACGTCATATCTGGCAATCCGTGGCTATCAATACCACAGTCCGGTACGTTCTATCTGGCAACCAGCGGTCTTCAATACCGCAGTCCGTGACGTCATATCTGGCAACCAGCGGTCATCAACACCGCCGTCTGTGACGTCATATATAGCGACCAGCGGTCATCAACACCGCCGTCTGTGACGTCATATATAGCGACCAGCGGTCATCAACACCGCAGTCTGTGACGTCATATCTGGCAACCAGCGGTCATCAACACCGCAGTCTGTGACGTCATATCTGGCAACCAGCGGTCTTCAATACCGCAGTCCGTAGCTCATATCTGGCAACCCTGGACGCCAGATATATGACATCACTAGAGACGTAATATCTGGCATCCCGCGTTCGCATCTAACAAACCGCGGTCTACAGCGTCGCACCTGACAAACGGCGTCGCGCAGTTCAACAGGACTAGCCCGTTCCCTTCCAAGCCAACACGCCTGACCACCGCCAGGAAAGACGTAGACGAGGCAGAAGGAAGCGAAAATAGCACCCCCATCCAATGCGACTGACAGAAACGACACCAAAACACAACTAGCTTCACACACTGAGTAGATGGCCATTTTTGATCGTCAGTGTCTTTCACGACCCGCCGACAAGCTAGTTTCAGATACATCTCATATCCACAGCGTCACATCCTACTGCTTATGAAATACAATCATTAATCACGCTGTGTGTCACATTGTATCGCCTTCGTTCATCGGGGCACTGATTAATTCATCCAAGGACTTCATCTACTAATCATCCAATGGTCCAAAGCCGCGCGCCTGAGCAGCTGATACACAGTTCGGCCGCCATTGCGGCCGGACAGCTGACTGAGGTCTGACCTTGAGTTTCCGCCTGGCGTTGAACTTCTTGAGACATTCCACCGTCTGCTGTCGGTGCACCACCGACGCCACTCGCTCGCGTTGCTGGAAACAAAAGGTCACACGATTATCGAGAGGTCACACTACCGCCAGTACGCTGTCACCACGCAGCGGCCACACAACAGACACAACGATGCAACCGTGCAGTAACCACACCGTGACAACAGTGACCAAGCAGTGACCACGCAGTAACCACACAGTGACTACAGTGATCACGCAGTATCCACAGTGACCACACAGTGACTACACAATGAACACACAGTGACGTAACCATACAGTGACCACATAATGATGCAACCATACAGAGACCACACAGTAACCACACAACGAACACACAGTAACCACACAACAACCACACAACAACCACATAACGACCACACAGTAACCACACAATAACCACACAGTAACCACACAATAACCACACAACAACCACACAGTGACCACACAGTAGCCACACAACAACCACACAATAATCACACAGTAGCCACACAACAACCACACAGTAACCACACAACAACCACACAACCACACAGTACACACACACCACACAGTCCAGTAACCACACCCAAAAACAACAACCACACAGTAACCACACAACAACCACACAACAACCACACAACAACCACACAGTGACCACACAGTAACCACACGGTAACCACACGGTAGCTACACAACAGCCAAACAGTAGCAACACAGTAACCACACAACAACCAAACAGTAGCCACACAGTGACCACACAGTGACCACACAACGACCACACGGTAACCACACAACAACCACACAACAACCACACAGTAACCACACAACAACCACACGGTAACCACACATTAACCACACAACAACCACACAGTAACCACACAGTAGCCACACAACAACCACACGGTAACCACACAGTAACCACACAACAACCACACAGTGACCACACAGTAGGCACACAACAACCACACAGTAACCACACAATAACCACACAACAACCACACAGTGACCACACAGTAACCACACAACAACCACACAGTAACCACACAACAACCACACAACAACCACACAACAACCACACAGTGACCACACAGTAACCACACGGTAACCACACGGTAGCTACACAACAGCCAAACAGTAGCAACACAGTAACCACACAACAACCAAACAGTAGCCACACAACAACCACACAGTGACCACACAGTGACCACACAGTAGGCACACAACAACCACACAAGGACCACAGAGTAACCACACAACAACCACACGGTAACCACACATTAACCACACAACAACCACACAGTAGCCACACAACAACCACACGGTAACCACACAGTAACCACACAACAACCACACAGTGACCACACAGTAGGCACACAACAACCACACAGTAACCACACAATAACCATACAACAACCACACAGTGACCACACAGTGACCACATAACGACCACACGGTAACCACACAACAACCACACAACATCCACTTAGTAACCACACAACAACCACACAGTAACCACACAACAACCACACAGTAACCACACAACAACCACACAACAACCACACAACAACCACACAACAACCACACAACAACCACACAACAACCACACAACAACCACACAACAACCACACAACAACCACACGGTGACCACACAAACCACACCACTGTAACCACACAACAACCACACAGTAACCACACAACAACCACACAACAACCACACAACAACCACACAACAACCACACAACAACCACACAACAACCACACAGACCACACAGTAACCACACGGTAACCACACGGTAGCTACACAAAAAGTCAAAAAACAACAAACAGTAGCACACAACAACCACACGACACACAGAACACACAACAACCACACAGCCACACAGTGACCACACAGTAGACCACGTCCATGCCACACAACAACCACACAGTAACCACACAGTGCCACACAACAACCACACGGTGACCACACAGTAACCACACAACAACCACACAGTGACTACACAGTAGGCACACAACAACCACACAGTAACCACACAATAACCATACAACAACCACACAGTAACCACACAGTAGCCACACAACCACACGGTAACCACACAGTAACCACACAACAACCACACAGTGACCACACAGTAGGCACACAACAACCACACAGTAACCACACAATAACCATACAACAACCACACAGTGACCACACAGTGACCACACAACGACCACACGGTAACCACACAACCAACCGTAACCACACAACAACCATACAACAACCACACAGTAACCACACAACAACCACACAACGACCACACAGTAACCACACGGTAGCTACACAACAACCAAACAGTAGCAACACAGTAACCACACAACACCAAACAATAGCCACACGGTAACTACGCAGTGGCCACACAGTTACTGCTGTGTGGCCACCGCCGGGTGATTGCGATGCATCGCCGCCAGGACCCACGTCGAACATGGTACATGTCACCAGCGCCCAGTCTGCACCAATACCACCATCAACGGGCAGTCACCAGCGCCCAGTCTGCACCAATACCACCATCAACGGGCAGTCACCAGCGCCCAGTCTGCACCAATACCACCATCAACGGGCAGTCACCAGCGCCCAGTCTGCACCAATACCACCATCAACAGGCAGTCACCAGCGCCCAGTCTGCACCAATACCACCATCAACGGGCAGTCACCAGCGCCCAGTCTGCACCAATACCACCATCAACAGGCAGTCACCAGCGTCCAGTCTGCACCAATACCACCATCAACGGGCAGTCACCAGCGCCAAGTCTGCACCAATACCACCATCAACGGGCAGTCATCAGCGCCCAGTCTGCACCAATACCACCAACAACAGGCAGTCACCAGCGCCCAGTCTGCACCAATACCACCATCAACGGGCAGTCACCAGCGCCCAGTCTGCACCAATACCACCATCAACGGGCAGTCACCAGCGCCCAGTCTGCACCAATACCACCATCAACGGGCAGTCATCAGCGCCCAGTCTGCACCAATACCACCATCAACGGGCAATCACCAGCGCCCAGTCTGGTGGTGGTGGATTTGGGCTTAGGGGCGCGTCGACATCCAGGATCATTTTGCGCCCATAACTGCATTATACTCAATCTACGCTGCTACTATCATGGCTTATTAATATTCACGGGTGGGAGTATATCATCTCTAGGCGAGCTTGTCGAAGGAAGGTAAAAATATTCCTAGACGCCACGACATCAGAGTCGTTCCCAATTAGCATACGTAAAGAAGAGTCGGCGTCCAGCGGTCCTAAAATCTGGCGTCGTAGTGGTTCTAACATTGTACAGCCTACTAAAACATGGTACACAGTAAGCGGATTAGATTAGCGTGGGCATCGAGGTCGGGTCATCACCAGTCAGCATGTAGCTGTGTGTTGCAAAGGTATGACCTATTCTCAATCGGCAGAGTACTACTTCTTCCTGTCGTTTGGTTCAGTGCGAGGATTGCCACTTTCCTAGTGTCGGTTTTAGAACCCTGAGCTTAGTACACTTCGAGTTCCAGACTCGTTGCCATTCTGACCGTATATTTGACAGTATAGTAGGGTATAGGTCCCTTGGGGGGAGCCGTAGATGGACCACACGGCCATTGTTGATGGCGTTTTTGGCGGTTATGTCAGCAGCTTCATTTCCCGCGAGTCCGACATGACTAGGAATCCAACAGAAAACGATATTTCTGCCGATGTCACAGCGCCCAGTCTGCACCAATACCACCATCAACAAGCAACCATCAAGCGACAAGTCGCCGTCTCACGGTCACGAGTCATGTCCGAACGGGTTGCGTTCCGAAGCGCCTTCAGAGGCTACCAGGTCACGGTCGCCGAACAAGCGGGCGATTATCTCTCGGAAATATCGCGCTGTGAGGGCGTCGCGCACCCCGATATAGAATCAAGCTTGTTAGGAGCTCGGCGGCCGGCGCATTACCACAAGCCGCGCCATCACTGGCCGCCACCCGCTCGGTGTGAAAGTAATGATTTATCGTTAGGTGTGAGGTGTCAAAACGAGTACGGGACGTCGAAATCGCTGTGGAAATAATGCTCTTGGAAATTGAGACAAGCCGTGCAATTGCAAACTTGATAAAATTGCGTACATGTGACTGTTCTGTTTTGCGTGTTGTGAGAGGTACCTAATTTGGTGACACCGATATCAACGATAACGAAACGAACACCTATGCTATACACTGGAATTGTACAGCATAGCACATCATAGGTGATTCCTGCGCATGGCATTGCACTGCGAGATGTTCGTAATCACGATCTTCGATAAGTTATGGTGGGCATGATCATGATACATGTAAGCAGGATACGGTTAGAAACGAAGAATGAAAACTTCACAAACATGCACCAAGAAACACGATGACGATACTCCTTTGAGAAGGATGTCGATTCAGCGTTCAGTATGTGGTATATTCTAGCATATTTCACGAATAATTTATCACTGCATATATGTTTGCTATGATGCTATGATATGATTGCTATGATATGATGAAAAGGCAAGCTTTGACAACAACGAGCAATGCAACCATAATTTATTGGCAACGCTTCGGTTCACTTCTTTCCCAAGCTAACTCCAAGATGATGTTCGTGCAGACGTATATTTAACACTTGCCCTTTTCCCTACTCATGCCACAGGACGCAAATAACACAGTGCTTGCCTTCGGTGATAATAACTGAACCAAATAATGATATAGTGAATTGAAAACGATTTCTACACAATTTTACGAAAACGATTTGGTACTTCGTCGTTAATTCGTTTCGCGAATAGTCTTATCACTGCGTCCAGCCGCCAGCCGACCTGACCCACTTCTGTCCACTGCCGGCAGCGGTCAGCGCGCGCCCACGGTCCGAAGTGGGTCAGACCAGGAAGTCCCGGGCTGCGGAGTGGCGGAGTGGCGGCAGGGGAGGGGAGGGGCGCTCACGGTCTGAAGTGGGTCAGACCAGGAAGTCCCGAGCTGCAGAGTGGCGGAGTGGCGCCAGGGGAGGGGAGGGGGAGGGGGCTCACGGTCCGAAGTGGGTCAGACCAGGAAGTCCCGGGCTGCGGAGTGGCGGAGTGGCGGCAGGGGAGGGGAGGGGGAGGGGCGGCTCGCTGCCCCGCCTCATTACGGCCCCGGCAGTGCGGCTTTGGCGGCGCGGCGAGACAAAACAGAACGTGATTAATCTTCGTCAGCTCTCAGATCGGCGTATATGGTGGAGCGTCGGGAGCGTCGGCGGCCACAGCGGGTCCGCCAGCGGGTCTGATAAATGGTCTGCCAGCGGGTCTACTGGAGGGTCTGCTGGAGGGTCTGCCAGCGGGTCTGCTGGAGGGTCTGCCAGCGGGTCTGCCAGCGAGTCTGCCAGCGGGTCTGATAAATGGTCTGCCAGCGGATCTGCCAGCGGGTCTGCTGGAGGGTCTGCCAGCGGGTCTGCTAGAGGGTCTGCCAGCGGGTCTGCTGGAGGGTCTGCCAGCGGGTCTGCTAGAGGGTCTGCCAGCGGGTCTGCCACCATGGATCCACTGTCCTCTGTCCACTACGGATCCACTGAGCTGTCCACTATGGACAAGAGGACGAGGGACAAGAAGAAGCCATCACCGCCTCTGGCCCCGGGGAAATCGCTAGAGTCGCCACGGTGCAGCATCGGCCGCCACTCCACTCGGAAGACGATGGAGACGATGGAGCCGATGGAGCCGATGACCCACCACGGTATCTCGGTATCGGGGCCGTCAGGGTCACGGACCGCCGCCTGCAGCACCCACCACGCGCGGGGGCGGAGCGACCAGATGACGTCGTTAACGGCTCATCCGGCGGTGGGCGGGGCATAGGCGGCGCCGGCGCGAGACGTTGACGAGGGGCGGTCATCACCCGGCGGTAATGAGTGGGGCACGCCGCACTGGCTTAGTGACCTCATCGCTCCCGAGCTGTCCTCCCTCTCCCTGCCCCGTGTCCTCTTCTGACGTCATCTCTGCCGAGCCGTTATCCAGCTCCCTGTCCCGCAGCAACTCCTGACGTCTTCTCTTCTGACCTTTGTGTCACCTCAACATCTCTCGGCGGATGTACGCCGAGACAGAGAGACCCAGAGACCCAGAGAGCCAGAGAGCCAGAGAGAGCGACAAGGAGAGAGACAGAGAGACAGGGAGACAGAGAGACAGAGAGACAGAGAGACAGAGAGACAGAGAGACATAGAGACAGAGAGACAGAGAGACAGAGAGACAGAGACAGAGAGACAGAGAGACAGAGAGACAGAGAGACAGAGAGAGAGAGAGAAAGAGAGACAGAGAGACAGAGAGACAGAGAGACAGACAGAGAGAGACAGAGAGAGAGACTAGAGAGAGAGACAGAGAGACAGAGAGAGAGAGACAGAGAGAGAGAGAGAGAGAGAGACAGAGAGAGACAGAGAGAGAGACAGAGAGAGAGACAGAGAGAGAGACAGAGAGAGAGACAGAGAGAGAGACAGAGAGAGAGACAGAGAGAGAGACAGAGAGAGAGACAGAGAGAGAGACAGAGAGAGAGACAGAGAGAGAGACAGAGAGAGAGACAGAGAGAGAGACAGAGAGAGAGACAGAGAGAGAGACAGAGAGAGAGACAGAGAGAGAGACAGAGAGAGAGACAGAGAGAGAGACAGAGAGAGAGACAGAGAGAGAGACAGAGAGAGAGACAGAGAGAGAGACAGAGAGAGAGACAGAGAGAGAGACAGAGAGAGAGACAGAGAGAGAGACAGAGAGAGAGACAGAGAGAGAGAGAGAGAGAGAGACAGAGAGAGAGAGACAGAGAGAGAGAGAGAGAGAGAGACAGAGAGAGAGACAGAGAGAGAGACAGAGAGAGAGACAGAGAGAGAGACAGAGAGAGAGACAGAGAGAGAGACAGAGAGAGAGACAGAGAGAGAGACAGAGAGAGAGAGAGAGAGAGAGAGAGAGAGAGAGACAGAGAGAGAGAGAGAGAGAGAGACAGAGAGAGAGAGAGAGAGAGAGACAGAGAGAGAGACAGAGAGAGAGACAGAGAGAGAGACAGAGAGAGAGAGAGAGAGAGAGAGAGAGAGAGAGAGAGAGAGAGAGAGAGAGAGAGAGAGAGAGAGAGAGAGAGAGAGAGAGAGAGAGAGAGAGAGAGAGAGAGAGAGAGAGAGAGAGAGAGAGAGAGAGAGAGAGAGAGAGAGAGAGAGAGAGAGAGAGAGAGAGAGAGAGAGAGAGAGAGAGAGAGAGAGAGAGAGAGAGACAGAGAGAGAGAGAGAGAGAGAGAGAGAGAGAGAGAGAGAGAGAGAGAGAGAGAGAGAGAGAGAGAGAGAGAGAGAGAGAGAGAGAGAGAGAGAGAGAGAGAGAGAGAGAGAGAGAGAGAGAGAGAGAGAGAGAGAGAGAGAGAGAGAGAGAGAGAGAGAGAGAGAGAGAGAGAGAGAGAGAGAGAGAGAGAGAGAGAGAGAGAGAGAGAGAGAGAGAGAGAGAGAGAGAGAGAGAGAGAGAGAGAGCGAAAGAAAGGAGAGCCACGTCAGCGGCGGGTGGGAGATCGCCGCCGGATAAGCGCCGTCGGTGCCGACGTCGCCAATTCCGGCCGACGGCCCGTCGACGCCGACGATGCGATCGTGTCGCGACGCCACAAAAAGCCGCGACTTTGATGATAGCCGCCGCATCCGGTCGGCGACTATCGGGGGGGCAGGGAGGGGACAGGGAGGCGGTCGATGCCCCGGTGGATAAGCCAGTTCCCGGCGGAGCGTCGGATCAGGGTGGTGCCGGTGGCGCCTGGACTGTGACGACGGTGGACCTCAGGCAGTAGAGGTGGCAGTGGACTTGGGCAGCGGTATGGCCTCCCGCAGTGGACATGGGCAGCGGTATGACCTCCGGCAGTGGCCATGGGCAGCGGTATGACCTCCGACAGTGGAGGTGGACAGTGGACAAGGGCAGCGGTATGACCTCCCGCAGTGGACTTGGGCAGCGGTATGACCTCAGGCAGTGGAGGTGGACAGTGGACATAGGCAGCGGTATGACCTCCCGCAGTGGACTTGGGCAGCGATATGACCTCCCGCAGTGGACTTGGGCAGCGGTATGACCTCAGGCAGTGGACATCGGCAGAGGTATGACCTCCGGTAGTGGACTTGGGCAGCGGTATGACCTCCCGCAGTGGACATGGGCAGTGGTATGACCTCCGGCGGTGGAGGTGGAAAGTGGTATGGTTCCACATTGCTGGGCACCCTTGCGCCCACAATAGTTTACACTTCAGCGATTCTTACGCCAGGCGGCGGCTTCTGAAGAACTTGGCCGAATCCAAACGTCGCCTGGCACCATTCCAACGAGTGGGCGATCGCGCGCCGGCTTGCGGACTAGGCCAACTCCGACTCGATCTAATTGTAAGAGTTCCACAGACTTCACCTGATTCAAGTCATTGGCTATGCAAAGCTGCGCGACAAAACAATCATGATGAAATGATACATTGATTAGACTGTGGGACTGCAGCGAAGTTTCCAGCTTCTGGGGTATTGCGCGAAATGTTCAAACCATTGAGATATCAAGCCTTTGACTTGATCGAATGGCCACAGTTGTGCGTGCTGATATGCTTACGAATGCCTTAGGTGTCACTTGGTGGTTTAGGTGCCATTTTCAGCCTTACTTTAGTTAGTTTGTTGGTCATTGGAGTTTAGGGACGTACCGATTTCGTTGGTAATGCAGCGCCCACGTTTTTTGTGTGTGTGTTCGGGAGTACTTGAAGATTGACGATATGCAAATCTAGCACCGACTTTCAAAAAGCGTAAAGGAACTGTGGGAAATGGATACCAATTAGCTTGATCGCACTACTATGCAAAGCGCATAGCCCAGACAGCTCCTGCGACTTTTTACTAAGCCTTCAAATTGTGCTACGTTGTAGGCATAACCTAGATGGCCCCTGTGGATCTTACTAAGCCTCACAATTTTACGGCGTGACGTTATGACGTTTGAGGAAGGAGGCCAACTCCAGACAACAACTCATAAGAACTACACGTGCAGGACAGCACATTGAAAACAAAATTCAATTGAAAAGTGAGCCCGGCAAAAATTGTGATATCTGGATGATTGCCACGAACCAGAGGGACCGGCCCTGGGACGCAGCCACCAATTACGTGAGGACTTGCCCTTGACCGGCTGGGCATCTGCGGTTTTCCGCACATCTATTGACTTCTCAATATAACTTAACATAATATGAATACATCTTCTCAAGTTTCTTTTTCTGGACACGCATTCCCTGCAAACCAAACGCTACACGTCTTGATGCAGACCTCCGATCACCTGAGCACGTGCCATTCATCCGCTACAGCACCTCCGCTTTCAATATTTTATAATAAGGGAGGTCTTGGGTGTGCTTATTTTATAATAAGGGAGTGTGGTTCCCACACGAACAACCCCAGTCAAGTTACATCTTCTAGATGAATAAAATCTGCGCCTCCAGCCACCTGGCAATGAGGCCCCCCGTCCCCCGTCCCCCACACCTAGCGATGCTCACTCACGAGCGTTCGCCTCATGTTTTGCATGCCTTTGCTCGCAAACAAATTGCGTGCTATTCTTCCTGCTCAAGAAGGGAGTGCTCGGGGCGTTTTGAATCCTCTACTCACGCATATTCGTGAGAGTTCAAGGGGAGTGACAAATTATTCGTGAAGCAGGGTTGATTCTACCACTTTCTGAACGTTCAATCGATATACTTTTCCAAAAAGTATCGACATCCTGCTCCCTGATGCGTGCTTATGAAGCATTCGCATCTCCTTTCCAACAGTATCTAGTTTATAGGCATCATGTCCATGCTCTCGATAAGGAATGGTGATACATAAACATATCGTAACTCAATTGTTGGTATAAGGATTACCTAAACTGTGATATTGGATATAATGCCAGTTTATAGCATAGGTATCATTCACCATATCCGAAATAGTTCTTCCTAAATTATGATTCTCAAAGTAAATGATGAAGGTACAGTCATAAGTACTTACACCATTGGCTCAAATTTGAGTCTAGAAGACATAATCATTTTAAATGACACTAATTCCATGACAAATTTCGACATCCTACTGTGCTCGTTTCGACCTCTCACACCTAACGAAAAACCATTGCTGTAACCCTGTTCAAGGTTGCCTCTCCACAGAGACCGGAGAGCGTTTCGACTCCCGCCGTCACACACACTCAGCGGTGCCCTGGGGTCGTCTACCCACGCGCACGCGCACATCTATTTCGGGTCCTCCGCGGGGAAGATGCGGCGCCGGCTCAAACTCAGTACTCACGCAGATCCAGGGGTGCTTGAGCGCCTCGGCGGTGTTTATGCGCCGCTGGGGGTTCACCGTCAACATGGAGTTGATGAGATTCCTGGCCTCGGGCGTGACGGTGTCCCACTCCGGGGACGGGTACTGTCGGAACAGAACCAGCGGGGTCACACACACGCACTGCCCGGGCAACTGGATGTGCCGCGGGTACTGTCGGAACAGAACCAGCGGGGTCACACGTACGCACTGCCCGGGCAACTGGATGTGCCGCGGGTACTGTCGGAACAGAACCAGCGGGGTCACACGTACTCACTGCCCGGGTCACTGGATGTGCCGCGGGTGCTGTCGGAACAGAACCAGCGGGGTCACACGTACGCACTGCCCGGGCAACTGGATGTGCCGCGGGTACTGTCGGAACAGAACCAGCGGGGTCACACGTACGCACTGCCCGGGCAACTGGATGTGCCGCGGGTACTGTCGGAACAGAACCAGCGGGGTCACTCGTACGCACTGCCCGGGCTGTGCCGCGGGTACTGTCGAGAGTACTGCATGGCATCAGGGCCATCCCAGATCAATGTTGCTGCGGAAGGTCAGGGTCATTATCGGTATAAATAGGGTAGGGTGGAAGTAGGATTGGACAGGGTAAATAGGATAGAGGTATAGTTGTGGCACATTCAGACTATTCGATAGGCGACTGCTGGGAAACACACCATAGTTACCCGAAACACACGATAGTTACCCGAAACACCCCATAGTTACCCGAAACATACCCAGTGTTCCCTCTGCGGCTATACAGGGGGAACACAGCGCAACATCCAGAACATGCGTGGCATACGAAAACGAAACATATACGGATCATTCCGGGCCGTACTATGGCGTACAACGCAATGCCGTAAACAGTACCTTTATAATACAAGCAATGACAAATAAATTATTCACAATAATATCATACAATTTAAAATATACAATATAAAAATATACAATATAAAATATACAATATAAAAATATACAATATAAAAATATACAATATAAAAATATACAATATAAAAATATACAATATAAAAATACAATACAAAATATACAGTATAAAAATATGCAGCATGAAAATCCACCAAATAAAAATATACAGTACAAAATATACTATATAAATATACAAATAAGTTATAAAAGTACAGTATTACAATACAATATGGTACGATGCCGATCGAAGGCGAAACTTAGCACACAGTTCGGCTAGAAAGCGTGCACGGAAGGGGAGGAGCCGTAATTATCACCAGCACGATAGCCACTGCAAACATCATGATGATGAGTGGACTTCTTTCATTACATTAGACACCCGGGTTGCCCAAGTTGCAGGACCACAAATGCCATATTTGGATGCGGATATGGCTGGAATGTATGATGAATAAACGAATGAATGAAATGAATGCAAGCTCGCCACACGACGTGAGGAAGGATGGAGGAAAGGCATGTCAAGCCGCAACATGAAACCAGGAAGAGATAGGTTGTGTGGAAATGCTTAGTGGAAGTCGAGGTATCCTGAGCCAGTTTGTACTTGAGAGGAAATTGAGCGCATGTGGTGCGACAGACTGAATATTTGGGCTGATATTCTGTAAGGGTTGCTCTTTTAGACACAAACGGGTCGCATAAAGGTTGCTCTCAACAACAAGAAAAATTACTTCAGACCGTAACAACACATATTGTTCCAGGCTTACCAGATGCCGACTGCACCAGACAGCTCCCCCTCCCACTGCTCCCCCTCCTACTGCTCCCCCTCCCACCCCCTCCCACTCCCCCTCCCACTGCTCCCCTCCCACTCCCCCTCCCACTGCCCCCTCCCACTGCTCCCTCCCACTGCGCCCCTCCCACTGCTCCCCTCCCACTGCTCCCCCTCCCACTGCGCCCACCTCCCACTGCCCCCTCCCACTGCTCCCCACTGCCCCTCCCACTGCTCCTCTCCCACTGCTCCCCTCCCACTGCTCCCCTCCCACTGCCCCCTCCCACTGCCCCTCCCACTGCCCTCCTACGCCCCTCCTGCTGGCCCACCTCCCACTGCCCCCTCCCACTGCTCCCCTCCCACTCCCTCCCACTGCTCCCCTCCTACTGCTCCCCCACTGCCCCTCCCACTCCCCTCCCACTGCTCCTCCCACTCGCCCCTCCCACTGCCCCCCCCACGCCCTCCCACTCGCCCCCTCCCACTGCTCCCCTCCCCCCCTGGCCCCCCCACTGCCCCCCCACTGCTCCACTCCCACTGCTCCCCCTCCCACTGCGCCCATCTCCCACTGCGCCCACCTCCAACTGCTCCCCTCCCACTGCTCCCCCTCCAACTGCTCCTCCACCCACGAAAAGGAGACATACGTCGAAAAGTCGACAGGTGACATAAGTTCTCACTAAACCATAGGAGATGAGACGATGAGGGTGAGTCAACATACTTGGATCCCCAGCTAGCCTCACTTTCCCCACATCCGCTTTGGAGAAGCCAATAAACTAGCTTGTTGGAATATTCCAACGAGCATTTCAATCCAATATTCCTCCTTTGATATGCAATTGATTGATTAAATTCACCTTCAGTAACAATTAATTACCAGACTGTCCTCTGATTGAAGCGAATTAGATTACCTCAACAAGAGCATCAATACGCCTGTTCTAGCCATTTAATTTAACTAATGAACTGATTATTCCGTTATATTATTTCTTGATATATGTGTACGCATTATTGTACAGTTTATTCAGTTCAATTGGTTTTGCATCCAATAGGAATTTGTCGGTAAGCTGGTGGTGTCGAAATGGCAGAAAATTAACGGGGCGTCGGAGAGAACCAATGTGAAGAGAAAACGTCACAAACCTCGCCCACGATACGGGGCCATTGACTTCCCTACGGACAATACGGTACCGTTGACTTCCCTACGGACAATACGGTACCATTGACTTCCCTACGGACAATACGGTAACGTTGACTTCCCTACGGACGACAATACGGTACCATTGACTTCCCTACGGACAATACGGTACCATTGACTTCCCTATGGACAATACGGTCCATTGACTTCCCTACGGACATACGGTACCATTGACTTCCCTACGGACAATACGGTAACCATTGACTTCCCTACGGACGACAATACGGTACATTGACTTCCCTACGAAAAAAAAAATTTTTTTTCAAAACGGTACCATTGACTTCCCTACGGACAATACGGTACCATTGACTTCCCTACGGACAATACGGTACCATTGACTTCCCTACGGACAATACGGTACCATTGACTTCCCTACGGACGACAATACGGTACCATTGACTTCCCTACGGACAATACGGTACCATTGACTTCCCTACGGACAATACGGTACCATTGACTTCCCTACGGACAATACGGTAACGTTGACTTCCCTACGGACAATACGGTAACGTTGACTTCCCTACGGACGACAATACGGTACCATTGACTTCCCTACGGACAATACGGTACCATTGACTTCCCTACGGACAATACGGTACCATTGACTTCCCTACGGACAATACGGTACCATTGACTTCCCTACGGACAATACGGTACCGTTGACTTCCCTACGGACAATACGGTACCATTGACTTCCCTACGGACGACAATACGGTACCATTGACTTCCCTACGGACAATACGGTACCATTGACTTCCCTACGGACAATACGGTACCATTGACTTCCCTACGGACAATACGGTACCATTGACTTCCCTACGGACGACAATATAAGTAAAATATGAAGCCACGCAGCGTGGCTGGCTGGCCTGCGGCGCTTTTGGTTTTCCTTTACACTATACAGGCACACTTTAGTCTGGTAGTGCATTTTCTTAACCACGACATTCTAGAATAACTGCTCACAGCAAGCAAAAGAGCTCACATAATATTTCAACCAGTCGCTGATGGTGTAATGCCGGGAAAGACCCATCCGTTCCTCCTGAAGCTTCCAAAGAAGTACACCATGAGTGGAGAGCTAGCTCCGACATGGACATGTGGCAAGCAGCCCACACATGGCAACACACATGGCAGCCCATACTGTCTTCGCCCATTCGCCCACGTCACGCCGACAAGCGACCGCAAGCCAACCATGTGCAGTCGTCTCAGTCCAGTGCGAGCACCCAAAGCCGCCAGCTGCCGCCAGCTGCCGCCAGCTGCCGCCAGCTGCCGACATCTGCTCCGGCTTTATGCGCCGCCGCACAGTCGGACAGCGGGTGTAAATCTGCCCGCAAGTCCCGCCCGAGGCGTCCAACGACAGCGCAGTCAGCTGCCGCGCCGACGCCAGCTGACTGTGACGCCAAATGCCGCCGCCGCTTACCAAACGTTTCCGCGTTGAAACGTGACGTCACAGTCAGGGTGGACGTCGATACACGGAGAAAGTGAACGGAAGCGAGACGCGATGCCGTGCCAAATGACGTTCACATATGAAGAAAAAAAACATCTTGAGCGGACAGGCATATTCGATGGATATCTTTTAAGGCAACAAAACAACATGAAGTGGAATAGCTTTATTGGTCAGTTTTGGATTTATCCGGTCGTCTGCTATGAGCTCCCATTGGGAAGCCAATACCAGCAATCCTTCAGCGGGTGAGGCCACGCCAAAACGCTGTGAGTATCGCCAAAACAGCAGCACATTGACATGCAAATACTACTTGATGATGGGGATCTCACTGATCCAGTCGTTGACTTCACTTATCTTTCTGAAGTTTTATTGTGTGTTCTTTATTTCTTCACACATCGGCCCTTGGTCACCGCATATTATTAGCTCTAATTGCACTTCACAAGGGAGATAAACTAGGCTGTTGAGATGCTTCTGAGCGACAGGATGTTTTGGGTGGATGGGCAAAGTTGTACCACCGAAAGCCAGCTAATCGCAATCGAGGGTGGCCGCGGTAGCTCAGTTGGTAGAGCGTCGGACACTTTATCGCAATATTGTGTGTTCGAATCTCGCGGCCGACGGCATTTACCGAGTCCACCCGCGACCAATCGGCGTGAGAGGTTGGCGACGCTACATGACCCAGCGGCTGAATGTGTCGCAAAAGAACCCGATGTTCTTCTTCGCCTTCACAATCGAGGGCGGCTGAAGCACTGGTGTCCGTAATGGACAGGTCTGTCGCCAAATTACAACCCAATACTCACCATTTTGTACCAGACAACATTGGTGAACAACAAAATGTTGGGAGGCAAAGTGGGAGACAAAGTGGGGGACAAAGTGAACACGGTGGGAATGAAGCGCAAAGTGGTGTGTCCACTTTCGACTAACTTCCGGACACTTTCTCTCCGCGTTTAGGGGCGCATCGACTGCGTTGGTCTCTCTCTCTTTCTCCCTCTCTCTCTCTCTCCCCCTCTCTCTCTCTCTCTCTCTCTCCCGTGGCGAGAGACACTAGCAGCGATTCAGGTGGCATGTCAGCAAGGCAGTATCGTGGCACGTTTTTCACGGACACGTGCTCCCCCCCCCCCAATGCTAATTGTTGTCTGCCCAATTGCCCAGTTTGACATCCAATGTCGCCGCGTTTGTGGGCCAAGAAACAGCGAACCGCACCTGGTGACTCTGTCAGCGAGAAGGAGCTCTTCGAAATTGACAAGTGCTTAAAAAAATGAGGCAAACTTCCCACCTCCAACCCACGATAACGCTAGAAATTTTGCTCTCAGCGACGCAAAACATATAAATATTGCAGTCCTTGCCCCTCATATAAATATAATATATCAGCACTACTTCATGCCAGATAGGACGAATAGTGTGGTACTAACGTAGGCGCCTTTATGTCAGATATGACGGATAGTGTGGTACTAACGTAGGCACCCTCATGTCAGATAGGACGGATAGTGTGGTACTAACGTGGTAGGCGCCCTCATGTCAGATAGGATGGATAGTGCGGTACTAACGTGGTAGGCGTCCTCATGTCAGATAGGATGGATAGTGCGGTACTAACGTAGGCGCCCTCGTGTCAGATAGGACGGATAGTACGGTACTACCGTAGGCACCCTCAAGTCAGATAGGACGGATAGTGCGGTACTAACGTAGGCGCCCTCATGTCAGATAGGACGGATAGTGCGGTACTAACGTCGTAGGCTCCCGACTTGATTTGAGCGTACAGCCGGTGTTGATCCTCGTCCCAGAACGGCGGGTATCCCACCAGCAGAATGTACAGGATCACACCTGAAACGATATACATATGTTCAGACATCGGGTATCACCGGGTATCATCGGGTATCACCGGCACAATGCACCGGTGCACACCCACGATCTGAAACGGATACAGCGGCCCAGATACGCCGGGTGATACTTGGAACCTAGTCAAGTCCATAACGCCGCACCTGGAACATAATCAGGTCTATAATGCCGCACTTAAACATAATCAGCGTATTGAGCATGAGGACCCACACCAACCAATACATGCACACCAACCAACCAACCCACACCAACCAACCAACCCACACTACCCGACCAACCCACACTAACCAGCCACTGTGTAAGCCATAGTAGAGCTAAGTATACACTGCTTAAGCCATGGCACAGCTCGGGATAGAATATGTAAGCCAAAGTCTAGCCCAAGGCAGGCTGTAAAAGCCATATTATAGCTCGGGATGGGCTATGTGTGTCATAGTATAGCTGGCGATAGGCTGTGTAAATCACAGTGCAGCGCAGGATAGGCTGTACAAGCCATATGATAGCTCACGATAGGCTGTGAAAACCATAATATAGGTCAGAATAGGCTGCGTAAACCATATGACAGGCTGTGCAATCCATAGGATTTTCCCGGCTAGGCTGCGCGAACCGTTGCGGCTCAGCTGGTAACGCGTGGTCCCTCCGCCCCCCCCCCCCCCGGCCCTGGCAGGGCAGGCTGGACCCGCTACACCCCCTCCAGGTCCCTTTAGTCCTGGCAGGGCAGGCTGGACCCGCCATACCCCCTCCTGGTCCCTTCAGTCCTGACAGGGCAGGCTGGTGCCGCTACACCCGCTCCTGGTCCCTTCAGTCCTGGCAGGGCAGGCTGGTGCCGCTACACCCGCTCCTGGTCCCTTCAGTCCTGGCAGGGCAGGCTGGACCCCTACACCCCCTCCTGGTCCCTTCAGTCCTGGCAGGGCAGCCTGGAGCTACACCCGCTCCTGGTCCCTTCAGTCCTGGCAGGGCAGCCTGGAGCTACACCCGCTCCTGGTCCCTTCAGTCCTGGCAGGGCAGGCTGGACCCCTACACCCGCTCCTGGTCCCTTCAGTCCTGGCAGGGCAGGCTGGTCCCGCTACACCCGCTCCTGGTCCCTTCAGTCCTGGCAGGGCAGGCTGGAGCTACACCCGCTCCTGGTCCCTTCAGTCCTGGCAGGGCAGGCTGGACCCCTACACCCGCTCCTGATCCCTTCAGTCCTGGCAGGGCAGCCTGGAGCTACACCCGCTCCTGGTCCCTTCAGTCCTGGCAGGGCAGGCTGGTCCCCTACACCCGCTCCTGGTCCCTTCAGTCCTGGCAGGGCAGGCTGGACCCGCTACACCCGCTCCTGGTCCCTTCAGTCCTGGCAGGGCAGGCTGGTCCCCTACACCCCCTCCTGGTCCCTTCAGTCCTGGCAGGGCAGGCTGGTCCCCTACACCCGCTCCTGGTCCCTTCAGTCCTGGCAGGGCAGGCTGGACCCGCTACACCCCCTCCTGGTCCCTTCAGTCCTGGCAGGGCAGGCTGGTCCCCTACACCCCCTCCTGGTCCCTTCAGTCCTGGCAGGGCAGGCTGGTCCCCTACACCCGCTCCTGGTCCCTTCAGTCCTGGAAGGGCAGGCTGGACCCCGTACACCCCCTCCTGGTCCCTTCAGTTCTGGCAGGGCAGGCTGGTCCCCTACACCCGCTCCTGGTCCCTTCAGTCCTGACAGGGCAGGCTGGAGCTACACGCGCTCGTATTTCGTCGTCGGCTGATTGGCCAGCTGATTGGTCAGTTGGCGGCCGGCCAGACGACGGCGGCGACGCGGCCGGCGGGGTCCCGAAAACGTCGCGTCGCTCACGACGCGCTACACCGGCCGCTGGCTACACGGCGCCACGACTTTCCCGAGCCGCAGGGGCGGCAGCAGCGGCAGCGGCCCGCCGCCGTCAGTGGGCCTCAAACACACGACTCTCCCGAGCCCCAGGGGCGGCAGCGGCAGCGGTCAGCCGCCGTCAGTGGGCCTCAAACCCACGACTTGACCCGGAGCGTAAGGGCGCATCGACATGCAGTCGCGACTCGACCGACGGCCGGCGAGCTGGCAGTAGGGATCGACAGCAGGACAGCAGACAGATCAGCGGTGCCAACAGCGCACAGGACAGCTGGTGGACGCTGGAAGGAAGCTGGAGAACGCCGTCGACGCTGCCGATGTTTCCGAGACCGGGAGGTTACGACACAGCTCTGCTGTCCACTACACACTATCGGCTTCCCAACGTAGCGCGTTCACATGCGCCCAATAGCTAATTGGTGAGGGGAGTGGAGAAGAAACACCGAAGTACTTGGCCTCCAAATATACATGGTAATTGACCTGCCTGACCATCGGAGGTCATGGTGACATCCAGCTGATGGCACGTTGGACACCACACCAGAACAACAGCCGCAGCAGAGGCGCATCCAGGAGTTTCATTTTGGAGGCGAACATTTAATTGTCACATGGAACTCCATTCTGATAGCTCATAACTTCTGATAACTTTGACAGCTTTTTCCAAAAGCCCTGGGTTTCAAATGGATTCGGACCCCAGGAACCCGTCTTCTAATCGTAGCATTGCTTTCAAATCGAAAGAGATTGATCAATTGCAATGCTATCTTCCCACCAAAAGAGTGGCTTGGTGTTCATCCCTCTGATCCATCAATGCACCAGACACTATCGTCCATCAGCCCGCCAGCAGAGGCTGCCAGAAGGCAGACGTGAGCTCTGGACGTTATGAACTTTGGCACTAAATGAACTCTGGATGTTGTGATATATCCCCGGTAGAACACATCAGCCCGCCAGCAGAGGCTGCCAGGAGGCAGACGTGAGCTCTGGACGTTATGAACTTTGGCACTAAATGAACTCTGGATGTTGTGATATATCCCCGGCAGAACACATCGGCCGGCAGAATAAACAGCGGCCGTGCACCGGAGTCTGGCACCTGGCGCCGGCCAGAAGAGGTGTGGGGGGACGAGCACACATCGACCACCACATAAACACCTTCGGACAGGGCAGGCACACATACCTACACCGCCCCCACCCCCACACACATGGCCGCCTGTCAGCAGGTGTCCGCGCTTGAACAGAGCAGCCAAGCCAGGCACAGGCCAGGGAGGCAGATCCACCGACATTTTCTATTGGCGACCTTTATGCAATACGACGACCTTTATGCAACACGGCTAATGGCGCCGCCCACACTGTGTCGCCGGTGGGCCGCCCGATTAAAAAGATATCCGAGCGGTGAGGGTATTGAACCCGGGACCTTGGTATCCAAAATTCAACACTGACCACTCGGCCATCCCCGCCCGGCGTCCGCCAACAGGAGGCGCTGCGCCACTGCAACTCACGCACTGCCGCCAAACAAAAACAAAAACACGCGCCGCGAAAGCTGCGCACAAAGCGAACGTAGATTCCAGCGAGCCTGGCGGGCTGGACTATGTTTTCGAGTCATAGTTAGGACGTTCGAGTGAGGCAGAGGCGCACCCAGCACCGCCGCGTGGGGCAGAGGCGCACCCAGCACCGTCGCGTGGGACAGAGGCGCACCCAGCACCGTCGCGTGGGGCAGAGACGCACCCGGCACCGTCGCGTGGGGTAGAGGCGCACCAAGCACCGTCGTGACGGGCGTTGGATGCAGGACGGGACGGGGGTAATGTTAAGTGTTTAGATCGATTCTTTCCATACCACGAAACATGCGTGATGTGAGCTTTCACGAAGCTTGTGAACGTGCCGTCGTCCTCACCTTGGCGACGCATATAGGTATATTGAGAAATATACTTCTGAAGGACCAGTTTGCAAAAATGCAAACTGGAAATAATTCTGGAAGTGCAATAGAACTGGTGAAAATGGAAAATGAGCCAGGGGAACACCCAGTGAGAAGAAGCATGAAATGACGTGGCAAAATGTCCAGATAGAAGATGCCGACATAGAAAACGAAATCATCCGTTTCAGCAAAGTGCGGGGGAGACGTGGAGACTTCCTCCCTCGACCGCTCCTGGGGGCGCCACTGACGGAAGCATTAACCCCACTTGGTATTTCATGTCTTGCGCTAAATGCGCATGTAGGCAATGTGGAGCAATCATATAAAGACAAGTAGTGGATTGTTGTTGGTGGGGTTTAGGGGTGGAGCAACTGGATCGGCTGCGCAGCGCCCATAACTAGGTCAGTCCAGCCCCGGAACAACCGTATCGGGGTCAAGTAGGGGAACAATCACATCGCAGTCAAGTAAGGAACAATAACCGTATCGGGGTCAAGTAAGGAACAATAACCGCATCGCAGTCAAGTAAGGAACAATAACCGCATCGCAGTCAAGTAAGGAACAATAACCGCATCGCAGTCAAGTAAGGAACAATAACCGTATCGGGGCCAAGTAAGGAACAATAACCGTATCGGGGTCAAGTAAGGGACAATAACCGCATCGCAGTCAAGTAAGGGACAATAACCGTATCGGGGCCAAGTAAGGAACAATAACCGCATCGCAGTCAAGTAAGGAACAATAACCGCATCGCAGTCAAGTAAGGGACAATAACCGTATCGGGGTCAAGTAAGGGACAATAACCGCATCGCAGTCAAGTAAGGGACAATAACCGTATCGGGGCCAAGTAAGGAACAATAACCGCATCGCAGTCAAGTAAGGGCCAATAACCGTATCGGGGCCAAGTAAGGGACAATAACCGCATCGCAGTCAAGTAAGGAACAATAACCGCATCGCAGTCAAGTAAGGAACAATAACCGTATCGGGGCCAAGTAAGGAACAATAACCGCATCGCAGTCAAGTAAGGGACAATAACCGCATCGCAGTCAAGTAAGGGACAATAACCGCATCGCAGTCAAGTAAGGGACAATAACCGCATCGCAGTCAAGTAAGGGCCAATAACCGTATCGGGGCCAAGTAAGGAACAATAACCGTATGCTCAAGTAAGGGAACAATAACCGCATCGCAGTCAAGTAAGGAACAATAACCGCATCGCAGTCAAGTAAGAGCCAATAACCGTATCGGGGTCAAGTAAGGGACAATAACCGTATCAGGGTCCAGTAAGGGACAATAACCGTATCTAGGCCAAGTAAGGGGCAATAACCATATCAGGATCAAGTAGGGACAATAACCATATTAGATCCAAGTAAGGGAAAATAACCGTATCGGTATCAAGCAAGGGGCAATAACCATATCAGGACCAAGTAAGGGACAATGACCGCATCGCAGTCAAGTATGGAACAAAAACCGTATCGAGGTCAAGTAAGGGACAATAAAACTCATCACAGCGCGCTGTGTCATTTCACAGGCAAGCTATTTTGCAGTCAGTAAATAGCTGGCATCCAGCGGGGTTTGAGGATTTGCGTTTGCTGAGCAGAACAGCATCCCAGGAAGGTTGTCATTTGTTGTGGAGATAGGCAAATATACCGGTGGAAAAGTATATCCCAGGGACTGGCAAACGCCACGTGTACCGTATAGTCGCTGAAGGTTTAGCTGCTGAGTCAGCGAGTTCGTTACCCCGACAACTTTCACATTGGGTGCGATACGGCACCATACAATCATCTTCCCCTCGTGGGGTGCGATACGGCACCATACAATCATCTTCCCCTCGTGGGGTGCGGTACGGCACCATACAATCATCTTCCCCTCGTGGGGTGCGATACGACACCATACAATCATCTTCCCCTCGTGGGGTGCGATACGGCACCATACAATCATCTTCCCCTCGTGGGGTGCGATACGATACGCACCATACAATCATCTTCCCCTCGTGGGGTGCGATACGGCACCATACAATCATCTTCCCCTCGTGGGGTGCGATACGGCACCATACAATCATCTTCCCCTCGTGAGGTGCGGTACGGCACCATACAATCATCTTCCCCTCGTGGGGTGCGGTACGGCACCATACAATCATCTTCCCCTCGTGGGGTGCGGTACGGCACCATACAATCATCTTCCCCTCGTGGGGTGCGGTACGGCACCATACAATCATCTTCCCCTCGTGGGGTGCGATACGGCACCATACAATCATCTTCCCCTCGTGGGGTGCGATACGACACCATACAATCATCTTCCCCTCGTGAGCAAGAGACGAAGTGAGCTGTATAATGTGTTGTACAGTTGTGTTGGGTGGGTAAAAGCAAAGGAAGAACTAAACTGTAGAATGTATTTCAAGGGTGCGCGAGGTGGGTAAACTAGGTGGGTGAAAGCGAGGAAATAAATTAGCTGTACAATGTTTTGTACGGGTGTGTCAGGCGGGTAAACTCTCTCCAGGGTCAAAAGGTCACTGAGACAACCCGACAAGATGAGATGTAAATGTTCATCCGTCACCTGGGTAAAATAACGAGCCGTGACAAGTGCCACCAGTTCTGCTGTACAAATAACGAGCCGTGACAAGTGCCACCAGTTCTGCTGTACACACTGTGGTGCATGTGGTGGCAGTGTGAAACTCCGAGCCGAGTTGTCGCACACAAAGTCGTTGCCGACGCCGGTACTCGTTTCAGAGCCGTCAGCGCGCGTGGCTGTGTACCGCTAGTACGACTGAGCGGTCTCAGGGGCTCGTGCTGGCTGTTCTGGGTTTATAGCGCTTTGTTTGTGGATGCCGGACACAGGGAGGTCAAGTTTTGGGAGGTCAGCTCCAATGGAAAACAATCATGATTGGTTTTGTTCGGAGGTGAGCTTTGCACAGGCTGAATGGAAGAGGGAAATCACATCTGAAAATAGTGCGGGAAAATGCATCTAATGAGAGCTTAGGTCCACTTCTGTCAAATACCTCCCGAATTTTACCCGGAACGGATTCGGGTGACGGTAAAGATGCAAATTGTGGAGTGAAAAGACGGCTTCATATGTGGGACGATTGGCAAACTGCACCAGCTTGGGGCGCATCGCATGCCTAGCTCGTGACGGCGCACGACGAGAAGGGGCTCATTTGTCTCATTTGTCTCATTTGTCCCATTTGTCCCATTTGTCTTAACTAGGGGACCTGCAGTTAGCGAAGTACGGAACGATCCAGTCACAATGGGCGGAGCCGAGCGGCGTGTGGCTCCCAGAGAACGCTTGGCTGTTGGGTGCTTCCTCACGACGTATCCGACTACTGGGCCACAGCGTCGCCGACCCCTCACGCCGATTGGGCGCGGGTGGACCAAACAATCCCGCCGGCTGTAGGATTCGAACCCACGACCTCACGACCAATAGTCCACCTCTCTACCGACTGAGCTAATCGCCCGTCCACCACGAGACTGGAGCACAACGAGGGGCACCGGAACTTCTATGGATGCAATCAGTAACATAGCGGAGTACCATGCAGCAAAATCTTCAACGGATTTCGTCAGGCCGAAAGAGCCGACATAAAAAACCGCCTCCTTCTTAGTTTCGAACTCAGTCAACCTGACCTTTTAACAATTACATCGGCCTCGTCTTATCTAAGAGTCACTCCATCTCGGCGGGCTGATCATACTGGGGACAGCCCACTGCCTGATTGGTCGCCAGGTACCGATTGGGGCCGGGCCAATTGAGTTACACAGACGTGGGTCCAAGACTGACCTGCTTCTGGACGGAAGCGCAACGTGCGATGGAGATCACGTGCTTAGAATACTTAATTCATCATCATTCAAGAGGTCATTCACGACATTTGAATCATCAGTGCAAGATTCTAAAAGGCCTTTTATAGTCATATTATATATTGTATATAGATGTATATACAATATATATATATATATATATATATATATATATATATATATATATATATATATATATATATTGTATATATATATATATATATATATATATATATATATTATATATACTATATATATATTATATATATGTATATATATATATATTTATATATATATATATATATATATATATATATATATATATATATTAAAATAGTGACATGGTTTCATCATCAATGCAAGATCCTCAGAGACGACCGCGTGAATTTGTGGTAGCCATTCACATGCAGGGTGATGAGAATGAAACTCTCCCAACAATATGACTGGAGAGAGAGCTGCAGCATTAAAAGACGGAGATTTTCCGCGTCGGGAGCGAGTCCAAGTGTCAGATGCACGGAACAAACTGTTCTTGCACGTTGGCTAAAGTCAAGAACAGCAGCATATGGTGCCGTGTATAATGAACTGCCACACGAACTGAGGAAACTGCCAGTTCGAACCATCTGAACCAATTACAGTGCCGAATTCTTGTAATGATAGCTAAATAGTTTTCGCCAAAGCGCCATCCGAATCCATCGATCGATCGGCGGGTTTTCCTCAGGCAAATTCAACGGTTGAAAATGATATAAGGCGCACGTGCTGCCACGCCAGCCAAGATTCCGTGGGAAGGATTTGATATGTGAATAATAAATACAGCTGTCTTGCATAGAGTTACGTTTCACGAAAGCTATTTTATATATTGTCGCAACAGTTCTGCACTGTAATTGGTGAACTTGGCGAGCACACCGAT
Source organism: Imbricaverruca yamaguchii (assembly GCA_034440575.1). NCBI lineage: Eukaryota > Metazoa > Arthropoda > Thecostraca > Neoverrucidae > Imbricaverruca > Imbricaverruca yamaguchii. The sequence continues at coordinate 307,120 of JAOTOL010001385.1, forward strand.
ACAAACACTGATATTGATCACCTTCGCCACATGAGTCATACATGTAGGTTAAACGACACCCCATCAGCTGATCGCTATTGGCCATAGCTGCCTACAGCCCACAAACAGTCGACACCGTGTCGACCAATCAGAGCCGCCGCTGTAGCTGACGTCACGACTGCACTATCAGCCGGAGCACGACACAGTTGCGGTGCGGGGTTGGTTGGTTATTGGCTTTACGACACATCGGCCGTTGAGTCATGTAGTGGTCGCGGGCGAAGAGTAGCGACAGGTCAGACTCGAACCCACAATCTTTCGATTGTGAGACGAGCACCTTACCCCTAGACCACTCGTCCCCGCGGTGCGGGTCAATGACCTCTATTACGCTACGTTTCCATTGCGGCGGGTAAGCTTCGGTACCATCGTACCATATCGTGTGGGCGGCGCCATTAGCCGTGCTCGTGAATATACGGCGTCGCGTGAACCACCCAATAAACAAGCAAACAAACCACCGTACCGTTCGTGGAAGCTCTCGTGCCCAGTTGTTGTCGGAAATTACACGGTTGGCGGGGCCACATACGGGGGCAAACATCGTCCGATGGTCAGCTGTGTCCGTCCAATTCAGCTACAGCTACTACAACGTCACGGTAGATCCAGGAACCACACGCTGATAAGTCATGTCATACAATAACAAGAGGTCATGTTTGGCAGAGCGATTTCCTCAGGAATCGCTCTGCTAGACATGGCAGCGCCCACACCCTCATTCCAACTGCGCCCACTCAATCGACTGACGTGAATTAAAATGGCACCAGCCCCCCCCCCTCCAGCCCCCTCCACCACCAGTAGAACCAATTCATCGTTAAGGCAGGACAAGCACGTCTTGTGGATCGGCAAGAACTTCAACAAGACAGTCTTCCAGTATCCTGATTTAGCTTGGACTTGTCTGACATGAACTTGAGGTACCCACTCAATCTCCTACATAAAACCATAGTCCAAATAGTAATAATAACAAAAATACTAAAAATCATTGAAAAGTGTAACGAAGGTTAATGGATGCTGGTTATTGGTTGTACGACACATCGACCGTTGAGTCACGCAGCGTCGCCAATCTCTCACGCCGATTGGTCGCGGGCGAAGAGTAGCGACAGGTGAGACTCGAACCCACAATCTTTCGATTGTGAGACGAGCAACTTGCCCCTAGGCTACCCGTGAAGTGGAACGCCAAGTTAGATGGCGACGGTACTACAACTCCAGCGCCAGCAATGGGGCGTTTTCAGCTGACGCCTGCTGCTTAGCAACGCTAATCTGTCAACAAATGCAATCCAAATGTCCGCGCGGGTTGCCTAACAGAGCAGAGTCCTGCCTTAGAATGTTTGTTGCCCATCTGTTCTCACCATTGACCCCAAATATATCCTTTCCTTGTATATATATATATATATGTGTGTGTGTGTGTGTGTGTGTGTGTGTGTGTGTGTGTGTGTGTGTGTGTGTGTGTGTGTGTGTGTGTGTGTGTGTGTGTGTGTGTGTGTGTGTGTGTGTGTGTATGTGTGTGTGTGTGTGAGTCATACCCAGACTATCCATAATAGCCACCTTACGTGGAGAGCATGCATCACGAAATAAATAAGTAAATAAACATGCAGCGTGTTCGGTGTCAGCAGAACGTGTTGCGTTCACTCAGAGCCCACATCTTTATCGGCCAGTTCTGGATCAGCGGCCAGACTTCAGCCGGCTAAAGACAAAGCCGGCGGAAATTACAGTGCGGCGAATGTGGCCGACGTGGCCGCCATATCTCGACACCGTTCCCAAAATTGAACATCAGCGTTTCTCCGCCGCACGAAAAGAAGCGATCGCAAAGCACTGGCAACATACAAGCAGAAGCACCGGCAATATCTAGCGCCCGGAAGGCTTCAGTGGAAGCAGTCGATCGGCACGAAGTCAATACTACTCGGACGCGACCGGGGTTCGCCGAACTACTCGAACACGAACATGGGTTAGGTGAAGTGGAGTTGGGTTGGGTGGAGTGGAGTGGAGTGAAGTGGGAGTGGAGTGAGGCAGGAGTGGAGTGAGTGAAGTGGGAGTTGAGGAAGAGGGAGTGGAGTGGGAATGTGAGTGGAGTGGGAGGTGATGGGAGTGATGTGGAGTTAGGTGGGGTGGAGTGGTGTTTTGTTGGTTGGAGTGGAGTCGGGTGGAGTGTCGGGTGGAGCCGGAGCCTTGACAGCCGGAAAATAACGCGTCGAACACAGCTGAGTGCCGTGCAAACATCACCGCACCGCCACTCCGACACTCCCTGTGCCAACGTGCAAAACGGCCGAAATAACGGCCTAAAAGCCCAATCCCGTTACTACGGGGCTATAGCATAACATCCAGAGTTCACTTAGTACCAAAGTTCACACCATCCAAAGCTCACAACGTCCAAGGATCATAACATCCAAAATACGAAATAAGGTTCTTTGTTTAAAGTTACAACAACTTAAGGGAACAACAGCATGCACAGGGACTACACGGTAATAACTCATGTCATGCAATGACAAGAAGTCATGTCTAGCAAAGCGATTGTCTCAGCACGCGTGCAGCTACCACGCTCCGGCTCTCACTATGCTGTAGTAACAAAATAAATTTCAACTGTGGCCGAGATTCGAACCCGGCTTCCCGCCGGCAGCGGCATGTGAGCCGGCTGTCGACTGGTGACGTCACCGTCACGACACCCCACAGCGGGGCCGGGATTGTCGGGACCACCCGCGACCTGTCGGCATCGGACGCTGGCGACGCCGTATCACATGGCAGTTGAACGCGTCGTAAAGGCGCCGAGGTTCCTCTGCCGCTGTCGAGACATCAGATAACGTCACCGCCACCTCACCGATGACGTCATCGGCAGCAGCACACCCGAATTGATTCGCCGCAGAAATTTAGGTGACGGACACAACGCGCCACTTTGTGCAGAATGGGCGACGTACTATCTGTATTGTCAGAATGGACCATGCACTGTCTGACCGTCTGCCATTGTTGGCTGTCAGAATGGGCCATGTACTGTCTGTACTGTCTGCCATTGTTGGCTGTCAGAATGGGCCATGTACTGTTTGTACTGTCTGTCATTGTTGGCTGCCAGAATGGGCCATGCATTGTCTGTACTGTGTGCCATTGTTGGCTGTCAGAATGGGCCATGTACTGTTTGTACTGTCTGTCATTGTTGGCTGTCAGAATGGGCCATGCACTGTCTGTACTGTGTGCCATTGTTGGCTGTCAGAATGGGCCATGTACTGTCTGTACTGTCTGCCATTGTTGGCTGTCAGAATGGACCATGCACTGTCTGTACCGTCTGCCATTGTTGGCTGTCAGAATGGACCATGTACTGTCTGTACTGTCTGCCATTGTTGGCTGTCAGAATGGACCATGCACTGTCTGTACTGTGTACCATTGTTGGCTGTCAGAATGGACCATGTACTGTCTGTACTGTCTGCCATTGTTGGCTGTCAGAATGGACCATGCACTGTCTGTACCGTCTGCCATTGTTGGCTATCAGAATGGACCATGTACTGTCTGTACTGTCTGCCATTGTTGGCTGTCAGAATGGGCCATGTACTGTCTGTACTGTCTGCCATTGTTGGCTGTCAGAATGGGCCATGTACTGTCTGTACAGTCTGTCGCCCGTGCATAATTCATCTGCCAACGTCGTCCCGCTCGCGCACATAATTGCCTTGGGGAGGGCGCGTTATCTCATTACGCTGACGGCCCCCGCATACCTCGGGAGACCATTCCCTCCCCTACCCCCCCCCCGTTCGCCCCCGGACATCTTATCTCGCCAGCGTGCTCAAACGTCGATTGACGGAATTACTCGCATAATACGCCGTTGCGTCGTGCGGTGCGCAAATGCCCGCACAATATGCGGCTACATATAATGATATGAATATACTACATTCGACTTCCGAAGCAACGTAACCGGCGGCACAAACAGCCTCAAAGGTCGAACACTTCTCAAATCCCTCTGTTACTCTCACTCGCGCACTCAGCGGCCGAGCCCACTGAATCAATCCACTCCGGAGCCTGACGAACGAACCAACTCATTTCTGTCGTGGTCGAGACATTATTTGAAGGGCCTGTGGTTCCACTCTGTCGTGGTTGAGACATTATTTGAAGGGCCTGTGGTTCCACTCTGTCGTGGTTGAGACATTATTTGAAGGGCCTGTGGTGCCACTCTGTCGTGGTCGAGACAGTATTTGAAGGGCCTGTGGTTCCACTCTGTCGTGGTTGAGACAGTATTTGGAGGGCCTGTGGTTCCACTCTGTCGTGGTTGAGACATTATTTGAAGGGCCTGTGGTTCCACTCTGTCGTGGTTGAGACAGTATTTGGAGGGCCTGTGGTTCCACTCTGTCGTGGTTGAGACAGTATTTGGAGGGCCTGTGGTTCCACTCTGTCGTGGTTGAGACAGTATTTGGAGGGCCTGTGGTTCCACTCTGTCGTGGTCGAGACAGTATTTGGAGGGCCTGTGGTTCCACTCTGTCGTGGTCGAGACAGTATTTGGAGGGCCTGTGGTTCCACTCTGTCGTGGTTGGGACAGTATTTGGAGGGCCTGTGGTCCCACTCTGTCGTGGTTGAGACAGTATTTGGAGGGCCTGCGGTTCCACTCTGTCGTGGTTGAGACAGTATCTGGAGGGCCTGCGGTTACACTCTGTCGTGGTTGAGACAGTATTTGGAGGGCCTGCGGTTACAGTCTGCCGTGGTCGAGACAGTATTTGGAGGGCCTGTGCTTCCATTCTCGGCAACATTTAATTTAATTCACCACTCATTGTGCAGCCCGTGAGATTGTAGCGCGGCTGAACTTAGCAGCACGAATGGTCGGTGGGTGACCCGGTGAGAGCACCAGGTCAACACCGAGGTCACCCGCTGGGTCATTCCTCACAACCGTCTGCGGTGAATACGTCGGGTCAAGGTCAGACCGGTGCACGGGGAAGTGATCCTGGGTCAGTCGGTCAGGTCAAGGCTACACCGGTAGACCACGGAGCGATCCTGGGTCAGTCAGCTAGGTCAAGGCTACACCGGTACACCACGGAGCGATTCTGAGTCAGTCGGTCAGGTCAAGGCCACACCGGTACCCCACGGGGCGATTGTGGGTCAGTAGGTTGTCTCTGGAGACGGGACATCCATTACGGCGGCTGACCCCACGTTGTGTGCCGCACACGAATTCGCGAAGGTATACCTACACCCGACTTACTCGAGCGAGCATTGCCTTCCAGGGGGTCAATTCCATACAGTGACGTGTAACTAGGTAATAGGACCCGTCCAGTAATGCATGCACCATTTGCGTGGCATCGATTTAGAGAAATGAAAACTAGAAGTGTTCCCAAGCGCGACGTTTTTGCAATCGACGGTGGTATTCGGAATATTGGTATTTCTGTAGTTCGTGTTCGTTCACTCATGCAACTAGTTCGTGTTCGTTCATTCATGGAACGCCGTCAGTACTTGAGTTAAAACTGTCCAAGTATTTTGTTACAGCGATGCTGACCAACTTAGAGCCGCTAGCACCTGGTGTAGTCTAAACAGTACATATGGGAGCCGACGATGCTGGAGGGCGGAAATGAAGCCAGCGCCCAGAGCTCTGCCCGACGTCGCGTGCAGCTGAGTTGGACTGGGGCGTGGCTTTACGACGCACTGAGCCGCTGAGGCCACATGGCGTCGCCTGCCTCCCACCCCGGCAGGAAGAGCGGGCATCGCCGGGAATCGAACCCGGCACCTTCGGCGTGCCAGACACGTGCAGTTCGGCAGAGTGTCGTTCCCGCCCAGCCAAACACCGACCCCGGCCCCACTCGGCCGACGGACCGGCACCGCCACACCGTGCGCACCTCGCCGCCGCTGGGCCGGTGTCGCGCGCGGTCGTGCGCACCTCGCGCCAGACGGACGGCGCACGTGCCCGCCCGTCTCCGCCGAAATCGATGCGGAAGCGGCGTCGCCGGCGGTGCCGCCGCTGCCGGCCGCTCTCCCCGTCCACGCGTCCGTCGAGACACGCCGCGACAGACCGTCCACCTCGCCGCGTGGTGTCACGACAGATCACGACAGATGTGTCGTGACGTCACAGGTCTCCGCTCGACGGATCCGTGGCGGCGGATCCGTCGCGGTCGGCGGCCGACAGTCCCCGGCTGGCGAACGTCGGTCGTCGGCCGACGGGATCGTTACAGCCAGCGCGCAACGCGGAAGTATTGCCCAGGTGCATGGACGTAGTCAGTGGGGGGGGGTGGCGGCTAGTTACCCCACTTTACGGCGACGCCGCTTGACTGAAGAGACATTCCTAAGATCCTTGACTGACTCGGAGGCATTCTTCCGAGTAGAAAAGCCATCCAACGGCATGCTTCAGCGCACTGGCATGCCGTGCCCCCAACTATACTGGCATGCCGTGCCCCAACTATACTGGCATGCCGCGCCCCCAACTGTGCTGACATGCCGCGCCCCCAACTATACTGGCATGCCGCGCCCCCAACCCTTGAAATTTTCAGCTGAAGGCGCCCATGCGAGTCCAAAAGGCCGCCGACCGCGGCGGTACTCAAGCGCATCCCTTAAGCTTTTCTCAGTTAGTAGCGCACATGAAAGTGTGCTACTAACTAAGTAACCGGGGAAATGACGGGGAAATGACTTTCAGGGTGCACCGGGGAAATGCCGCACCCTGAAAGTCGTACCCCGTACTCCGTACCCCACTCTCGTACCCCACTCCGACGCTACTCCTACGTGCCTGCCCCGTGCCCAAGTGTGAGTATTCAGCCGACACTTGGAGGAAGTCTAGATAGTGGATGATGTGGCACAATTAGCAAATAGCAAAACTCGGCAAATGTTAGTATTACGAATGCGATGGATGTCCCCATCCATACGAAGAATTCCCGCGAGAATTTCTGTGAAGGAATTTCCGGTAGAAGTTCCGACGAGAGTGGCGAGGTGTTGGAGTCTGAGACGACCTTTCCGGAAATGACTTCCAGTACTTCCGATCTGCCAGCCCTCTCTTGGTTTTCTTCAACCTTGACGTACTTCGCACATTTCGGGAGAGCAATATGCTTGATACAAAGATGTAACAACTAAGGATGTATTTGGGAATCCAAATCCATACTTTTCAGAGTTTTGTCAATTTCCTGTCGGAATTCTCTTAGACATGCCGCTAGCTTCTTGGGTAAAATTTCGAGTTTTAAAAGGAATGCTCCCTGCAGGCAATATCCCAAACACGGAGGTTAATTGGAGCCGTGGCACCATTACGAATTAAATGTAATGCATGTAATTATAAAATACAATATCTACTGACTGGCTGTTGGGAGATGCTGTCACGTGACACGCCACGTGACATGCCACGTGACGTGTGACGTGGTGAGTACTCATCCATCGGGCGCCTCTGATGCCACCAATCTTACGTCGGCATAACCTGAACAGATGCCACACTGTACATATAAACTGAACAGAAGCCACAATGTCGGCATACCCTGAACAGAAGCCACAGAGTCGACATACCCTGAACAGAAGCCACAATGTCGGCATACTCTGAACAGAAGCCACAATGTCGGCATACCCTGAACAGAAGCAAAAATGTCGCCAAACCCTGAACAGAAGCCACACTGTCCTCATACTCTGAGTTGAAGCCACAATGTCAACACACCCTGAACAAACGCCACAATGTCAGCATACCCTGGACAGAATTCACAAAGTGCATCATGTGGCATTGCATTGTGGTTTAGGGTTTCAAACACAATACTGTGAGACGACCATGTTTGACATTCGTTGACGCGATGAACAGTGCGTCAGCGTCGCCGCACTCCCTGACAACTGCATTCAACGCTCCTTAGACATAAAGACATAAAGACATACAAGATTAGTGCAACTCTGAGCCACAAGGGCCCTTTTTGGTTGCACTCTGTACCATGAACCAGTTGCCCACCAAATCTGCCAATCAGCCCTCCCTGTAATACTGAAAAGCAAGCCCTCTATTCTTATAATGATTGTCTATGCTGTTTTTAAAGATGTTCAATGTGCTGCTACTGACGATGTTTTCTGGCAGCTGGTTCCAGTGTTCCACTACCCTGTTGGTGAAGAAAGTTTGCCTTAACCTTGTTCTGCTGTGGTTAATTTTAATTTTGAATTTATGACCTCTAGTTGCATCATTTCTGTTAAATTCAAATATTTCCCCAAGGTATCCCCTCTCCAGACCATTGACAAATTTAAAGACCTCGATGAGATCTCCTCTCAGCCTTCTATATCTAAGTGAAAACATATTCAATTTCTTCAATCTTTCCTCATATGCCAGGTTGCTTATGCCATTAACCATTTTTGTAGCCCTCTTTTGTACTCTCTCTAAAAGCCAACAATCTTTTTCATAGCTAGGAGACCAAGCTTGGATGCAGTATTCCAAGTGTGGCCTGACGTATGCACAGCAAAGCTTCCTGATCACTTCCTCACTTCTGTATGATACATTCCTATTTATTGCCCCGAGCATTCTCAGTGCCTTCTTCCTGGCTTCCTTGGTCTGTCCTTGTCGATAGTCCACAGCAATGAAGAGCCAGGTACTGGGAAGATCGAGCAAATGGATGCGGTGACAGCTCCATCGGGTACACCGTAAAATTCGCACAAAGAAGGACGAAGTTAAGGTCGCCAGAATAAAACAACAACAGGTTGTGCTCATGCGTGGCAGATGACGCAAATGCAGGTGAAATTAGGTTAAATAATTTGAGCACAAGCAGAAAAGTTCAGAGAAGCTGAATAGTCAGGGGTTGACGTTGACCGTCAAAACAACGCCGATTAAAAGTACTAGAGCGTTTATTTCCGGCTCTTGGCAAACCTTGTTCTCACTTTTCTTCTACGGGTCGAGTTACTCATAACTTGTCGTGCTAGCGACCGGTCGTGCTAGTCACTTGCCCGTACTAATTACCCACAAAAGCTCACTGTCAAGTAACGTAATCAACTTTCGCTCACTAAGCTCATGCCGCTCCTAAGCCTTGATTGGCAGCCGTTTCAATCCAGTATGTCCGACACTCCGCCCGGGTCAGTGACCTCAGGCAACTTTATAGCGCTCCAGAAGGTGACGCATCTCGCACATTAGATTAGACACTCTAACAGTAGATGGTGGTGGCTCTTCCTTTTACGACACGTCGACCGTTGGGTCATGTGTCGTTGCCAATCTCCCACGCCGATTGGCCGCGGGCGAAGTGTAGCGGCAGGTGAGATTCAGCGAACATTAGATAAGCCTGGCGCACTTCCTGGAGGGAGCACCTGGCCACACCAAACCACTCCAATGACTCATGTGCGGTCCCGTGTGAAGCGCGCAGCGGACCAAATTAGTTCGATCCTACTTCCAGTGCTGCGAGTGGCTGGTGCAGAGGTCGACCACCTTTCCGATGTTTGAAGAGCAATAGGTCAGACCATAGTGGCCCGCGGCCATACAGGAAACCACCCTGAGTTTCTATGTCGAGAAGATCACCGAAAAAGTCACGCGGTTAACTTTTCCATCCGGGAACCTCCATCGCATAACGAAGATTTACCGTAATGGAGCTCCGTCCAACAATAAGGAGCCTGAAGGATGTGCAAGAAGGGCCTGATCGCATCCAGAACGCGGTTATAAAAGCACCTCCTTTCACGAGTACTGGATACACTGGTGGCAATGTTCAGCTCGTGGCAGGAAGGCGGGTTTCTGGTCGAGTCGTAGAAGGCCGCAGTGGTGCATGCATTAAAGCCAGACAAAAGTGGCTCCGATCCACTGCACTACCGGCCTATCGCCCTGAACTCTCGTCTATGCAAACTCCTAGAGAGAGTGGTAGAAGTGTGACTGGTATGGTCTTCGGAATCACAGAACCATTTTGCAAATGTTCAGTGTGATCCTATGACGCGACGTGGCACAACAGTTCATCTGATAACATGTGATAACGTTGCTTGTGTTGCATATGAGCGCAAACTGTATGTGGGACCATTTTCTTTGGCATTGCAGGAGCTTGTGACACAGCCTGACAGCATGGGATCTTACTGGACGCTGGAAAGTACGGAGTTCGCGGAATCTGGGTCGGCTGTCTCCATAATTTCCTAAGGGACCGTTTATGTTACGTCCATGTGGGACATGAGCTTCCTGAACGTTTTCACCAAGTCAAAGGAGTCCCACAGGGCAGTATTCCCAGCGTCGCTTTGTTTGCCATGATCATAAACTGCACTGGTGGTACAGTACCATACAATATCAGTGGTTGTTTGTCGATGACTTCCATCTGGTTCAATGACACCAATATATCATCGTTGACTCGACGGTTACAACTTGCAGTAAATCTACTCCAGAGATGGTGTTTAAAAAAAATATCAAGCAGCTTGAATGTAATGTCTTCGTCGGCGATGTTCTCAGAAACTACAAAATGAAATGCATGGCAAGCGCATTCCAACTTAACGGACCGCAACGCTTCTCGAGATGCAGCTTGATAGTCGTTCGACATCCAAAGGCCATGAGCCGGCAGGTTAAGTCATTGCCTGGGGTTAATCGCATGGTGCACGTTGGGCTGAGTCATAAAAACGTTGTGTGGTGGTCGGAGCTAACATGCAAAAAATATACACCCGCATGGGAATCGAACCGGCTGTAGGCAGGATGTGCCCAGCCATAGTCCAGGCGTCCCCAGCCGTGGTCCAGACATGCTCAGCCGTGGTCCAGACGTACCCAACCGTGGTCCAGACGTGCTCAGCCGTGGTCCAGACGTGCTCAGCCGTGGTCCAGACGTACCCAGCCGTGGTCCAGACGTACCCAGCCGTGGTCCAGACGTGCTCAGCCGTGGCTCAGGCACAATCGGCGTCAGACCATACGGTCGAGGTGTCGTCATATTGGTGACGCAGAGGTGCCGCTGCCATCTTCACGGCAGCGGGTTCAAGGTCACCTCGACACTGATCATCCGGACAGACCGCCGGCAGCGTGAGGACACTGTGAGGAAGGTCGTCACTTCCTGAGCGCTGAGGCCTTGGTGGTGGTCGGCGACTCCCTGCCGATGGCGGCTCAGGATTGTCCAGATGTCAACCGTATCCCAATAAACATCACGAATGCTTTAATAGATTCTAGAATCACTGTCATGATTTTCACTTGGCGTGGGTTCATTCGTGACACTCATGTAACTAACATCCTTCGATTGAGATGGACAGGCGTCGTGTTTGCTCCCGAGGCCCCGTTCTGTATAACGAGCTGCCGCACGAGCTGAAGCGACCGCCAGTTTTCTTGTTCGGTCGCCGTCTGGGGCAGCATTTGTGCGCGGGACTGAAACGATTTATCTGATCGTACTTGCTGACTTTTGAGCATACTTACTAGCTTCCGATCACACTTGCTGATTTCTGACCGTGCCTACTGACTCCTTACTGCTGGTATGGATAATTGTTATAACTTGTCATCATGTGCGCCTGTGACAGCCCTTATTTACTGATGACCTTTGTTTTAAAACACGACAATGGGCTGCAATAGCCACGAGTCTGTTCTGGATGGCCAGACTACACGTCTTTGTCTTTGTCTTCAGTTAGTATTTTCGAAAACGGTGATAGCAACTCCACCACCACCACCCCACCCAAACCGTCATCCTATCAACATTACACCATCCAAACTGCCATCAAAAACAGTCTCACCCTCGCCACTCCAACGTCGAGCATCATCATCTCCAGCATCATCGAACAGCAACATCGAACGCAGAACGCCTCCGAATAGCACACCGTTTTTAACGAGTCTGACCTTGAACTACATCTGCATATGGGTCAAGGTCGGGTGCGCCACGTGTCGCCACGGCTCGTGATCGGGCCGATCGATGGCCGGCGACGTAATCCACTACGGGAACGACGGCCGCCTCCCGCGTGTTCTGGTAGCGCGAGCATGTCGGCCTGGAGTGGTCCTCGGCCAGGCATGGAAATGCGACCACATCGGCCGAGAGCGGTCCCCAGCGTAAACCATGCCGGCCGAGAGTGGTCCCCAGCGTAAACCATGCCGGCCGTGCTGGTCCGGTCAGTTCTGGTAGACTATGCCGGCCGAGAGTGGTCCGGTCAGTTCTGGTAGACCATGCCGGCCGAGAGTGGTCAAGTCAGGTCTGGCAGACCATACCAGCAATGAGTGGTCAAGTCATGTCTGGCAGACCATGCCGGCCGAGAGTGGTCCGGTCAGTTCTGGTAGACTATGCCGGCCGAGAGTGGTCCGGTCAGGTCTGGTAGACCATACCAGCAGTGAGTGGTCAAGTCAGGTCTGGCAGACCATACCGGCCGAGAGTGGTCCGGTCAGGTCTGGTAGACCATCCCGGCCGAGAGTGGTCCGGTCAGGTCTGGTAGACTATGCCGGCCGAGAGTGGTCCGGTCAGGTCTGGCAGACCATACCGACCGAGAGTGGTCCGGTCAGGTCTGGTAGACTATGCCGGCCGAGAGTGGTCCGGTCAGGTCTGGTAGACTATGCCGGCCGAGAGTGGTCCGGTCAGGTCTGGTAGACGATGCCGGCCGAGAGTGGTCCGGTCAGGTCTGGTAGACTATGCCGGCCGAGAGTGGTCCGGTCAGGTCTGGTAGACTATGCCGGCCGAGAGTGGTCCGGTCAGGTCTGGTAGATGATGCCGGCCGAGAGTGGTCCGGTCAGGTCTGGTAGACTATGCCGGCCGAGAGTGGTCCGGTCAGGTCTGGTAGACTATGCCGGCCGAGAGTGGACCGGTCAGGTCTGGTAGACTATGCCGGCCGGAGTGGTCCGGTCAGGTCTGGTAGACTATGCCGGCCGAGAGTGGTCCGGTCAGGTCTGGTAGACTATGCCGGCCGAGAGTGGTCCGGTCAGGTCTGGTAGACTATGCCGGCCGAGAGTGGTCCGGTCAGGTCTGGTAGACTATGCCGGCCGAGAGTGGTCCGGTCAGGTCTGGTAGACTATGCCGGCCGAGAGTGGTCCGGTCAGGTCTGGTAGATGATGCCGGCCGAGAGTGGTCCGGTCAGGTCTGGTAGACTATGCCGGCCGAGAGTGGTCCGGTCAGGTCTGGTAGACTATGCCGGCCGAGAGTGGTCCGGTCAGGTCTGGTAGACTATGCCGGCCGAGAGTGGTCCGGTCAGGTCTGGTAGACTATGCCGGCCGAGAGTGGTCCGGTCAGGTCTGGTAGACGATGCCGGCCGAGAGTGGTCCGGTCAGGTCTGGTAGACTATGCCGGCCGAGAGTGGTCCGGTCAGGTCTGGTAGACTATGCCGGCCGAGAGTGGTCCGGTCAGGTCTGGTAGACTATGCCGGCCGAGAGTGGTCCGGTCAGGTCTGGTAGACTATGCCGGCCGAGAGTGGTCCGGTCAGGTCTGGTAGACTATGCCGGCCGAGAGTGGTCCGGTCAGGTCTGGTAGACTATGCCGGCCGAGAGTGGTCCGGTCAGGTCTGGTAGACTATGCCGGCCGAGAGTGGTCCGGTCAGGTCTGGTAGACTATGCCGGCCGAGAGTGGTCCGGTCAGGTCTGGTAGACTATGCCGGCCGAGAGTGGTCCGGTCAGGTCTGGTAGATGATGCCGGCCGAGAGTGGTCCGGTCAGGTCTGGTAGACTATGCCGGCCGAGAGTGGTCCGGTCAGGTCTGGTAGACTATGCCGGCCGAGAGTGGTCCGGTCAGGTCTGGTAGACTATGCCGGCCGAGAGTGGTCCGGTCAGGTCTGGTAGACTATGCCGGCCGAGAGTGGTCCGGTCAGGTCTGGTAGACTATGCCGGCCGAGAGTGGTCCGGTCAGGTCTGGTAGACTATGCCGGCCGAGAGTGGTCCGGTCAGGTCTGGTAGACTATGCCGGCCGAGAGTGGTCCGGTCAGGTCTGGTAGACTATGCCGGCCGAGAGTGGTCCGGTCAGGTCTGGTAGACTATGCCGGCCGAGAGTGGTCCGGTCAGGTCTGGTAGACTATGCCGGCCGAGAGTGGTCCGGTCAGGTCTGGTAGACTATGCCGGCCGAGAGTGGTCCGGTCAGGTCTGGTAGACTATGCCGGCCGAGAGTGGTCCGGTCAGGTCTGGTAGACTATGCCGGCCGAGAGTGGTCCGGTCAGGTCTGGTAGACTATGCCGGCCGAGAGTGGTCCGGTCAGGTCTGGTAGACTATGCCGGCCGAGAGTGGTCCGGTCAGGTCTGGTAGACTATGCCGGCCGAGAGTGGTCCGGTCAGGTCTGGTAGACTATGCCGGCCGAGAGTGGTCCGGTCAGGTCTGGTAGACTATGCCGGCCGAGAGTGGTCCGGTCAGGTCTGGTAGACTATGCCGGCCGAGAGTGGTCCGGTCAGGTCTGGTAGACTATGCCGGCCGAGAGTGGTCCGGTCAGGTCTGGTAGACTATGCCGGCCGAGAGTGGTCCGGTCAGGTCTGGTAGACTATGCCGGCCGAGAGTGGTCCGGTCAGGTCTGGTAGACTATGCCGGCCGAGAGTGGTCCGGTCAGGTCTGGTAGACTATGCCGGCCGAGAGTGGTCCGGTCAGGTCTGGTAGACTATGCCGGCCGAGAGTGGTCCGGTCGGTCTGGTAGACTAAGAGTGGTCCGGTCAGGTCTGGTAGACTATGCCGGCCGAGAGTGGTCCGGTCAGGTCTGGTAGACTATGCCGGCCGAGAGTGGTCCGGTCAGGTCTGGTAGACTATGCCGGCCGAGAGTGGTCCGGTCAGGTCTGGTAGACTATGCCGGCCGAGAGTGGTCCGGTCAGGTCTGGTAGACTATGCCGGCCGAGAGTGGTCCGGTCAGGTCTGGTAGACTATGCCGGCCGAGAGTGGTCCGGTCAGGTCTGGTAGACTATGCCGGCCGAGAGTGGTCCGGTCAGGTCTGGTAGACTATGCCGGCCGAGAGTGGTCCGGTCAGGTCTGGTAGACTATGCCGGCCGAGAGTGGTCCGGTCAGGTCTGGTAGACTATGCCGGCCGAGAGTGGTCCGGTCAGGTCTGGTAGACTATGCCGGCCGAGAGTGGTCCGGTCAGGTCTGGTAGACTATGCCGGCCGAGAGTGGTCCGGTCAGGTCTGGTAGACTATGCCGGCCGAGAGTGGTCCGGTCAGGTCTGGTAGACTATGCCGGCCGAGAGTGGTCCGGTCAGGTCTGGTAGACTATGCCGGCCGAGAGTGGTCCGGTCAGGTCTGGTAGATTATGCGGAGTGGTCCGGTCAGGTCTGGTAGACTATGCCGGCCGAGAGTGGTCCGGTCAGGTTAGGTCTGGTAGACTATGCCGGCCGAGAGTGGTCCGGTCAGGTCTGGTAGACTATGCCGGCCGAGAGTGGTCCGGTCAGGTCTGGTAGACTATGCCGGCCGAGAGTGGTCCGGTCAGGTCTGGTAGACTATGCCGGCCGAGAGTGGTCCGGTCAGGTCCAGACCATACCGACCGAGAGTGGTCTGGTCTGGTAGACTATGCCGGCCGAGAGTGGTCCGGTCAGGTCTGGTAGACTATGCCGGCCGAGAGTGGTCCGGTCAGGTCTGGTAGACTATGCCGGCCGAGAGTGGTCCGGTCAGGTCTGGTAGACTATGCCGGCCGAGAGTGGTCCGGTCAGGTCTGGTAGACTATGCCGGCCGAGAGTGGTCCGGTCAGGTCTGGTAGACTATGCCGGCCGAGAGTGGTCCGGTCAGGTCTGGTAGACTATGCCGGCCGAGAGTGGTCCGGTCAGGTCTGGTAGACTATGCCGGCCGAGAGTGGTCCGGTCAGGTCTGGTAGACTATGCCGGCCGAGAGTGGTCCGGTCAGATCTGGGCGTGGAATTCCTCCCATGGCGACTATTGGCGACTATTGGCGACTATTGGCGACTATTGGCGACTATTGGCGACTATTGGCGACTATTGGCGACTATTGGCGACTATTGGCCGTGAAGTTCCTCTCAAGTGTAGGGATAGGTTGTGCAATTTATCTCGGGGTGGGATGGGGGTTGGGAAGGGATGGAGATAGTGTGTGGAATTTATCACGAGGTGGGGATTAGGCACGATATCCTCGTCGCAGAAGAAACGGCACGCCCGTCCACACTTGGCACGTCCCTGCCACCACCAACTGAACGGCAGACGCCAGCACGAACACACTGTACTAGCTGCCATGTGCCAGCTGCCCTGTACCAGCTGCCATGTACCAGCTGCCCTGTACCAGCTGCCCTGTACCAGCTGACCTGTACCAGCTGACCTGTACCAGCTGCCCTGTATCAGCTGCCCTGTACCAGCTGCCATGTACCAGCTGCCCTCTACCAGCTGCCCTGTATCAGCTGCCCTGTACCAGTTGCCCTGTACCAGTTGCCCTGTACCAGCTGCCTTGTACCAGCTGCCCTGTACCAACTGCCTTGTACCAGCTGCCCTGTACCAGCTGCCCAGCACCACCTGCCCTGTACCAGCCGCCCTGTACCAGCTGCCCTGTGCCAGCTGCCCTGTACCAGCTGCCATGTACCAGCTGCCCTGTACCAGTTGCCCTGTACCAGCTGCCCTGTACCAGCTGCCCTGTATCAGCTGCCCTGTACCAGCTGCCATGTACCAGCTGCCCTATACCAGCTGCCCTGCATCAGCTGCCCTGTACCAGTTGCCCTGCACCAGTTGCCCTGTACCAGCTGCCTTGTACCAGCTGCCCTGTACCAACTGCCTTGTACCAGCTGCCCTGTACCAGCTTCCCTGCACCAGCTGCCCTGTACCAGCTGCCATGTATCAGCTTCCCTGTACCAGCTGCCCTGTATCAGCTGCCCTGTACCAGTTGCCCTGTACCAGTTGCCCTGTACCAGCTGCCCTGTACCAGCTGCCCTGTACCAGCTGCCCTGTACCAGCTTCCCTGCACCAGCTGCCCTGTACCAGCTGCCATGTACCAGCTGCCCTGTACCAGCTGCCCTGTACCAGCTGCCCTGTACCAGCTGCCCTGTACCAGCCGCCCTGTACCAGCTGCCCTGTACCAGCTGCCATGTACCAGCTGCCCTGTACCAGCCGCCCTGTACCAGCTGCCCTGTACCAGCTGCCATGTACCAGCTGCCCTGTACCAGCTGCCCTGTACCAGCTGCCATGTACCAGCTGCCTTGTACCAGCTGCCCTGTACCAGCTGCCCTGTACCAGCTGCCCTGTACCAGCTGCCATGTACCAGCTGCCATGTACCACCTGCCCTGTACCAGCTGCCCTGTACCAGCTGCCCTGTACCAGCTGCCCTGTACCAGCTGCCCTGTACCAGCTGCCCTGTACCAGCTGCCCTGTACCAGCTGCCTTGTACCAGCTGCCCTGCACCAGCTGCCCTGTACCAGCTGCCCTGTACCAGCTGCCCTGTACCAGCCGCCCTGTACCAGCTGCCCTGTACCAGCTGCCATGTACCAGCTGCCCTGTACCAGCCGCCCTGTACCAGCTTCCTGTACCAGCTGCCATGTACCAGCTGCCCTGTACCAGCTGCCCTTGTACCAGCTGCCCTGTACCAGCTGCCCTGTACCAGCTGCCCTGTACCAGCTGCCCTGTACCAGCTGCCTGTACCAGCTGCCCTGTACCAGCTGCCCTGTACCAGCTGCCCTGTACCAGCTGCCATGTACCAGCTGCCTGTACCAGCTGCCCTGTACCAGTGCCTGTACCAGCTGCCCTGCACCAGCTGCCCTGTACCAGCTGCCCTGTACCAGCTGCCCTGTACCAGCTGCCCTGTACCAGCTGCCGGGCCTGCGAGTCGACATGTCGTCATGTATGACGTCACCAGAAGCGGCAGTACCGCGCCGGTGCTATTTGATCGCTGAGGTGCGGCCCGTCTGGTCAGCAGAACATGGGCTGAGCCCAGCTGCTCATTGCGCAGAAACTAATTGAAATATGGCTGCTTTAACACGCGCCCTGGAGGGGGGGCGAAATCCCTCCACCCCTCCGGTTTTTCGCAGATAACTCCCGATTTTACCTGCCGATATACGCCATTATTTGTGTACCTGCTTCGAAATGAACGGCACGTTGTTTAAAGGAAGAAAAACGAAAATCGACCGAAAATTTTTCGAGTTTGTGGTCGGTAAAGTCAAAAGAAATTCCCACCGCCAGACCATAAATATCGGCGCTTATGCGCTTCCCGTATATTGGCAAAAAGGAAGTGTTCTTGGCAAAACTAGCGACTTTTTATGCATATTGTTTTGCTACATTGATTCCAAGTCATGTCAGGTCATCGAGGTCAAGTCAGGTCAAGTTCATGACAGGTCAACACACCCCCTGGAAGGGTGGAGGACGAAATCCTCACACCCCTCCGATTTTTCGTACACAACTCCATATTGTACCGGCCGATATACGCCATTTTTCTGTGCATGCTTAGAAATGACCGGGGCATTGTTTGAAGCAAGACAAATGAAAACATACCGAAACGTTTTTAAGTTATAGGCCGTTTATGTTTTTTTTTTAATCGCAGCGCCAGACCACAAAAATCGGTGCTGATGCGCTTCCCGTATATTGGCAAAATGGAAGTGTTCTTGACAACACTAGCGACCTGTTTGGTGCATATTGTTATGCTATATAATTTAAGTCATGTTAGGTCGCTGAGGTCATCATGACAAGCTAATGGAACCAAACTTGGGCAACTGGAATGTTGTCATAAATGGAAATGACTGTCATGTGATTGATGTCACCTTGAAGTTACTCCCTGAACATCCGGAAATCTACGGTTTGTCATTGTGTACCTAAGCGTTTCTATACTTCATTCATGTATTTCACTCCTTTCTTTGCGAATCCGATTGTGGGAGCCGCCCAACGGAGCAGTCAGGTGGTCATCCCGGTTCCGGTAACTGGAGCAGGTAATGACCTGATAAAGTGCTATATAGGTGACCTGTGGTCAAATGGCGGATCTGGCTTATATATTGCATCATTAGTAACGTCCAAAACAACATTAATTACAATTTTGGAGCATTTAAACACAATCATAGCGATCTATAAAAATGACAAGCCGAGCTACGCAAAACCAGAAAATTTTGTTATTTTGACCTCATTTGACTTTGAAGATATTGACCTAAGGTCACAAATTTTGCACACAATAGAGTTAACTAGCGTGTCCATCCACCCTGCGAATTTCGTTGCTTAATTTCGTTGCTCTACCTTAATGGGAGGCGAGATATTATGGGGGCGGAATCGCCCCCCTCCCCTCCAGTGCGCGTAAGTTTCAGAGGCCCTCCAGGGCGCGGGTTAACATAGTTTTTTTTATTTCTGCACTCTTGCTAATCCTGCTGCCTTTGAAACAATGTTGAAATCCATTCTCATATTAGGATATAATGCTGTTTTTCTCCCGTCCCTACCCACCGAAAAACGCCGAGCCTACAGTGATTCCGACGAGGATCCTCGGAATCCACAGAATCGCAAATCGCATTCCAATTTCGCTGGATTCTAGCTGGAATGACGATGTGAAATTGAGCTGGAGCGTTCTGCCTGGATTTCACTTGGGACAGTCCTTTAGCTCTGACCGGACTACACTTGGGACAGTCCTTTAGCTCTGACCGGACTACACTTGGGACAGTCCTTTAGCTCTGACCGGACTACACTTGGGACAGTCCTTTAGCTCTGACCGGACTACCTGGGACAGTCCTTTAGCTCTGACCGGACACACACTGGGACAGTCCTTTAGCTCTGACCGGACTACATTGGGGCAGTCCTTTAGCTCTGACCGGACTACACATGGGACAGTCCTTTAGCTCTGACCGGACTACACTTGGGACAGTCCTTTAGCTCTGACCGGACTACACTTGGGACAGTCCTTTAGCTCTGACCGGACTACACTTGGGACAGTCCTTTAGCTCTGACCGGACTACTCTTCGGACCCTTAGTCTGACCGGACTACACTTGGGGCAGTCCTTTAGCTCTGACCGGACTACACTTGGGGCAGTCCTTTAGCTCTGACCGGACTACACTTGGGACAGTCCTTTAGCTCTGACCGGACTACACTTGGGACAGTCCTTTAGCTCCGACCGGACTACACTTGGGACAGTCCTTTAGCTCTGACCGGACTACACTTGGGACAGTCCTTTAGCTCTGACCGGACTACACATGGCAGTTAGTCTGACCGGACTACACTTGGGACAGTCCTTTAGCTCTGACCGGACTACACATGGGACAGTCCTTTAGCTCTGACCGGATACATGGACATCCTTTAGCTCCGACCGGACTACACATCGGACAGTGCTTTAGCTCTGACCGGACTACCTTGGGACAGTCCTTTAGCTCCGACCGACTACACATCGGACAGTCCTTTAGCTCCGACCGGACTACACTTGGGACAGTCCTTTAGCTCTGACCGGACTACACATGGGACAGTCCTTTAGCTCTGACCGGACTACACATCGGACAGTCCTTTAGCTCCGACCGGACTACACATCGGACAGTGCTTTAGCTCTGACCGGACTACACTTGGGACAGTCCTTTAGCTCCGACCGGACTACACATCGGACAGTCCTTTAGCTCCGACCGGACTACACTTGGGACAGTCCTTTAGCTCTGACCGGACTACACTTGGGACAGTCCTTTAGCTCTGACCGGACTACACTTGGGACAGTGCTTTAACTCTGACCGGACTACACATCGGACAGTGCTTTAGCTCTGACCGGACTACACTTGGGACAGTCCTTTAGCTCTGACCGGACTACACTTGGGACAGTGCTTTAACTCTGACCGGACTACACTTGGGGCAGTCCTTTAGCTCTGATCGGACTACACTTTGGGCAGTCCTTTAGCTCTGACTCGACTACACACGGGACAGTGCTTTCGCTCAGGCTGGAACGAAAGGGCTGTCCCATGGGATTAAGCACAGATGGTGACGTTAGATTGTGCGTTAAATTAATACAAAATTAATGCATAATTTAGCAGCACAATCACCGATTGAAAGCTAATTTCAGAGGCATAGACCAGATTTCAGAGGTCTGAGGTATTCCTTTGAGAGATAATTTGAAGTAAAAGGCGACCTCGGTGACTAACCTGTCACCATGTCTTAATTGGCTTCAGTTCGGAATGTATGCCCTGGCTGAGAAGGTATTTACGTGCCTCCCACTGGCTTTGTGTGACAAACTCTTACCCCAATATTTGGGCTTTACGGCGCACGAACTGCAATGGTGACAGGACCAGCCTTACCAATCAACATGAAGACGACATCAATCAAATTAGGACGCCTCCCCGTGTGCTAGGTGGCGTGTCATGTGGAGCTGGGCTTCATGTGGCGGCTGGAGACTGCTGATGTTCATAACGTGCCGACGTGCCGACGATCTGCTAACGTGCCGACGATCTGCGCCGTGCTGTCCAGCACAGCTGACAACCGACCGTCCTGCGCTCCTGATACAACACCACGACCGTCCTGCGCTCCTGACACCACGACCGTCCTGCACCCTTTACACCACGACCGTCCTGCACCCTTGACACCACGACCGTCCTGCGCTCCTGACACCACGACCGTCCTGCGCTCCTGACACCACGACCGTCCTGCGCTCCTGACACCACGACCGTCCTGCGCCCCTAACACCACGACCGTCCTGCGCTCCTGATACACCGGAAACTCCCACGGCGGTCAGCCCTCACATGCCCATACCCCTTGCCTCATACCCCGCACGTGTCCGGTGTAGCGTCAATTCCACACTCCACCAGCTCACGTACCGCGCGGCGACTCCTCTGTTGAATTTGTGGAGGTTATGAGCTGTGGAGGTTATGAGCTGTGGAGATTATGAGCTGCGGAGATTATGAGCTGTGGAAGTTATGAGCTGTGGAGGTTATGAGCTGTGGAGGTTATGAGCTGTGCAGGTTATGAGCTGTGGTGGTTATGAGCTGCGGAGGTCATGAGCTGTGGATGTTATGAGTGGTGAAGGTTATGAGCTGTGGAGGTTATGAGCTGTGGAGGTTATGAGCTGCGGAGGTTATGAGCTGTGGATGTTATGAGCTGTGGAGGTTATGTGCTGTGGATGTTATGAGCTGTGGAGGTTATGAGCTGTGGAAGTTATGAGCTGCGGAGGTTATGAGCTGTGGAGGTTATGAGCTGCGGAGGTTATGAGCTGCGGAGGTTATGAGCTGTGGATGTTATGAGCTGTGAAGACTATGCTCCGCTGTCAGTGCGGCGACGTCCCGTGCCGTCCGTCTCCGGAAGCGGCTCGTCCGGCCGGCCGACGTCGGAGTCGACGGCCTGAGCTGCCCGGAGAGTCCCATTTCGGCCGTCGATCCCGGCTGATGGCCGGCTGGCGTACGTGCCCGACCGTCGGCGGGCAGTTGCCGTCCATGAGGTCGGTCGGGCTCGGCGGCCGGTATCTCCGGCCGCCGGCCGCCCACTGACCGCCAACTCGCCGATCAATCCCGGCAGAGCCGGTCGATTATTTTCTCCCGCCGGTCGACGTGCGCCGCGCTGATGAACTGCGCTTGGTGCGTCCCTGCCTCTGCGCTCCGTGTGCTTCTTCCTCTGCGCTCGGTGTGCTTCTTCCTCTGCGCTCGGTGTGCTTCTTCCTCTGCGCTCCGTGTACCTCTGCCTCTGCGCTCGGTGCGCCTCTGCCTCTGCGCTCCGTGTGCCTCTGCCTCTGCGCTCCGTGTACCTCTGCCTCTGCGCTCGGTGCGCCTCTGCCTCTGCGCTCCGTGTGCCTCTGCCTCTGCGCTCCGTGTGCCTCTGCCTCTGCGCTTGGTGTGCCTCTGCCTCTGCGCTCGGTGTGCCTCTGCCTCTGCGCTCGGTGCACCCCTGCCTCTGCGCTCGGTGCGCCCTTGCCTCTGCGCTCCGTGTGCCTCTGCCTCTGCGCTCCGTGCGCCTCTGCCTCTGCGCTCCGTGTGCCTCTGCCTCTGCGCTCGGTGTGCCCCTGCCTCTGCGCTCGATCCGCTCCCCCGCCGACCCCCGTCCCCCCGGCCGACCCCCGTCTCTCCGGTTGATCTCCGCCCGCCGGCCCATCTATATCTGTCAGCCCATGTACACCCTCCAGTCCTTCTACATCTGCCGGCCCATCTATATCTGTCAGCCCATGTACACCCTCCAGTCCTTCTACATCTGCCGGCCCATCTATATCTGTCAGCCCGTCTCCAGTCTCACTGTCTGGGCCGCGCTCGCCGGTGGAAATCTCCTGGCGAGCGATGAGACGAACGTCAGCCACTCGACTGACGTGCCAGGTCAGCTGATGCACCAGGTCAGCTGTCGGGTCAGCTCGGCTGATGTGTCAGGTCAGCTGACGCTTCAGCTCAGCTGATGTGCCAGGTCAGCTGACGCTTCAGCTCGGCTGATGGGTCAGGTCAGCTGACGCTTCAGCTAGTCTGATGTGTCAGGTCAGCTGACGCTTCAGCCCGGCTGATGTGTCAGGTCAGCTGACGCTTCAGCCCGGCTGATGTGTCAGGTCAGCTGACGTTTCAGCTCGGCTGATGTGTCAGGTCAGCTGATGCTTCAGCTCGGCTGATGTACCAGGTCAGCTGACGTGTCAGCTCGGCTGATGTGTCAGGTCAGCTGACGCTTCAGCCCGGCTGATGTGCCAGGTCAGCTGACGCTTCAGCTCAGCTGATGTGCCAGGTCAGCTGACGCTTCAGCTCGGCTGATGTGTCAGGTCAGCTGACGTGTCAGCCCGGCTGATGTGTCAGGTCAGCTGACGCTTCAGTTCAGCTGATGTGTCAGGTCAGCTGACGTTTCAGCTCGGCTGATGTGTCAGGTCAGCTGACGCTTCAGCTAGGCTGATGTGTCAGGTCAGCTGACGTTTCAGCTCGGCTGATGTCTCAGGTCAGCTGACGCTTCAGTTCGGCTGATGTGTCAGGTCAGCTGACGCTTCAGCCCGGCTGATGTGCCAGGTCAGCTGACGCTTCAGCCCGGCTGATGTGCCAGGTCAGCTGACGTTTCAGCCCGGCTGATGTGCCAGGTCAGCTGACGCTTCAGCTCGGCTGATGTGTCAGGTCAGCTGACGCTTCAGCTCGGCTGATGTTTCAGGTCAGCTGACGCTTCAGCTCGGTTCATGTGCCAGGTCAGCTGACGCTTCAGCTCAGCTGATGTGCCAGGTCAGCTGACCCTTCAGCTCGGCTGATGTGTCAGGTCAGCTGACGTGTCAGCCCGGCTGATGTGTCAGGTCAGCTGACGCTTCAGTTCGCCTGATGTGTCCGGTCAGCTGACGCTTCAGCTCGGCTGATGTGTCAGGTCAGCTGACGTGTCAGCTCGGCTGATGTGTTAGGTCAGCTGACGCTTCAGCCCGGCTGATGTGCCACGTCAGCTGACGTGTCAGCCCGGCTTATGTGTCAGGTCAGCTGACGCTTCAATTCGGCTGATGTGTCGTGTGACACCGTATGACAGACGGTGCCGTAGACATTACATCACAGATCGTGACATAGGCGGTATGTGCGGGCTGACCGAGTCAAAGCAAAATCGGCCATGGCTCAATACGACCGTTCCGCATTACCTCCCGCATTGCCCATTACCTTCCGCATTGCCCAGTGTTAATCGCAAACTCTTGTTTTGCATACTGCGATATTCGTCCACCGCTACCGACCGAAGCCTCCCGTGGATTCATTCTTATCTTACCAACCGCACCCGGCGCGGCATATTGAACGGCAAACAGTCAGGCAAACACTGAACTTCAGGTTTGTCCGGGGTTCCAGGGGGAGGCACATGCGTAAACTGTCGACATGCTTTACCGCTGATATTCTCATGCACGGGCAGACAGACTGTGCGTTCTGCGCTGACGATATTAAGCTGTAACATCCTGCTGAGTGTTACGCCTGCTGCTTGGCATCGTAGTGGGATATGACCGCTTAGTTAGCTGGTCTCCTGTGGGGTACTCGGAGGTGAATCGAACGGAATGCAGTGTTATATCGATTCCTCCGCGCAAATCACCTTTGTTTAGTCCACATGCGCTGGATAACAATGCTAGGTCGTGGTGGTAACTTTAGAAGCATTGCTGTGTTTCCGACATCAGAGGCCACCGTATGCTAGAGCTTATTCCCAAAAGAATCATTTAAATATTAAATGCCTTCCATTGAAATAAGGTAATTAATATTTAGACGACTATTTTGAATAATGTTGAACATACAGTAACTAGAGCTATCGAATATAATCGCTAGCTGGCGATATATTTCAGCGCCGATATGCGGCACGTGAACTAGCAGTCACACTTCACCCAAAACTCACAGCTGCCAGTGACATGGACTCAATCGTCCCAAAGCCCAGGCGAATGTGTGGACGTGTTATTCGAAACCCGCAGCAGTTCACCTGTCCCTGAGTACGAGCCGGACCCGGACCTTTCCTCAGCCCACTGTACGCGCATGCTCGCTCCGTTAACGAATATTTGAGCGTTGTCTGGGCGGGGGCGGGGGCGGCCGGTCTGGTCTTCAGCGGCCTGAGCGTGTACAGCACGAGTTACCTGCCGGCTCCAGCTGTCACCGGGACAACACTCGGCAGTGTTTGATCTGCAGCCGCCCGGCAGCGCGCCTCTGTAGCATCTCTGTAGACAGCGCCTCTCTCAACATGACGTAACGCTCTTCTATGACGTGTTCAGCTGCCATGGCGACGGAGTCGCTCGCATCGCGCGGCAAACTCGCTCCGTTCAGAAGCTGCCGGCTGCTCAGCAGCTGGCACGTTCCCTCAGCGCGTGCAAACACCATCAAAAGTGGATGCTTTCTGCGAATTCCGACCCGGTGCAGTTCATTCCTGGAACGGCTGATATTGACCCGCTTTGTGTGCCTTCCTTACAGTTGCCGTTTTACGTCCGCCCTGCACCAGTACCCCGCCAAAGTCGGGGTGTCTTGTAGCGGACATATAGTCGGCTGACCGTAATCTGGCAGCGCTACCCCGCCAAAGTCGGGGTGTCTTGTAGCGGACCTATAGTCGGCTGACCGTAAACTGGCAGCGCTACCCCACCAAGGGTGGTGTCTTGTAGCGGACATATAGTCAGCTGACCGTAATCTGGCAGCGCTACCCCGCCAAAGTCGGGGTGGGGTGTCTTGTAGCGGATATATAGTCGGCTGACTGTAAACTGGCAGCGCTACCCTGCCAAGACTGGTGTCTTGTAGCGGACATATAGTCAGCTGACCGTAAACTGGCAGCGCTACCCTGCCAAAGTCGGGGTGTCTTGTAGCGGACATATAGTCAGCTGACCGTAAACTGGCAGCGCCCCCGCTAGACTGGTGTCCTGTAGCGAACACTGCTGATTGTTAAGTAGCAGCGCGTTGACACAATTTATATAAGCCGGTATATGTTTTCTTTTGTTGGGAGAGGGAAGACCACGAGCCAAATGTATGACACCCGCAGGTCTCCCGCTTGAGTCTCGCATGCTGTAATTCAAAGTATTCACACTGGCACGTGCCGTTTACTGTTGCTCTATCTATGTGAAGTCACCTGGTATTGCGTACATGCACTCGTCGGCGATCTAGACTACGTAAATCACAACTAAATGCATTCAGTTATGTGGCGGTGGAGTGGGTCCGGGCAGCCTTGACGGTACTGCTTTGATACTCTGATGAGCCTGCTCTGATACTCTGATGATCCTGCTCTGATACACTGATGATCCTGCTCTGATGCTCTGATGATCCTGCTCTGATGCCCTGATGATCCTGCTCTGATGCCATGATGATCCTGCTGTGATACTCTGAAGAGCCTGCTCTGAAGAGCCTGCTCTAAAGAGCCTGTTCTGATGATCCTGCTCTGATGTTCTGATGATCCTTCTCTGATGCTCTGATGAGCCTGCTCTGATGTTCTGATGAGCCTGCTCTGATGCTCTGATGATCTTGCTCTGATGTTCTGATGATCCTTCTCTGATGCTCTGATGAGCCTGCTCTGATGTTCTGATGAGCCTGCTCTGATGCTCTGATGATCCTGCTCTGATGTTCTGATGATCCTTCTCTGATGCTCTGATGAGCCTGCTCTGATGTTCTGATGATCCTGCTCTGATGCTCTGATGAGCCTGCTCTGATGTTCTGATGAGCCTGCTCTGATGCTCTGATGATCCTGCTCTGATGTTCTGATGAGCCTGCTCTGATGTTCTGATGATCCTGCTCTGATGCTCTGATGATCCTGCTCTGATGTTCTGATGAGCCTGCTCTGATGCTCTGATGATCCTGCTCTGATGTTCTGATGAGCCTGCTCTGATGCTCTGATGATCCTGCTCTGATGCTCTGATGAGTCTGCTCTGATGCTCTGATGATCCTGATTGTGCATCCAAAGGGGACTGGTTGGAGCCTGACCATTGCTGACCATTGCTGATCATTGCTGATCATTGCTGACCATTGCTGATCATTGCTGACCATTGCTGACCATTGCTGACCATTGCTGATCATTGCTGACCATTGCTGATCATTGCTGACCATTGCTGACCATTGCTGACCATTGCTCGTATTGCGCTCAAACATGGCGATTGATGTCGTATGGCAGATTACATTGCATGACAGGACCCCATTGTGTGACAGGACCATTGCATGATGGGTAACTTTAATGCCAGAACCATTGAAAGTCACAACCATTGAATGTCAGAACCATTGTATGGCGGTTGAGGTGATGAAAAAGCGGAGCGGCGGGTGTAGCACAACAGAGCCAATACGAGCTACCGTGAAGGCATGGCGGCAGACCTCCTTCCTGTCTTTGAAACAATGCATACATAGTGGTGAGCTATGAACGCACAACTTCGGAACGCAGATGGCAGGTCAAAGCGGAGCATTATGGTTTTATTCATCAGGTATGCACACCCACCTGCCAGTCATAACTATCCTGATGCTATTTTTTTAGCAGATAGGAGAGAATACACTGCGATCGTGCTCAGCACTGCGCAGTAAGACATTATCTAGAATCCAAAATAGAATGTTTGACAACCGTGTACGTCGTCTCTACTCTCCAAGTGTTTGCCATTATTAAACATGCTCTCAGATGTTTATGTAAGCACCTTCTCACAGAAAAGGATATCAATGTACCAGGAACGTTTCAGACTTGCATTTTCAGGTGCAGCGAAGTATGCAAAAATCAAAAGACTAATGACAGATTCAAAAGACGACAGGTTTCGTGTGGTGGTACGGCGGTGGTACGGCGGTGGTACGGCGGTGATACGGCGGTGGTATGGCGGTGGTACGGCGGTGGTATGGCGGTGGTACGGCGGTGGTATGGCGGTGGTACGGCGGTGGTACGGCGGTGGTACGGTGGTGGTACGGCGGTGCCGTGGTGGCTGTACGGCGGTGGTATGGCGCTGGCACGGCGGTGGCACAGCGTTGGTACGGCGGTAGTACGGCGGTGGTACGGTGGTGGTATGTCGGTGGTATGGCGGTGGTATGGCGCTGGCACGGCGGTGGTACGGCGGTGGTATGGCGGTGGTACGGCGCTGGTATGGTGGCGGTATGGTGGTGGCACAGCGGTGGTACGGCGGTGGTACGGCGGTGGTACGGCGTTGTTACGGCGGTGGTACGGCGGTGGCACGGCGTTGTTACGGTGGTGGTACGGCGGTGGTATGGTGGTGGTACGGCGGTGGTACGGTGGTGGTACGGCGGTGGTACGGCGATGGTACGGCGGTAGTACGGCGGCGGTACGGTGGTGGTACGGCGGTACGGCGGTAGTACGGCGGTGGTACGGTGGTGGTACGGCGGTAGTACGGCGGTGGTACGGCGGTGGTACGGCGGTGGCACGGCGGTGGTACGGTGGTGGTATGGCGGTGGTATGGCAGTAGTACGGCGGTGGTACGGCGGTGGTACGGTGGTGGTACGGCGGTGGTACGGTGGTGGTACGGCGGTGGTACGGCAGTGGAACGGCAGTGGAACAGCGATGGTACGGTGGTGGTACTGCAGGTGGTGCGACTGACACGTGTGTGACAAAGTACACCGGAAGCGACAACTGATAGCGCCCACTGGTGTGTACAACTCGACGGCGTGACGTACGTCAACGAAACACGACAGAACACTCAGCATGGCGGGGACGTTGTCCCCGCCCTCTCATGATACTTTTGATACAGCCTATCACACCGGAATTGAGCCGTCTGTGTGGCTTGTATTCCTGACTCCTGGTTTAGATGCGTGGTCTGCCAGCGATTTCGCCACTATGATGATGAGAGGAGACAAGCCCTGGTGGGCTGGGATGATGAGGGCCATCGACTGGTGGGCCGTGGGCCACCGGTCGATTTGGATAGGAAGCCGAGTGTCACACCAGACTGACTGACCCGACGCGCGGGGCGGGGGGGGGGTGTGAACCCTAGCTCGCGTGCATGTGTGTGGGTATATGGACCCTCGCCCCTGGGTGTGTGTGTAGGGGGGGGGGGGCGATATTGACCCTAGCTTGTGTGCATGTGTGGGGATATGAATCCTCGCTCGTGTGTATGTGTGGGGATAAGAATATTCGCTCGTGTGTGTGGGGGAGGGGAGGGGATACGAACCCTGGCTCGTGTGGGGCAATTTGTTACCTTAGCCACGGTGCGACCTCCGACGTTTTTCAATGAAACGTGTTCTAGAGACGAAATTTAAAAAGGGCGGGTCGGGAGGGACGTCGGGTCGGGTCGGGAGGGACGTCGGCTCGGGAGGTCGGGAGGAACGAGACCTGGCGATTTACACCAGATCTGGAGGTGATAGGTGACCCTCCAGGTCAGGACAAAGGTGACATTTTCGAAGCAATCGAGACGTTTCAAACGTTGATTGCACACACTTCCGAAGCTGCAGAAGATATACACTTTCAGCTATACTCAGGAGGTTCCAAGATGCTTTCCGCATGTAACGATATAACTCGAGCTCTATATAAAAGGTAGCTCATAGATTAGGTCAGGCCAAGGTCTGACCTTGAAATTGAAAACCGAAAGAATGTCGGCTAAAACTACTGCTTCAGCCTTTCAGGGCAAATATGGACAGAGATATCAGATTCCGAACTTAGAATAACCCTGGATATCTTGTTAATCTAAAAAAAGGCGTCCAATGTCAACATAGGTCAATAAATTTTAATGGCCTTGAAATGGTACAGAGGTAGCGTCCGAATACCAATTCAGTAATCTATTAGCCAGACCCGCACAAAATGTGTTACTTTAGGCCACACTGCATATCCAGATGCGCCAATTCGTAATTTCGTTAAAAAATAAATGGTGTAATTGTTCTCCTCTATATGACGTCATAGCTCTGTGATCTGGCATGCCACAGCATAGAATGTTTGTCAAAATGTTCGAAAACAACGCCCTGGACAGCACCGCGCCGTCAACTTCACTGGGCTTCGCTGAGCGGTTCGGAAGCCACCCACCGAAAACCTTGGGATCGACCGCCCCCCCCCCCCAACACCCCCACATGTGAGGGGCTAAGCTCACTCCGCAGGCGAAGGTTAAACCCACTCCGCAGGCGAGGGTTAAGCTGACTCTGCAGGCCAGCGTTGAATTCACTATGCAGGCGAGAGTTTAACTCACTCCGCAGGCGAGTGTTGCACACACTCCGCAGGCGAGTGTTGCGCACACTCCGCAGGCGAGTGTTGCGCACACTCCGCAGGCGAGTGTTGCGCACACTCCGCAGGCGAGTGTTGCGCACACTCCGCAGGCGAGTGTTGCGCACACTCCGCAGGCGAGTGTTGCGCACACTCCGCAGGCGAGTGTTGCGCACACTCCGCAGGCGAGTGTCGCACTCACTCCGCAGGCGAGTGTTGCGCACACTCCGCAGGCGAGTGTTGCGCACACTCCGCAGGCGAGTGTTGCGCACACTCCGCAGGCGAGTGTCGCACTCACTCCGCAGGCGAGTGTTGCGCACACTCCGCAGGCGAGTGTTGCGCACACTCCGCAGGCGAGTGTTGCGCACACTCCGCAGGCGAGTGTTGCGCACACTCCGCAGGCGAGTGTTGCGCACACTCCGCAGGCGAGTGTTGCACACACTCCGCAGGCGAGTGTTGCGCACACTCCGCAGGCGAGTGTTGCGCACACTCCGCAGGCGAGTGTTCGCGCATCACTCCGCAGGCGAGTGTTTGCAGGCACACACTCCGCAGGCGAGTGTTGCGCACACTCCGCAGGCGAGTGTTGCGCACACTCCGCAGGCGAGTGTTGCGCACACTCCGCAGGCGAGTGTCGCACTCACTCCGCAGGCGAGTGTTGCGCACACTCCGCAGGCGAGTGTTGCGCACACTCCGCAGGCGAGTGTTGCACCCACGTCCGCAGGCGCACTCACTCCGCAGGCGAGTGTTGCGCACACTCCGCAGGCGAGTGTTGCGCACACTCCGCAGGCGAGTGTTGCGCACACTCCGCAGGCGAGTGTTGCGCACACTCCGCAGGCGAGTGTTGCGCACACTCCGCAGGCGAGTGTTGCGCACACTCCGCAGGCGAGTGTTGCGCACACTCCGCAGGCGAGTGTTGCACACACTCCGCAGGCGAGTGTTGCGCACACTCCGCAGGCGAGTGTTGCGCACACTCCGCAGGCGAGTGTTGCGCACACTCCGCAGGCGAGTGTTGCGCACACTCCGCAGGCGAGTGTTGCGCACACTCTGCAACCGCTCCATCTCCACGCAGACAATCAATTTTCAGGGTAATTTTCTCCGCCGTGATCATCATTTATTGGGCCGAATTATCCCCGCCTGCTTGAGTTTGTGCGCGGCGGCAGAGGAGTGACGACTTGCCCAACACCCACCGACCACACCGACCATAGTTACACTGACCGGTGTACCCACCGACCACACACAGACACAGACACAGACAGACACACCGACGACACAGCGACGAGACACCGACAGAACACAGACAGAGACACAGACAGAGACAGAGACAGAGACAGAGACAGAGACAGAGACAGAGACAGAGACAGAGACAGAACAGAGACAGACAAACAGACAGAACAGACAGACAAACAGAGACAAGACAGAGACAGAGACAGAGACAACAGAGACAGAGACAGAGACAGAGACAGAGACAGAGACAGAGACAAGACAGAGACAGAGACAGAGACAGAGACAGAGACAGAGACAGAGACAGAGACAGAGACAGAGACAGAGACAGAGACAGAGACAGAGAAGAGACAGAGACAGAGACAGAGAGAAGAGACAGAGACAGAGACAGAGACAGAGACAGAGACAGAGACAGAGAAGAGACAGAGACAGAGAGAGACAGAGACAGAGACAGAGACAGAGACAGAGAAGAGAAGAGAGAGAGAGAGAGAGAGAGAGAGAGAGAGAGAGAGAGAGAGAGAGAGAGAGAGAGAGAGGTGGGGGAGAGAGAAAAAAAGACAGGAAGAAAAACGGAAGAATGAAGGAAAGAAAGAAGGAAAGAGGGAAGGAAGGAACGAAATAAAGGAATGAAAGAAAGAACGAAGTTAAGAAATATACAAAAAGAAAAAGAAAGAAAGAAGGTAAGAAACAAGCAAACAAAGAATGACAGAGAGAGGGGAGGAAGGGGAGAGGGACAGGGCAACGGTGATAGAATGGTCGGAGCTGGACAGACAGGAGGAGGGTTGGGCTCACGGAGGGACGGACGGTGCACTACAAATGCTTGTGACGCCGCAGGTCGAATGCCAAATTCCGCAAATATTGCCGGATGTGCATTCCGCCAGAAACATTTGTATATCATGTATAATAGTATAACGTGGAATACCGTCTGGTATAATGTGGAATGTGGCCCGCCGGACGCCTTGACAAGCCTGGGCTTGCCAGTCATTTGCGGCCAATCCGTTGCCGCTCTGTATTACGTCAGCAGCCAACATGAGCTGAGTCGTCAGTGATTAATTGTCGGCTCGGCGGCCACTCTGTCACGGCTCCACCAGAGCACCCGGACTGGGCAGGTCTGGGCAGGTCCGGGCAGGTCTCCACCAGAGCACCCGGTCTGGGCAGGTCCGGGCAGGTCTGGGCAGGTCTCCACCAGAGCACCCGGTCTGGGCAGGTCCGGGCAGGTCTGGGCAGGTCTCCACCAGAGCACCCGGTCTGGGCAGGTCCGGGCAGGTTCGTGCAGGTCTGGGCAGGTTCGGGCAGGTATGGGCAGGTCCGGGCAGGTCCGGGCAGGTCTGGGCAGGTCCGGGCAGGTCTGGGCAGGTCCGGGCAGGTCCGGGCAGGTCTGGGCAGGTCTGGGCAGGTCCGGGCAGGTCCGGGCAGGTCCGGGCAGATGTCGACCGGCCTGTACGTCCGAAAAGGTTGGGGCAGGTCTGAACCAGTATGGGAGGTCTGGGAATGTCTGGGCAGGTTTGTGCAGGCCTGGACAGATCTGGGCAGGTCTGAGTAGGTCTGGGAAGGTTTCGGCAAGCCTGCAGGTCTTGGCAGGTCTGAACAGGCATGGGTAGGTATGGGTAGGCCGGGATTTATATTTGTGAATCCCGGATTTTTAGACGAAACTTTGAATCATTTCAGGCTGGAGAAGATGGCTTGTTCTGCTTCTGACATCAGAAGCTTCCTTTGTACTTCCCAGTCGCTTTCCGACATGTTTATCAGCCAGCAACGAGACTGTCATTTGCAAACAACTCTGTTCGCCGTCGGCAAAGCAACGCTAAATAACTTCCCAGGGGATAATGTCCTGGGTGGCGAACATCTAAGGCACGGCCATCTTTCCCGATCTGGTTTAAGATGCTGGGCGCAACATCTTAGAACGGCGCCTTGGTTGGTTGGTTGGTTGGTTGGTTGGTTGGTTGGTTATTTGCTTTACGACACATCGACCGTTGAGTCATGTAGCGTTGCCAATATCTCACGCCGATTGGTCGCGGGCGCAGCGTAGCGACAGGTCAGACTCGAACCCACAATCTTTCGATTGTGAGACAAGCAACTTACCCCTAGACCACTCGCGCCCTGTGTGGATGCGGAAGAAATGGACGGAGCCGCATGTATTAGCGTCTGCATAGCAATGTTTTCATACATAACCGCTAACACCGCCACTAATCAAATATCGGTCAGAACCATGGCGGGCGCCAGCGTGACATATTTATCTACACCTTTTCAGTCTTCTTTATGCCGCACCTCCAAATGCATTTACAACAGTCGTCGGGCTATGGGTACCAAAGGTCCCGGGTTCGACTTTATCGCCACTCAGGACATTTCCCAATCCCGCGGCCCATCGGCGAAACAGTGTGGGCGGCGCCATTAGCCGTGAATGTGCATAAAGTGTGTCGTGAACCAACCAATAAACAAACAACAAACAAACATTTACAACAGTCATCCAATTCTCATGTCGCACTCATCCGATTATCAGCGCGTCCGCCGGAATTGCGCCGCCACGAAAATGGCGAAACAACGTCCACAAATGATCGGCAAATGTGATTTCCCTCCCGTCGATGCAGCGCAATACCACGTGCGTGCAGATGTCAATAACAAGAACGGAGAAGCGGCGCTACACATCACACCAACTGCTCCACTTGCGGGGTATTTCCGACACAAACATGATGAAAAAATGACACAGAAAATTCAGGTGTGGACTTGTAACGCTTTGTAATCATCATCTGTGCGCGGGTAGCTGCCTAGTTGTGATAAGTATTCACTAAATAAGATGGAGTAGCCTACGTGAGTTTTCGCTTGTGTTGTGACGAAAAGCACAATAATGCAGCTAATAATCATGTTTGTAACACTAAAATAAGTTCCCATTTAACGGCGCGATCAGAACAGCCTTCCGCACATGACCTTTGTCAATTTTGCTTCCTACCAATCTGCGCCCATACTGTTTCCTCTCAAATACTCGAAATCTTTTATCGAAGACAGGGTTCTGTAGCGACGGATATCTCGCGCGCGATCTTCGTCGCGATCTTTGCTGCGATCTTTGTCGCGATATTTCCCGCGATCTTTGCCGCGATATTTCCCGCGATCTTTGCCGCGATATTTGTCGCGATGCTTGCCGGCGATTTCGCACGGCGGAAGTGGGCCGTTATTGTTCTGGATGGGCCGCACTGATCGGTATGCAGAGGTTTCGATGTGAAACTGAACAGGTCAGAAGGGGTCACCGTGGATTCAACATTGGCTTCTGGTCAAAATTCCCTTTACGAGTAAAATTGTTCTTTTTAGAAAACAATCGAGTTTTTGGGTGCATCTGGCCAAATCCACATATTATCACATGCTGCCACAATTTAACATGGCAAACATGGCAATGCTAGACGACAAATTGACCTCCTGGCATCCATGTCCAGCGTATAATCATCTTATAATCACATGATCCAGACAAAGTATTGGCGATGCACTGGTTTAAAATATGCGATGCAACGTTGTATCGCACAAACATGATCGGATCCCAGAACGGGAGGGAGAGGGGGACAACAACATTGTCTTAACCCACGGAAGCTACCAATTATATTCAATCTTTTTTTTTTTTTTTTTTAAATTCCTTACCCATTAATAGGTAGGCAGGAGTGCCCTTCCATACCCGTGCGACCTAATTACGTTAAATTCAAGGGTGAGAGGTAGATCATGGTAAGCAAATAAGGCAGGTCACACCACTCCCCGCTCCTGTTTCTTGCTGGACAGATCCCGCCACCAGATATTAGTAAAGATGTTCCTGAAGCCCTCTCAGACAATTAGCAATGCTAGTAACGTCTTCGAGGGCTCCACGAAAATAACTGCTATAGGTGTTAATGGGGAAATAATACAAAATCATAACCTTGCACATGCATTTCCTAAACTACTACAACACTAAGGAGAAAGGACGACCAAGTATGAAAGGAAGAAAGAAAAGAAAACATGATTCTTAAACGAAAATGTCCAAATGATACCAGATCACCATGCATAGATATTACCATTACCAACATATTATTGAAAAAGTTCATATTTTCTAATAATGTATTGTCTGATGTGTTTCTTCAATATCATTTTACTCCTAGGTACATCATCAATCCTGTGGAAGTGAGAGCAGATTATTTTATTCCAGGCTTTTGGTGCAATAAAGGGTAATGAAAACATTCTATAATTGATATCAGAAAAGGGTATTTGAAATGTTGTCTAACTCTGAGGCCACCTTGTTATAAAGTTGAAACATATTAGAAAGAGGTGCTGGTAATGACTGATTTAAAAACCTAGCATGATGTAAATACATTGCTCATAACTATGTCCAGAAACTTTAGAACTCTATGTTTAATAATCAATTATTTGTATGGTATAAATACGGTTTCTTATCAACAATCCTAATAACACGCTTCTGCAACTTAATAATTTTATCAAGTTAGAGTGATACGTACTTCCCAGACAACAGCACAATAATTTAAATATGGCAATATTAGAGAATTATAGAATTATATTCAATATTATTAAATATTTAATTCGCCAACGGCTGATTGGCAGTCAGCTGACGGTGACTTAAATACTTGGCAGATGCAAACAAAGTGTGGGGGTAATGTATGAAGATTACCTAAAGGTGTATTCATACCAAATTCGGTGCGAACACACAGCTTGTGATGTTAGTGGAGTTGGCTTCAGTGCGACCCGGCGCTGGACGAGTGAATTCGCAGCCTCGGACGAATCGGAGCAATTCAGCCCGACGGTAATTGGAAATACAGACGCAGTGTCACCGCGCGCAATGTGCTGCGTATACTTTCAGTTTTCAGCCATGTGCTAAACACGGCCACGTGGCCATTTGCCCAAAATCAAAATTAAATTGAGCGTATGCTGTCAAAATTAAATTAAGCGTATACTGTTGCGAAACCGATTTCAGGATCATTTCAGGGTCGGCATAACATGAACGATAGGATAGCAGGATCTGCACCAGCGTGCTATGTAGCATGTTGGATCGTCGCAGGGCAGGTTCACCGTGAGGAGCAGTCATCGCAGGTACAGATGTACACCGTGAGGAGCAGTCATCGCAGGTACAGATGTCCACCGTGAGCGGTACTCACCGCAGGCCCAGATGTCCACCGGTTTGCCGTACGGCTCCTTTTTCAGCACCTCAGGTGACAGGTAGCCCGGAGTTCCGGCAAACCCTGCAGGAGCATCACAACACGTGAGATCACGTGAGGTCACGTGAAGCCACGTGAGGTCACCTGAGGTCACGTCAATGTAGATGAGACCATTTGAGGTCAGGTGAGGTTACATGAGGTTAGGTTATGTCATGCGAGGTCAGGTAAGATCAGGTGAGGTCACATGAGGCAAGATGAGGTCACGTGATGACAGGTAAGATCAGGTGAGGTCACGTTGGGTTACGTGAGGCTACTTGAGGTCACGTGAGGTCACGCGAGGTCATGTGAGGTCATGTGAGGTCACGCGAGGTCACGCGAGGTCACGCGAGGTCACCCGAGGTCACGTGAGGTCATGTGAGGTCAGAGCACCTGACTGGCGTCAGTGACAACAGGGATGCTGGCAGATGTTACTCGACCTCCCACCCGATTCGTCACAGGCAGACTGGATCTCGGTCACAGGCAGACTGGCTCTCGGTCGATACCAAGTGGACACTGTGGGGGAAACGCACACCACTGTGTGTGTTCCTGCTGGCCACTGAGCACGTGCTCCTTTCTGCTCCTCTAAATGATTATTGGGATGCACAGTTAACACAAAAAATACGGCTATCATGTGAATTCGAACTCGCACCTCAGAAGACCGAAAGTCGTTTACAAGACGACACTTTGACTATTCGACCTTAAACATTGACATGGACCTTTGACCTTTAACTTTTACCTTGAACTTTGACCTTATACTTTGACCTTGAACTTTGACATTGACACCAGCCGACCAGCGACACGGTGCATCTTCTGCGGCGCACGAGGCTGGATCCCACTCACGTGTGCGAAGGTCACCGCCAACCAACTACTGCACCACTGCCAACCAACTACTGCACCACTGCCAACCAACTACTGCACCACTGCCAACCAACTACTGTACCATTGCCAACCAACTACTGCACCACTGCCAACCACCCACTGAACCACTGTCAACCACCCACTGAACCACTGTCAACCAACTACTGTACCACTGCCAACCAACTACTGCATCACCGCCAACCACCCACTGAACCACTGCCAACCAACTACTGTACCACTGCCAACCAACTACTGCATCACCGCCAACCACCCACTGAACCACTGCCAACCAACTACTGTACCACTGCCAACCAATTACTGCACCACCGCCAACCACTCACTGAACCACTCTCAACCAACTACTGTACCATTGCCAACCAACTACTGCATCACTGCCAACCAACTACTGCATCACCGCCAACCACTCACTGAACCACTCTCAACCAACTACTGTACCATTGCCAACCAACTACTGTACCACTGCCAACCAATTACTGCACCACCGCCAACCACTCACTGAACCACTCTCCACCAACTACTGTACCATTGCCAACCAACTACTGCATCACTGCCAACCAACTACTGCACCACCGCCAACCACTCACTGAACCACTCTCAACCAACTACTGTACCATTGCCAACCAACTACTGCATCACTGCCAACCAACTACTGCATCACCGCCAACCAACTACTGTACCACTGCCAACCAACTACTGTACCACTGCCAACCACCCACTGAACCACTGCCAACCAACTACTGTACCATTGCCAACCAACTACTGCCAACCAACTACTGTACCATTGCCAACCAACTACTGCATCACCGCCAACCACCCACTGAACCACTGTCAACCAACTACTGTACCACTGCCAACCAACTACTGCATCACCGCCAACCACCCACTGAACCACTGTCAACCAACTACTGTACCATTGCCAACCAACTACTGCCAACCAACTACTGTACCATTGCCAACCAACTACTGCATCACCGCCAACCACCCACTGAACCACTGTCAACCAACTACTGCATCACCACCAACCACTCACTGAACCACTGTCAACCAACTACTGCATCACCACCAACCACCCACTGAACCACTGCCAACCAACTACTGTACCATTGCCAACCAACTACTGCACCACCACCAACCAACTACTGTACCACTGTCAACCAACTACTGCACCACTGCCAACCAACTACTGCACCACCACCAACCACCCACTGAACCACTGCCAACCAACTACTGCACCACTGCCAACCAACTACTGCACCACTGCCAACCACCCACTGAACCACTGTCAACCAACTACTGTACCATTGCCAACCAACTACTGCATCACCGCCAACCACCCACTGAACCACTGTCAACCAACTACTGTACCATTGCCAACCAACTACTGCATCACCGCCAACCACCCACTGAACCACTGTCAACCAACTACTGTACCATTGCCAACCAACTACTGCACCACCACCAACCACCCACTGAACCACTGTCAACCAACTACTGTACCATTGCCAACCAACTACTGCACCACCGCCAACCACCCACTGAACCACTGTCAACCAACTACTGTACCATTGCCAACCAACTACTGCATCACCGCCAACCACCCACTGAACCACTGTCAACCAACTACTGTACCACTGCCAACCAACTACTGCATCACCGCCAACCACCCACTGAACCACTGTCAACCAACTACTGTACCATTGCCAACCAACTACTGCACCACCGCCAACCACCCACTGAACCACTGTCAACCAACTACTGTACCATTGCCAACCAACTACTGTACCACTGCCAACCAACTACTGCACCACCACCAACCACCCACTGAACCACTGTCAACCAACTACTGTACCATTGCCAACCAACTACTGCACCACCACCAACCACCCACTGAACCACTGCCAACCAACTACTGTACCACTGCCAACCAACTACTGTACCACTGCCAACCAACTACTGTACCACTGCAACCAACTACTGCACCACCACCAACCACCCACTGAACCACTGTCAACCAACTACTGTACCATTGCCAACCAACTACTGCACCACCACCAACCACCCACTGAACCACTGTCAACCAACTACTGTACCATTGCCAACCAACTACTGCACCACCACCAACCACCCACTGAACCACTGTCAACCAACTACTGTACCATTGCCAACCAACTACTGACAACACCACTACAATTACTGCATCACCGCCAACCACCCACTGAACCACTGTCAACCAACTACTGTACCATTGCCAACCAACTACTGTACCACTGCCAACCAACTACTGCACCACCACCAACCACCCACTGAACCACTGCCAACCAACTACTATACCACTGCCAACCAACTACTGTACCACTGCCAACCAACTACTGCACCACCACCAACCACCCACTGAACCACTGTCAACCAACTACTGTACCATTGCCAACCAACTACTGTACCACTGCCAACCAACTACTGCACCACCACCAACCACCCACTGAACCACTGTCAACCAACTACTGTACCATTGCCAACCAACTACTGCACCACCACCAACCACCCACTGAACCACTGCCAACCAACTACTATACCACTGCCAACCAACTACTGTACCACTGCAAACCAACTACTGCACCACCACCAACCACCCACTGAACCACTGTCAACCAACTACTGTACCATTGCCAACCAACTACTGCACCACCACCAACCACCCACTGAACCACTGTCAACCAACTACTGTACCACTGCCAGCCAACTACTGCACCACCACCAACCATCCACTGAACCACTGTCAACCAACTGGTGAACCACTGTCAACCAACTAGTGAACCACTGCCAACCAACTAGTGAACCACTGCCAACCAACTACTCCATCACCGCTAACCAATTGCTGCACCACTATGACCAACTCACATTTCACTGAACTCAATACACTGAACCACCACCAAGTATACGTTGAGCATCTGTAAGGAACACCCAGAACCGCCGACAACCACTGGCTCAGCTCTGGGCAATGGCAGTCAGCTTCTGTGCTGTCGTTTGGCTACATATATGACACATTCAGCGATTGCGATCGATATCAGTGTTTTACCTGTGCGAGTGCAAAGTTCACCAATTAAAGCACAGCATTGTTATGATGATAGAAACAATGTCTTTCATGAAAAACAACTCCATACAGCACAGCCATATTTATATTCACATAACAGATCCGTCCCGCGGGAGCTGGACTGGCGTGGCAGCACGTGCGCCCTATATCATTTTCAACCGGCGAATTGGTCTGAAGCAAACCCGCCGATTGATCGACGAATCTCGAAGCCGCTTCGGTGAGAACTGTTTAGCTATTGCCACAGAAATGCCACACTGTGATCGGCTTGATTGGAGCGCGCACAGATAGAACAACTGACATAGATAACAATCGTCACAAACGTCATGTATGCAGCTAGATAACACCCCAGCAGCTGCCGCTGGGACAACCTGACTCGATGAGCCACTCACCGAACCATGCCTGCTGGTCGCCTTGCGCCTCGATCGCCAGACCGAAGTCTGCCAGCTTGACGGCGGCGCCTTTCGCCTTGCTGGCGAGAAGCAGGTTCTCCGGCTGGTCGCAGAACAAATCAGGTCACGGTCAGGTCGGGTCACGTGCTATGGTGAAGCAATCTGACACAGCAACATATCCAATCGTCCGTGATGTTATTTTTTCTTTGCTTTCTTTTGCAGTGGCAGAGTGTCATCCGCCAGAGAATGAGAGTGATGATGCTGCCCCACTAACATCAGCCTATATCGCTATCGTCTCATGGATTGGTGGTTGTTGGTTTTACGACACGTCGACCGTTGAGTCATGTAGCGTCGCCAATCTCTCACGCCGATTGGTCGCGGGCGAAGAGTATGGACAAGCGAGACTCGAACCCACAACCTTTCGATTGTGAGGCGAGCAATTTACCACTAGACTACTCGTCCCCATCGCATGGTTTGACAAAGTAACAATTCATGCTATAACAGCGGGGTAGGCTGATGTTAGTCGGGCGGTAATATCACAGGCAAATGGACATGCCATGGCTAATGTTGACCAGGAATTAGGAGTGTTGTTTCGTATGCTTTCGAAGGGACGAGTGATCCTCATGTTCGCCCCCCCCCCCCCCCTCCCGCCCCGTCCACCTAATAATCTCAACTTCTGATATGGAACCCTATGGAGCGTCCCCTATCCCCAATTAATTTCAGCGGGCCCATTGTCTTCATATATTCACCCCTCCCCCAATAACTGTCAGAAATAAATACTCGCGCACGTGCCCGTGTTGTCTGTACTGTTGACGGTGCTGACACGTGGTGCGCTTTGTCTGCTACCTGCTACTGTGTACGCGCACGTGCCTGTGTTGTCTGTACTGTTGACGGTGCTGACACGTGGTGCGCTTTGTCTGCTACCTGCTACTGTGTACGCGCACGTGCCTGTGTTGTCTGTACTGTTGACGGTGCTGACACGTGGTGCGCTTTGTCTGCTACCTGCTACTGTGTACGCGCACGTGCCTGTGTTGTCTGTACTGTTGACGGTGCTGACACGTGGTGCGCTTTGTCTGCTACCTGCTACTGTGTACGCGCACGACGCACCGGCCTAACAGCCAGATCCCGATCCCCCTATAAAGTTAATTAAGTTCATAAAGTGCTAAGGCTAAATAAGAGCCACAGGTGATATCCGGGTTAATCCTAACTAGAAAAGATACTAGAAAAGTACATGCTCACACCACAATCAATACATTATATCAAGTTTCAAGGGAGCTATATGTCCCAGTTTATATTGACCACCATTCACCTGACATTGCATAACACGCTCCTTAATTCCTCAACAATTCCAAACTCCTCCGATTATGCCCCGTTGTGCTGCCACAGCCAATCTCATCAGTATCACATGCCCGAAGGTCGGTACTGGATCCACTGCTGGGTACACACACTGCTGGGTACACACACTACTGGGTACACACACTGCTGGGTACACACACTGCTGGGTACACACACTGCTGGGTACACACACTGCTGGGTACACACACTGCTGGGTACACACACTGCTGGGTACACACACTGCTGGGTACACACACTGCTGGGTACACACACTGCTGGGTACACACACTGCTGGGTACACACACTGCTGGGTACACTCACTGCTGGGTACACACACTGCTGGGTACACACACTGCTGGGTACACACACTGCTAGTACACTACTCAATTAACCAGCATAATATAAAACAGCATGGTGGCCAGGTTCTAACAATAACACAGGGACCACCCAAAATGGACATGCACAGTACACACCTACCAGCAACTTCCCTTCGCACAATTCACGAACACCACGCAACGAGTGTTTCCCAGCAAATGATACGTGTTCTGGACATATTCCACATCTTCACGTGTCCCACACACGAGACGTGTTGTGGACACATTCCACATCTTCACGTGCCCCCCACACACGTGGCCGCTATAGCAGCACCACGCGAGTGTGTCGATGCCGTACACGAAGCGGGATGGGGTCCCCACCCGATTGTGGTGGTGTACACGGGATGGTGTCCCCATCAGACTGTGGCGGTGG
This sequence comes from Imbricaverruca yamaguchii, assembly GCA_034440575.1. Lineage (NCBI taxonomy): Eukaryota > Metazoa > Arthropoda > Thecostraca > Neoverrucidae > Imbricaverruca > Imbricaverruca yamaguchii. Next base: position 350,093 of record JAOTOL010001385.1, read on the forward strand.
TGTACACGGGATGGGGTCCCCACACGACTGTGGCGGTGGTGTACACGGGATGGGGTCCCCACCCGACTGTGGTGGTGTACACGGGATGGGGTCCCCACCCGACTGTGGTGGTGTACACGGGATGGGGTCCCCACCCGACTGTGGTGGTGGTGTACACGGGATGGGGTCCCCACCCGACTGTGGTGGTGTACACGGGATGGGGTCCCCACCCGACTGTGGTGGTGTACACGGGATGGGGTCCCCACCCGACTGTGGTGGTGTACACGGGATGGGGTCCCCACCCGACTGTGGTGGTGGTGTACACGGGATGGGGTCCCCACCCGACTGTGGTGGTGTACACGGGATGGGGTCCCCACCCGACTGTGGCGGTGTACACGGGATGGGGTCCCCACCCGACTGTGGTGGTGTACACGGGATGGTGTCCCCACCCGACTGTGGCGGTGTACACGGGATGGGGTCCCCACCCGACTGTGGCGGTGTACACGGGATGGGGTCCCCACCCGACTGTGGCGGTGTACACGGGATGGGGTCCCCACCTGACTGTGGCGGTGTACACGGGATGGGGTCCCCACCCGACTGTGGTGGTGTACACGGGATGGGGTCCCCACCCGACTGTGGCGGTGTACACGGGATGGGGTCCCCACCTGACTGTGGTGGTGTACACGGGATGGGGTCCCCACCCGACTATGGCGGTGTACACGGGATGGGGTCCCCACCCGACTGTGGCGGTGTACACGGGATGGGGTCCCCACCCGACTGTGGTGGTGTACACGGGATGGGGTCCCCACCCGACTGTGGTGGTGTACACGGGATGGGGTCCCCACCCGACTGTGGCGGTGTACACGGGATGGGGTCCCCACCCGACTGTGGTGGTGGTGTACACGGGATGGGGTCCCCACCCGACTGTGGCGGTGGTGTACACGGGATGGGGTCCCCACCCGACTGTGGCGGTGTACACGGGATGGGGTCCCCACCCGACTGTGGTGGTGTACACGGGATGGGGTCCCCACCCGACTGTGGTGGTGGTGTACACGGGATGGGGTCCCCACCCGACTGTGGCGGTGTACACGGGATGGGGTCCCCACCCGACTGTGGTGGTGGTGTACACGGGATGGGGTCCCCACCCGACTGTGGCGGTGTACACGGGATGGGGTCCCCACCCGACTGTGGTGGTGTACACGGGATGGGGTCCCCACCCGACTGTGGCGGTGTACACGGGATGGGGTCCCCACCCGACTTGGTGGCGGTGTACACGGGATGGGGTCCCCACCCGACTGTGGTGGTGTACACGGGATGGGGTCCCCACCCGACTATGGTGGTGTACACGGGATGGGGTCCCCACCCGACTGTGGCGGTGTACACGGGATGGGGTCCCCACCCGACTGTGGTGGTGTACACGGGATGGGGTCCCCACCTGACTGTGGCGGTGTACACGGGATGGGGTCCCCACCCGACTATGGTGGTGTACACGGGATGGGGTCCCCACCCGACTGTGGTGGTGTACACGGGATGGGGTCCCCACCCGACTTGGTGGTGGTGTACACGGGATGGGGTCCCCACCCGACTGTGGCGGTGTACACGGGATGGGGTCCCCACCCGACTGTGGCGGTGTACACGGGATGGGGTCCCCACCCGACTTGGTGGTGGTGTACACGGGATGGGGTCCCCACCCGACTGTGGTGGTGTACACGGGATGGGGTCCCCACCCGACTGTGGCGGTGTACACGGGATGGGGTCCCCACCCGACTGTGGCGGTGTACACGGGATGGGGTCCCCACCCGACTGTGGTGGTGTACACGGGATGGGGTCCCCACCCGACTTGGTGGCGGTGTACACGGGATGGGGTCCCCACCCGACTGTGGTGGTGGTGTACACGGGATGGGGTCCCCACCCGACTGTGGTGGTGTACACGGGATGGGGTCCCCACCCGACTGTGGCGGTGTACACGGGATGGGGTCCCCACCCGACTGTGGTGGTGTACACGGGATGGGGTCCCCACCCGACTGTGGCGGTGTACACGGGATGGGGTCCCCACCCGACTGTGGTGGTGGTGTACACGGGATGGGGTCCCCACCCGACTGTGGCGGTGTACACGGGATGGGGTCCCCACCCGACTGTGGTGGTGTACACGGGATGGGGTCCCCACCCGACTGTGGTGGTGTACACGGGATGGGGTCCCCACCCGACTGTGGCGGTGTACACGGGATGGGGTCCCCACCCGACTGTGGTGGTGTACACGGGATGGGGTCCCCACCCGACTGTGGCGGTGTACACGGGATGGGGTCCCCACCCGACTGTGGTGGTGTACACGGGATGGGGTCCCCACCCGACTGTGGCGGTGTACACGGGATGGGGTCCCCCACCCGACTGTGGCGGTGTACGGGATGGGGTCCCCACCCGACTGTGGTGGTGTACACGGGATGGGGTCCCCACCCGACTGTGGTGGTGTACACGGGATGGGGTCCCCACCCGACTGTGGTGGTGTACACGGGATGGGGTCCCCACCCGACTGTGGTGGTGTACACGGGATGGGGTCCCCACCCGACTGTGGCGGTGTACACGGGATGGGGTCCCCACCCGACTGTGGTGGTGTACACGGGATGGGGTCCCCACCCGACTGTGGTGGTGTACACGGGATGGGGTCCCCACCCGACTGTGGTGGTGTACACGGGATGGGGTCCCCACCCGACTGTGGTGGTGTACACGGGATGGGGTCCCCACCCGACTGTGGTGGTGTACACGGGATGGGGTCCCCACCCGACTGTGGTGGTGTACACGGGATGGGGTCCCCACCCGACTGTGGCGGTGTACACGGGATGGGGTCCCCACCCGACTGTGGCGGTGTACACGGGATGGGGTCCCCACCCGACTGTGGCGGTGTACACGGGATGGGGTCCCCACCCGACTGTGGTGGTGTACACGGGATGGGGTCCCCACCCGACTGTGGCGGTGTACACGGGATGGGGTCCCCACCCGACTGTGGTGGTGTACACGGGATGGGGTCCCCACCCGACTGTGGCGGTGGTGTACACGGGATGGGGTCCCCACCCGACTGTGGCGGTGTACACGGGATGGGGTCCCCACCCGACTGTGGCGGTGTACACGGGATGGGGTCCCCACCCGACTGTGGCGGTGTACACGGGATGGGGTCCCCACCCGACTGTGGCGGTGTACACGGGATGGGGTCCCCACCCGACTGTGGTGGTGTACACGGGATGGGGTCCCCACCCGACTGTGGTGGTGTACACGGGATGGGGTCCCCACCCGACTGTGGTGGTGTACACGGGATGGGGTCCCCACCCGACTGTGGTGGTGTACACGGGATGGGGTCCCCACCCGACTGTGGCGGTGTACACGGGATGGGGTCCCCACCCGACTGTGGCGGTGTACACGGGATGGGGTCCCCACCCGACTGTGGCGGTGTACACGGGATGGGGTCCCCACCCGACTGTGGCGGTGTACACGGGATGGGGTCCCCACCCGACTGTGGTGGTGTACACGGGATGGGGTCCCCACCCGACTGTGGTGGTGTACACGGGATGGGGTCCCCACCCGACTGTGGTGGTGTACACGGGATGGGGTCCCCACCCGACTGTGGCGGTGTACACGGGATGGGGTCCCCACCCGACTGTGGCGGTGTACACGGGATGGGGTCCCCACCCGACTGTGGCGGTGTACACGGGATGGGGTCCCCACCCGACTGTGGCGGTGTACACGGGATGGGGTCCCCACCCGACTGTGGCGGTGTACACGGGATGGGGTCCCCACCCGACTGTGGCGGTGTACACGGGATGGGGTCCCCACCCGACTGTGGTGGTGTACACGGGATGGGGTCCCCACCCGACTGTGGTGGTGTACACGGGATGGGGTCCCCACCCGACTGTGGCGGTGTACACGGGATGGGGTCCCCACCCGACTGTGGTGGTGTACACGGGATGGGGTCCCCACCCGACTGTGGCGGTGTACACGGGATGGGGTCCCCACCCGACTGTGGCGGTGTACACGGGATGGGGTCCCCACCCGACTGTGGCGGTGTACACGGGATGGGGTCCCCACCCGACTGTGGTGGTGGTGTACACGGGATGGGGTCCCCACCCGACTGTGGCGGTGTACACGGGATGGGGTCCCCACCCGACTATGGCGGTGGTGTACACGGGATGGGGTCCCCACCCGACTGTGGTGGTGTACACGGGATGGGGTCCCCACCCGACTGTGGCGGTGTACACGGGATGGGGTCCCCACCCGACTGTGGCGGTGTACACGGGATGGGGTCCCCACCCGACTGTGGCGGTGTACACGGGATGGGGTCCCCACCCGACTGTGGTGGTGTACACGGGATGGGGTCCACACGGGATGGGGTCCCCACCCGACTGTGGTGGTGTACACGGGATGGGGTCCCCACCCGACTGTGGCGGTGTACACGGGATGGGGTCCCCACCCGACTGTGGCGGTGTACACGGGATGGGGTCCCCACCCGACTGTGGCGGTGTACACGGGATGGGGTCCCCACCCGACTGTGGCGGTGTACACGGGATGGGGTCCCCACCCGACTGTGGCGGTGTACACGGGATGGGGTCCCCACCCGACTGTGGCGGTGTACACGGGATGGGGTCCCCACCCGACTGTGGCGGTGTACACGGGATGGGGTCCCCACCCGACTGTGGCTGGTGTACACGGGATGGGGTCCCCACCCGACTGTGGCGGTGTACACGGGATGGGGTCCCCACCCGACTGTGGCGGTGTACACGGGATGGGGTCCCCACCCGACTGTGGTGGTGTACACGGGATGGGGTCCCCACCCGACTGTGGTGGTGTACACGGGATGGGGTCCCCACCCGACTTGTGGTGGTGTACACGGGATGGGGTCCCCACCCGACTGTGGTGGTGTACACGGGATGGGGTCCCCACCCGACTGTGGTGGTGTACACGGGATGGGGTCCCCACCCGACTGTGGCGGTGGTGTACACGGGATGGGGTCCCCACCCGACTGTGGTGGTGTACACGGGATGGGGTCCCCACCCGACTGTGGCGGTGGTGTACACGGGATGGGGTCCCCACCCGACTGTGGCGGTGTACACGGGATGGGGTCCCCACCCGACTGTGGCGGTGTACACGGGATGGGGTCCCCACCCGACTGTGGCGGTGTACACGGGATGGGGTCCCCACCCGACTGTGGCGGTGTACACGGGATGGGGTCCCCACCCGACTGTGGTGGTGTACACGGGATGGGGTCCCCACCCGACTGTGGTGGTGTACACGGGATGGGGTCCCCACCCGACTGTGGCGGTGTACACGGGATGGGGTCCCCACCCGACTGTGGTGGTGTACACGGGATGGGGTCCCCACCCGACTGTGGCGGTGTACACGGGATGGGGTCCCCACCCGACTGTGGTGGTGTACACGGGATGGGGTCCCCACCCGACTGTGGCGGTGTACACGGGATGGGGTCCCCACCCGACTGTGGCGGTGTACACGGGATGGGGTCCCCACCCGACTGTGGTGGTGTACACGGGATGGGGTCCCCACCCGACTGTGGCGGTGTACACGGGATGGGGTCCCCACCCGACTGTGGCGGTGTACACGGGATGGGGTCCCCACCCGACTGTGGTGGTGTACACGGGATGGGGTCCCCACCCGACTGTGGTGGTGTACACGGGATGGGGTCCCCACCCGACTGTGGCGGTGTACACGGGATGGGGTCCCCACCCGACTGTGGGGTGGTGTACACGGGATGGGGTCCCCACCCGACTGTGGTGGTGTACACGGGATGGGGTCCCCACCCGACTGTGGCGGTGTACACGGGATGGGGTCCCCACCCGACTGTGGTGGTGTACACGGGATGGGGTCCCCACCCGACTGTGGTGGTGTACACGGGATGGGGTCCCCACCCGACTGTGGTGGTGTACACGGGATGGGGTCCCCACCCGACTGTGGCGGTGTACACGGGATGGGGTCCCCACCCGACTGTGGCGGTGTACACGGGATGGGGTCCCCACCCGACTGTGGCGGTGTACACGGGATGGGGTCCCCACCCGACTGTGGTGGTGTACACGGGATGGGGTCCCCACCCGACTGTGGTGGTGTACACGGGATGGGGTCCCCACCCGACTGTGGCGGTGTACACGGGATGGGGTCCCCACCCGACTGTGGCGGTGTACACGGGATGGGGTCCCCACCCGACTGTGGCGGTGTACACGGGATGGGGTCCCCACCCGACTGTGGTGGTGTACACGGGATGGGGTCCCCACCCGACTGTGGCGGTGTACACGGGATGGGGTCCCCACCCGACTGTGGCGGTGTACACGGGATGGGGTCCCCACCCGACTGTGGTGGTGTACACGGGATGGGGTCCCCACCCGACTGTGGCGGTGTACACGGGATGGGGTCCCCACCCGACTGTGGCGGTGTACACGGGATGGGGTCCCCACCCGACTGTGGTGGTGTACACGGGATGGGGTCCCCACCCGACTGTGGCGGTGTACACGGGATGGGGTCCCCACCCGACTGTGGTGGTGTACACGGGATGGGGTCCCCACCCGACTGTGGCGGTGTACACGGGATGGGGTCCCCACCCGACTGTGGCGGTGTACACGGGATGGGGTCCCCACCCGACTGTGGCGGTGTACACGGGATGGGGTCCCCACCCGACTGTGGTGGTGGTGTACACGGGATGGGGTCCCCACCCGACTGTGGCGGTGTACACGGGATGGGGTCCCCACCCGACTGTGGTGGTGTACACGGGATGGGGTCCCCACCCGACTGTGGTGGTGTACACGGGATGGGGTCCCCACCAGACTGTGGCGGTGTACACGGGATGGGGTCCCCACCCGACTATGGTGGTGTACACGGGATGGGGTCCCCACCCGACTGTGGTGGTGTACATGGGATTGGGTCCCCACCCGACTGTGGTGGTGTACACGGGATGGGGTCCCCACCCGACTGTGGCGGTGTACACGGGATGGGGTCCCCACCCGACTGTGGCGGTGTACACGGGATGGGGTCCCCACCCGACTGTGGTGGTGTACACGGGATGGGGTCCCCACCCGACTGTGGCGGTGTACACGGGATGGGGTCCCCACCCGACTGTGGTGGTGTACACGGGATGGGGTCCCCACCCGACTGTGGCGGTGTACACGGGATGGGGTCCCCACCCGACTGTGGCGGTGTACACGGGATGGGGTCCCCACCCGACTGTGGCGGTGTACACGGGATGGGGTCCCCACCCGACTGTGGTGGTGTACACGGGATGGGGTCCCCACCCGACTGTGGTGGTGTACACGGGATGGGGTCCCCACCCGACTGTGGCGGTGTACACGGGATGGGGTCCCCACCCGACTGTGGCGGTGTACACGGGATGGGGTCCCCACCCGACTGTGGCGGTGTACACGGGATGGGGTCCCCACCCGACTGTGGCGGTGTACACGGGATGGTGTCCCCACCCGACTGTGGCGGTGTACACGGGATGGGGTCCCCACCCGACTGTGGCGGTGTACACGGGATGGGGTCCCCACCCGACTGTGGCGGTGTACACGGGATGGGGTCCCCACCCGACTGTGGTGGTGTACACGGGATGGGGTCCCCACCCGACTGTGGCGGTGGTGTACACGGGATGGGGTCCCCACCCGACTGTGGTGGTGTACACGGGATGGGGTCCCCACCCGACTGTGGCGGTGTACACGGGATGGGGTCCCCACCCGACTGTGGCGGTGTACACGGGATGGGGTCCCCACCCGACTGTGGTGGTGTACACGGGATGGGGTCCCCACCCGACTGTGGTGGTGTACACGGGATGGGGTCCCCACCCGACTGTGGCGGTGGTGTACACGGGATGGGGTCCCCACCCGACTGTGGCGGTGTACACGGGATGGGGTCCCCACCCGACTGTGGTGGTGTACACGGGATGGGGTCCCCACCCGACTGTGGCGGTGTACACGGGATGGGGTCCCCACCCGACTTGTGGTGGTGTACACGGGATGGGGTCCCCACCCGACTGTGGCGGTGTACACGGGATGGGGTCCCCACCCGACTGTGGCGGTGTACACGGGATGGGGTCCCCACCCGACTGTGGCGGTGTACACGGGATGGGGTCCCCACCCGACTGTGGCGGTGTACACGGGATGGGGTCCCCACCCGACTGTGGTGGTGTACACGGGATGGGGTCCCCACCCGACTGTGGTGGTGTACACGGGATGGGGTCCCCACCCGACTGTGGTGGTGTACACGGGATGGGGTCCCCACCCGACTGTGGTGGTGTACACGGGATGGGGTCCCCACCCGACTGTGGCGGTGTACACGGGATGGGGTCCCCACCCGACTGTGGTGGTGTACACGGGATGGGGTCCCCACCCGACTGTGGGGTGTACACGGGATGGGGTCCCCACCCGACTGTGGTGGTGTACACGGGATGGGGTCCCCACCCGACTGTGGCGGTGTACACGGGATGGGGTCCCCACCCGACTGTGGTGGTGTACACGGGATGGGGTCCCCACCCGACTGTGGTGGTGGTGTACACGGGATGGGGTCCCCACCCGACTGTGGTGGTGTACACGGGATGGGGTCCCCACCCGACTGTGGTGGTGTACACGGGATGGGGTCCCCACCCGACTGTGGTGGTGTACACGGGATGGGGTCCCCACCCGACTGTGGTGGTGTACACGGGATGGGGTCCCCACCAGACTGTGGTGGTGTACACGGGATGGGGTCCCCACCCGACTGTGGCGGTGTACACGGGATGGGGTCCCCACCCGACTGTGGCGGTGTACACGGGATGGGGTCCCCACCCGACTGTGGTGGTGTACACGGGATGGGGTCCCCACCCGACTGTGGCGGTGTACACGGGATGGGGTCCCCACCCGACTGTGGTGGTGGTGTACACGGGATGGGGTCCCCACCCGACTGTGGCGGTGGTGTACACGGGATGGGGTCCCCACCCGACTGTGGCGGTGTACACGGGATGGGGTCCCCACCCGACTGTGGCGGTGGTGTACACGGGATGGGGTCCCCACCCGACGGTGGCGGTGTACACGGGATGGGGTCCCCACCTGACTGTGGTGGTGGTGTACACGGGGTGGGGTCCCCACCCGACTGTGGTGGTGTACACGGGATGGGGTCCCCACCCGACTGTGGCGGTGTACACGGGATGGGGTCCCCACCCGACTGTGGCGGTGTACACGGGATGGGGTTCCCACCAGACTGTGGCGGTGTACACGGGATGGGGTCCCCACCCGACTATGGCGGTGGTGTACACGGGATGGGGTCCCCACCCGACTGTGGCGGTGTACACGGAGCAGATTGGGTCGGCCGGCTTTTGACGTCGCCACCATTCTGAGCATCGTCGCCATGGCTGGTCAGGGGATTACGCGCGTGTGTGTGTGGAAGGGTGGGCGGACCCTAGCCACTTCACTTGGCAGATCCAGCCCTGGCTGGGGGTGCGAACGATGAAGTCGTTCCGTGAGAAAGCCGTGGTGTTTTCCGAATGTTCATAGTTTGGAGGCTTGACATGAGTGGGGATGAGAGTGTAATTCATGGCACCCCGAATTCCGGAGATTCAGAGAAATGTTTCTCGTCAGGCATGCTCTTACTGCGGACGTCGCAAATACACGAAAAGGACCGAGCGGACATTTTCAGAAAACGTACAGGGAAATGTAAATCAGCAGATAGGTATAGCTGTCTATAGCTGTCACATCAGTGCGCAGCGTGTGTTTTACTGACCATGTCTGGTTTTCCTGATTAGGCACTATGGCAAAAAAACGCAAGCTTGGGCGTAAAATGCCGCCAAATGTTGCAAACAAACGCAGTGATACGCCAATAAAAACGGAAAATGCATATCAGCTGACAAGCATCGAGTTTCTCGGTTTCTCTAGAGTATGAGTTGTGGAAATAGAGCATTGCGCAACCATGAAGACAAACACCTGGCCACGTGTCTTCCATGTTAGTTTGAAATAGTAGCGATTTTCAAACTGAGCGATAAATTTTTCCCCCCCCCCCCCCCCAGAAAATTACGAAAATGACCATGAAGCCAGCCTGCTGCAAGATACAGCAGCATCTACGATTTTATTACTGGACGGCTTTTTTCGGAATGAGGGTAAGATTTCATGCTTTTCCCGGACGCAGTCTAGTTGTCCCCACCGGCCGCACTGCGGCGCTAGCAGTCACACATCCGCGCGTGACAATCCGGCGCTTGGACACTACAGCTCAAATTCTGACGCTGAAAAACTAAACCACTAACGGCTAACTACATTCGAACTGCCTCAAATCCAGCGAAAAGTTTACATTTGTATTGCGTGCACTCTTGGAACTAGTCAAGACTCTTTGGAAAAGTGTCTGCACGTCCCCCCTGGATTCCCTGAAGACTGAGTATCTGGATGTGTTGGTGGGGATATGCAGACTGGAAGGGAGTAAATGTGCATATGTGCACATTAGGCAATATATGGCCTAATATACATTTTCCCAAAGCTTTTCAGGCACGTTTAGAAGGGGTCTTACATACTTCATTGCTGGATATAATATTAATTCGACAGCAATTTAGTTACTGGAATGGAATAAACAGTGATTATTCTATTTACCTCGAGTACATTTGAGTTTTTTGTAGATTGTGAGATACATTTATAAGAGAATTCGGCTAAAGTGGGGAAAGTTCGGTAGATTTCACGCACAGCCAGTCCACTGTTGGCTAGACGGCAGCTGCTCTATGGCCAGGCCGTGCCGCAGATGCAGAGTTATACCGCCCAGCAGCTGTGATCGGCCCGACCACAGCTGCGTCTGCCAGTGATGTCACCCCTCCCCCCCCCCCCCCCCCCACCCTCCGCCCGCAGGCGTGTGCTCACCAGATCCGCCGTCGACCTCTCGACCTCCGCAATGTTCGATTGTTGCATTGATTCGTCGCTAGTATCGGTGCCCTCACGCATAGATACTCGGGTCGCAGCCAGGCCGGCTTGGTACAGTGACCCCGGAATAGCGGAGATAACGCCCCGGGATAACGGAGCATCGTCTGACACGCCAGCTGGGGAGGGGGAGGGGGAGGGGGCGTGGCCGCCCAGTGATGTTCGCACCGACCGGCGCAGAATTGCGCACATTTTCAGGCGAGCCTTTCCATTGAGTGCTGAGGCGTGCGTCCCATTGACTCTGAAAGCTTCCAGGGCCGCTCTCGCGCCGGGTTCTGTGCCGAACTTGAGCGGTGCTGGGCGAGATTTTAAGGCTGCGCCGGCACTCCTGAGATAATGTAGTTCTCGGCCGACGGCCGTACTCTACAGTCAGACGGCGTTCGACGTTGGTTTAGCGCGGCCCGTGAGCTGCAGCTTGGCTGTCTTGAGATTGCGTTCCCGACAGTTACCAATGGCAGTGCTGAAACAATTGCAGAACTAATACTAAAATAGTATGTTTTGTTATGAAGAAGTGGTTTAATGGTGCGAGATGTAGAAGCGAGTACAGTAGGATGTGAAAATTCGTCATGGAAACGATGTCATTTGACAGACATTTTACGTTATTCGAACACAGTTCAGACCCGACAGCGTTCTCATACGTGCACCGTTTTCCTTTGTTTCGACATACCTAATTCGGGGGTACCTATTTTAACGATAGCAATATAAAAAATGTACCCTTACCAACTGATATTGCATACCAGACCACAGCATAGCTGATCCTCGTACCGGGAATAGTGCCAAGAAATGTATCTGCATCACAATGAACAATGGTGAGTATCAGCATGACACTTATCAACAGGTTACTGCTAGATATTGGCTATGCAGATATCCCAACGCCTCATCATCCAGCAGGATGTCGATACTCAACCGGGAGGATGTCAATTCAATATTCAGAAAGTGGTATATTCCATCCCAATTCACGAATAATGCATCACTGTGATACTCCATTGGGACGGATGTGAATTCAGTGTCGAGGAAGTGGTATATTCGCTTCGGAATTTCATTTCACCCCGTTTTCACGAGTAATTTAGCAGTGACCAATGGACCAATGGAGCAATTTAACAGTCCGTGTGCCTCAGTCGCAGCTGTGCAGGGATGGTTGGTTGGTTGGTTACTGATTGGTTGGTTGGTTGGTTACTGATTGGTTGGTTGGTTGGTTACTGATTGGTTGGTTGGTTGGTTACTGATTGGTTGGTTGGTTGGTTACTGATTGGTTGGTTGGCTGGTTACTGATTGGTTGGTTGGTTGGTTACTGATTGGCTGGTTGGTTACTGATTGGTTGGTTGGCTGGTTGTTGGTTTTACGACACAGCGACCGTTGAGTCATGTAGCGTCGCCAATCTTTCACACCGGTTGGTCGCGGGCGAAGAGTAGCGACAGGTGAAACTCGAACCCACAACCTTTCGACTGTGAGACGAGCAACTTACCCCTAGACTACTCGTCGCCTAATGTAACACATTCTTCCGTCTCTATCCGTGGGGCGGGAATGGCCGAGTGGTTAAGGTGTCTGGCTATGGGTACCAAAGGTCCCGGGTTCGACTCTAGCGCCACTCAGGACATTTCCCAATCCCGCGGCCCACCGGCGAAACACTGTGGGCGGCGCCATTAGCCTTGGTTGTGCATAAAGTGTGTCGTGAACCAACCAATAAACAAACAACAATGTCTCTATCTGTTAGATACAGAGATGGCTTCTTCACGTTCCCTGTATTCGTCGGTCCGTGCCACCGCAACAGTCAATATTCAGCCAGAGTCGAAACTCTCGGGAGGCCGCAACAGACTGCCACCACACACCTTGCGACGCCACTGTCACTTCGGCTGGCCAGCATCTCACCCATCACATCCTGAGGTAGGCGCCACAGTCAACCCACCCCACTCCCCAAATCCAGCATTAGTCGCTCCCGCGCCACACACGGCTCGAATGCGCCACCTACCGCCATCAGACGCAACCACCACCTGGCATGTCACCGCCAGGCTGTAATTCCTGTCACGGGGCACCGCCGACACACGGCAGCAGCGCCGGTGGCCGTCCGACAGCCGTGACGGACCGTGACAGCTGCGGGACCGTCTCCTGACCGACCTGGCCTGACCTGACCTGACCTGACCTGACACGTGAGCGGCGACCTCCTGTCGGCGCTCTGCCGAACGAGCTGCCGATTGTGGCCGCCCTCCTGTCAAGGCGGTCGCGACCACTCGGATCGTGGCTGCACGACGCACTCGCCGGCTGAGGCCACGTAGCGTCGCCTGCTTCTCACCCTGGCAGAAAAAGCCGGGCCTCGCGGGGAATCGAACCGCGCACCTCTGGCGTGCCAGACGCCCTGGCTACCGGGCGGCCGACGCCCACCGGGTTGACCCGGGTGGAGAGCGCTGAAGACAACGATCAGCCAGGAAATGTCAGACGTCTTCCATGCCACCAATGTCCCACGTGTTGTTTTCTCAGATGGCAGTACAGACCGCCGTAGAATACTCGCCAGCCGATGCGGCGCGTCCCATTTCCTCGTTGTTCGCAGGTCTTCAGGTGGCAAGTCCGGTAGCATGTCCCTGAACAACGACTCCATCCTCCGAGCGATACACTCACGTATTCCGCCGACGCGCGCCGAGAAATTAATCCCACGATGCTGACATTCATTCCCGAGAAAGCCTTCAGTATGTGGCCGGCCGGTGGTGAAGCGAGGCGCGGCCTGAGACAGCGGACACGACGGTCTTCCAACCAGGTGGCACCTTCCCATGGCCTTCCAACCAGGTGGCACCGCCTGGCCTTCCAACCAGGTGGCACCAGGTGGCACCGCCTGGCCTTCCAACCAGGTGGCACCAGGTGGCCTTCCGACCAGGTGGCCACCTTCGACCAGGCACCGGTCACGCCTGGCCTTCCAACCAGTGGCACCAGTGGCCTTCCGACCAGGTGGCCCGTGGCACCGCCTGGCCTTCCAACCAGGTGGCACCAGGTGGCCTTCCGACCAGGTGGTACCAGGTGGCACCAGGTGGCCTTCCAACCAGGTGGCACCAGGTGACACCGCCTGGCCTTCCAACCAGGTGGCACCAGGTGGCCTTCCAACCAGGTGGCACCAGGTGGCACCGCCTGGCCTTCCAACCAGGTGGCACCTAGGGGTTGCATCTGCGTGCGCTGTGTCCGCCATCGGCGGTCCTCTTCAACAGCCGTATGCGTGTCTTTGTGACATGCGGGCACGATGCAGAGGTAGTGTATTTCGTGATTATTTATTCGAACGCCCCGAAGTAAGTGTTCGACAGAGGCACAGCCAAGGACGCTTCGCAAAAACTGTCTGTCGACGCGCTTCGCGCGCCGGAAGCATCTCCTGCTTCCTGCCACTTTTGGCCGGTACCTAGAGAATATCCTGGCCGCGGCACCGGTGTCCGATGTGTCGCGGACTGCTTCACCTGACAGGTCCGGCGCCACCCCTGAACACACAAGGTAACGGCATAGGCTGACCAGCTGCATCTTCCGTAGATGCATGCATAGTGACGTCATTGGGTGAATTCGGTGTTCACACTCACACCCGCTTATCTGTGAGTGGGGTCATTCATAATAGCGGCGGATATAGGGTAAGAGAGGCGCGGCCTACACTTTCTTAAGTATGGCCGACAAAGATTACGTGAAACGGAGAACAATCTTGGCGAAAATGTCTGGTTTTGCGCCGTAAAATATCAAAATGCATTCCTTGATCTGGGTGACTTTTTCGTTCCATCATCATCAACGTTTCGGCCACAGGCCTTCTTCAGGATGACGTAACTGCAAAATGTAAAAACTTTAAAAACTTGAAGCACGCAATCGTGCACTTGAATTCTGGTGTCCACAACGTGACACGAATCGCAACCTCTCGCTGGCCCGACGAACGACATAATGGCATTGCGAAATACTGCTTCGGTGGCGAAAGGCAATATAGTACAATACAAAAACCATGGCTGGCTTACCAGAAAGTCACATTCAATATCATTCACATCATCATGCGTGTGTGTGTGTGTGTGTGTGTGTGTGTGTGTGTGTGTGTGTGTGTGTTTTTTGTGTGTTGTGTGTGTGTGTGTGTGTGTGTGTGTGTGTGTGTGTGTGTGTGTGTGTGTGTGTGTGTGTGTGTGTGTGTGTGTGTGTGTGTGTGTGTGTGTGTGTGTGTGTGTGTGTGTGTGTGTGTGTGTGTGTGTGTGTGTGTGTGTGTGTGTGTGTGTGTGTGTGTGTGTGTGTGTGTGTGTGTGTGTGTGTGTGTGTGACGTGTGTGTGGGTGGGTGTGTACACATACAATATTTGTATGCTGGATTTTTGGACGCGTCAGCTCCTTCGACGATATTGCGCCCATAACTCTCATTCCGATTTATCCAGGATGAAATACAAAAGCCATCCTGAAATATGATGAGCTGAACATTCCTGCTCCATTCTAAGAAGCTTCTACATATTTCAAAAGCACTGCACAATTTTGCGAACGTTTCTGTTCATATGCAGGCATCGGGCCTCTTTGCCCGTCTTTCCGGGCAGCCTTGGCGAAAGTGCTGTATAATCGAGTAACAATACAGACGGCGGAGCAAATCCTGTTTAATATCGCGAGTTACCACGGGGAATACCGGAGTGGGATGAGTCAACACGTTCAATTGACCGATATAGCACACTGGTGGAGACAGACCAATCACAGGGAAGCGTTCGCACTGCCGCTTCCACTTTCCACTTTCGACCAATCACTGCCGCTTCCACTTTGTCGATGCATGGGATTGGCCATATGCTGCTCTCGGTGATTGCCAGCTGAATATTGTAATTTACATCTCACGCACTTCCGAGAACCACGTCACTGAAGCTTGTCCAGAGACCACGTCACTGGGGCTTGTCCAGAGACCACGTCACTGGGACTCGTCCAGAGACCACGTCACTGGGACTCGTCCAGAGACCACGTCATTGGGACTTGTCCAGAGACCACGTCACTGGGATTTGTCCAGAGACCACGTCACTGGGGCTTGTCCAGAGACCACGTCACTGTGGCTTGTCCAGAGACCACGTCACTGGAGCTTGTCCAGAGACCACGTCATTGGGGCTTGT
Organism: Imbricaverruca yamaguchii; assembly: GCA_034440575.1. Taxonomy (NCBI): domain Eukaryota; kingdom Metazoa; phylum Arthropoda; class Thecostraca; family Neoverrucidae; genus Imbricaverruca; species Imbricaverruca yamaguchii. Next base: position 366,046 of record JAOTOL010001385.1, read on the forward strand.
CCAGAGACCACGTCATTGGGGCTTGTCCAGAGACCACGTCACTGGGACTTGTCCAGAGACCACGTCACTGGGGCTTGTACAGAGACCACGTCATTGGGGCTTGTCCAGAGACCACGTCATTAGGGCTTGTCCAGAGACCACGCCACTGGGGCTTGCCCAGAGACCACGTCACTGGGACTTGTCCAGAAACCACGTCACTGGGACTTGTCCAGAGACCACGTCACTGGAGCTTGTCCAGAGACCACGTCACTGGGACTTGTCCAGAGACCACATCACTGGGGCTTGTCCAGAGACCACGTCACTGGGGCTTGTCCAGAGACCACGTCACTGGGGCTTGTCCAGAGACCACGTCACTGGGGCTTGTCCAGAGACCACGTCACTGGGGCTTGTCCAGAGACCACGTCACTGGGGCTTGTCCAGAGACCACGTCACTGGGGCTTGTCCAGAGACCACGTCATTGGGGCTTGTCCAGAGACCACGTCATTGGGGCTTGTCCAGAGACCACGCCACTGGGGCTTGTCCAGAGACCACGTCACTGGAGCTTGTCCAGATACCACGTCATTGGGGCTTGTCCAGAGACCACGTCACTGGGACTTGTCCAGAGACCACGTCATTGGGGCTTGTCCAGAGACCACGCCACTGGGGCTTGTCCAGAGACCACGTCATTGGGGCTTGTCCAGAGACCACGCCACTGGGGCTTGTCCAGAGACCACGTCACTGGAGCTTGTCCAGAGACCACGTCATTGGGGCTTGTCCAGAGACCACGTCACTGGGACTTGTCCAGAGACCACGTCACTGGGACTTGTCCAGAGACCACGTCACTGGGGCTTGTCCAGAGACCACGTCACTGGGGCTTGTCCAGAGACCACGTCATTAGGGCTTGTCCAGAGACCACGCCACTGGGGCTTGTCCAGAGACCACGTCACTGGGACTTGTCCAGAGACCACGTCACTGGGACTTGTCCAGAGACCACGTCACTGGAGCTTGTCCAGAGACCACGTCACTGGGGCTTGTCCAGATACCACGTCACTGGGACTCGTCCAGAGACCACGTCACTGGGACTTGTCCAGAGACCACGTCACTGGGACTTGTCCAGAGACCACGTCACTGGGGCTTGTCCAGAGACCACGTCACTGGAGCTTGTCCAGAGACCACGTCACTAGGGCTTGTCCAGAGACCACGTCACTGAGGCTTGTCCAGAGACCACGTCACTGGGACTAGTCCAGAGACCACGCCACTGGGGCTTGTCCAGAGACCACGTCACTGGGGCTTGTCCGGCACGGTTACATGTGACGCACGCCGAATGCGTCGCTCGGACTTGTCTGGGACAGTCCGAGTACACATTACAGTGGGACAGTGGGACGACTCGTACACACGAGTCGTCTGTCTGTTCGACAGACGGCTGAATTTTGGCTTTGCCTAAAAAATTGCCAGAACATTGTTCTGATAACCTCCGAGAAGCAGAGGCACAGACGAGCGTCCACACGATAGTGGACAGTGGAGCGTCCACACAGTGGTGGACAGTAGAGCGTCCAAACGATAGTGGACAGTGGAGCGTCCACACAGTGGTGGACAGTGGAGCGTCCACACAGTGGTGGACAGTGGAGCGTCCACACGGTGGTGGACAGTGGAGCGTCCACACAGTGGTGGACAGTGGAGCGTCCACACGGTGGTGGACAGTGGAGCATCCACACGGTGGTGGACAGTGGAGCGTCCACACAGCGGTGGACAGTGGAGCGTCCACACGGTGGTGGACAGTGGAGCGTCCACACGGTGGTGGACAGTGGAGCATCCACACGGTGGTGGACAGTGGAGCGTCCACACGGTGGTGGACAGTGGAGCATCCACACGGTGGTGGACAGTGGAGCGTCCACACGGTGGTGGACAGTGCGCGCCTCTGATCCGTGGATTGAACGTGTGGTACGTCCATGCCTCGACCTGGATGATGTCTGGGTGTTGACGCAAGGCACGTTGCGATTATGTCTCTCTCTCCCTCTCTCTCTCTCTCTCTCTCTCTCTCTCTCTCTCTCTCTCTCTCTCTCTCTCTCTCTCTCTCTCTCTCTCTCTCTCTCTCTGTCTCTCTCTTTCTCTTCCCTATAGCCCCCTTCCCTAGACCTGTAGCATTCCCCATAGCCACGCTACATTTATCAAGGTCAAGTGGTTTCAACTGGCAGTTTTTACGTTCAGGCACCATAGCGTAATGGAACTATAGAAAGCTGAAGTCACTAAAGGCGGAAGTCATTGAAAGCTGAAGGCATTGGACGCCGAAGGCATTGGACGCTGAAGGAATATCGATCTCAATGTAAGGTAAGAAGTACTATGCAAAGCGTAGCTCCAGTATATATACCCAGTCTCCCTCAGTACACCTTGGACTTTACCACGACTCTTCCAGACCTTCCATTGCTCCCACGTATACTTGTGGTGCAGCTTCATCACAGCCCCCCCCCCCCCACCAACCAAGCGAATCATTTCACAATGTCACCGAAAAACGTTGGTGACGGAAAATTTACTTCGCGCCGAACTCTGCGGAGTCTTCACAGGGCCCACCCTGGCAAAATCCTATATCTGCCCTTGACATAAGTTTCGTATTTTGTACCAAAAGGAGAAGGTAATTGAGACATGGCTTACTAGCGAAATAAAGGGTGATAGAAGGAAGGCTGAGAACAGGTCCAGATATGTTGCGGCGACTCGACGTTTAACCTCTGACCTCTGTACTACTATTTCTGGTCGGAGTTTACGGGACGAGTTCCACCAGTCGATTGAATATGAATCATCTCAGGGACACAATCATTTAAGCCGTAATCGCGTTCATCGACAGTGATAGCGTTCGGTTATGACCGTATTGACCGCGATGTCCAACCCCCATCCAGCCCCATCCAGCCCCGTCCAGCCCCCATCCAGCCCCCATCCAGCCACCGTCCAGCCCCAATCCAGCCTCCATCCAGCCCCCATCCAGCCACCGTCCAACCCCAATCCAGCCTCCATCCAGCCCCCATCCAGCCCCGTCCAGCCCCCATCCAGCCCCCATCCAGCCCCGTCCAGCCCCCGTCCAGCCACCATCCAGCCACCATCCAGCCCCCGTCCAGCCCCCAGTCCAGCCCCCGTCCAGCCCCCAGTCCAGCCCCATCCAGCCCGCAGTCCAGCCCCCAGTCCAACTTCCATCTAGCCCCCATCCAGCCCCATCCAGCTCCCATTCCAGCTCCCAGTCCAGCCCCCATACTGATCCAAATCCAGCTCCCAGTCCAGCTCCCAGTCCAGCTCCCATCCTGATACAAATCCAGCTCCCAGTCCAGCCTCATCCAGCGCCCGTCCAGCTCCCGTCCAGCTCCCGTCCAGCCCCATCCAGCCCCCATCCAGCCCCCATCCAGCCCCCATCCAGCTCCCATCCAGCCCCCATCCAGCCCCCATCCAGCCCCATCCAGGTCCCAGTCCAGCCCCCAGTCCAGCCCCCAGTCCAATTTCCATCCAGCCCCATCCAGCCACATCCAGCTCCCAGTCCAGCCCCCATACTGATCCAAATCCAGCTCCCAGTCCAGCCCCCAGTCCAGCTCCCAGTCCAGCTCCCAGTCCAGCCTCCATCCAGCTCGCGTCCAGCTCCCAGTCCAGCTTCCATTCGTCGAATTCGTCGATTTCCGCTGGCTTCCAACGCGGGCGGTCCATCACGAGCCGGCCGTGGCCGGGTGTATTACTACGCCGGCGGCCGTTATACGGCAGTGGTCGGGTGTATTACTACGCCGGCGGCCGTTATACGGCCGTGGCCGGGTGTATTACTACGCCGGCGGCCGTTATACGGCAGTGGCCGGGTGTATTACTACGCCGGCGGCCGTTATACGGCAGCGGCCGGGTGTATTACTACGCCGGCGGCCGTTATACGGCAGTGGCCGGGTGTATTACTACGCCGGCGGCCGTTATACGGCAGTGGCCGGGTGTATTACTACGCCGGCGGCCGTTATACGGCAGTGGCCGGGTGTATTACTACGCCGGCGGCCGTTATACGGCAGTGGCCGGGTGTATTACTACGCCGGCGGCCGTTATACGGGAGTGGCCGGGTGTATTATAGCCGGCGGCCGTTATACGGCATGGCCGGGTGTATTACGCCGGCGGCCGTTATACGGCAGTGGCCGGGTGTATTACTACGCCGGCGGCCGTTATACGGCAGTGGCCGGGTGTATTACTACGCCGGCGGCCGTTATACGGCAGTGGCCGGGTGTATTACTACGCCGGCGGCCGTTATACGGCAGTGGCCGGGTGTATTACTACGCCGGCGGCCGTTATACGGCAGTGGCCGGGTGTATTACTACGCCAGCGGCGGTTATGCGGCGGTGGCCGGGTGTGTTACTACGCCGGCGGCCGTTATACGAGCGCCAGACGGTCGGTCGAGGTCACCTGACCGACTCAAAGGTCACCGCCTGAGGCGACAGCGGCGGCAGGAGCAGTGCGAGAGCGAGAGCGAGAGCGAGAGCGAGAGCGAGAGCGAGAGCGTGAGTGAGTGAGTGAGTGAGTGAGTGAGTGAGTGAGTGAGTGAGTGAGTGAGTGAGTGAGTGAGTGAGTGAGTGAATGAGTGAGTGGGTGAGTGAGCGAGCGAGAGGGATAGAGAGAGAGGGAGAGGGAGCAAAAGAGAGAGAGAGGGAATGGGAGGGGAGAGAGGAAGAGAGTTAGAGGAAGAGAGTTAGAGGAAGAGAGTTAGAGGAAGAGAGTTAGAGGAAGAGAGTTTGAGCGGGTACTAACGGTCCTCATAGTGCGCAGGGTTCCTGAGTGGTACGCAGGGTGCAGGCTGCTTGCAATACATTGGTTCCTGAGTGGTACGCAGAGTGCAGGCTGCTTGCAATACATTGATGCCACATCGGCGGGCGATCTCTGCCTTTGGTCTGACTTGACGCGCGAAGTGGAAGAAGCCAGTCGGATACAGGCCATGCTGTGGTAAATTCGCTGTAGAGCACAGCGGACTGTTTAATACTTGTCAAACGCCCTGCAGAATCAAAACCGAACCGTGATTAAACAAATCTCCGCGACTTACGCTGGATTTAGACCTTCCTAGAAAGGTCTTCATGCCACAATTAAGGAGGACATTATCCTGTAATCGACGTCCGAATTGCTCCCCATTAACTGGAAGGAAGCCTTATGGTGTGCGCGTGACCGGGAAAGATCCAGACCGGTTGAACACACCATCAGCCAGGGACGGACGGAAAATGGTGCCCCTGGCTGGGAAGGTGCCCCTTTGGTAAGGTTTTGGTGCAATCCCACTCCCCGGGGACGTGTAGTCTAGGGGTAAGCTGCCCGTCTCACAATCGAACGAATGTGGGTTCGAGCCTCACCTGTCGCTACTCTTCGCCCGAAACCAATCGGTGTGAGAGATTGGCGACGCTACATGACTCAACGGTCGAGGTGTCGTAAAACCAATAACCAACCAACCACTCCACACAGCCTCCCGTCCAACGGATTGTTCTGCCAAGGCGCCGTATTGAGAAAACTTTTCAGACGAAAAGCGCCAGGGTACGATCAAGCGCTCATCACCATTTATGCAGCATTCTCGAGTGCCCCACTCCGCAGCGCCTAGCGAATACTTCCTTGCAGAGGCATCGCAGTCGCCCCTCCGAGAAAACGTGCGCTCCCCTATGAACAAATGGGCCCCAACCTCTCGGGATATGAATGTGAATCGCTTGGTTTGAATAATAGTGTGTGCAGATGGCGCACACCATTACTCTTCGCTATTGATGGCACACGAGGTCAGGTCACACTGCCCCTGTCATTCACATATCAACCACACAGATGATCCGAGGTCAGGCCACAATGTTCAAGTCATTCACATATCGACCACACAGATGACCCGAGGAGGTCGGATCGCAGTGCCCCGACAATTCAAGCATCGGTCACCGGACGGCCGAGGCTAGGTCGCAGTATCACCGTAGTTCACGTACCGATCAACTGACGACCCGAGGTCAAGCCACGGCACCCCTATAACCTGACTGAGGGGCCGCACAGCCGTGGACCTCAGCTACCACAGCTGAAATACAAACCCTGATCATGTCATCGAGCCAGCCCTGCCACACTCGAAAATGCTCAGCCAGCTGGCTCCAATTGACACCTGACGAGAGCACCACCTCGGGCCAGTTTAAGTCAGGAAGCCTCTGGAAGCCCACCTTAAGGTCCCTGTGGACGATGCTGTTGACATGACAGTGGTTGACCGACTCCAGGATCTGCTGGATGCCCACCTTAAGGTCCATGTGGACGATGCTGTTGACGTGGTAGTGGTCAGAAAGCCCCTAAAGCCCACCTTGTGGTCCCTGCGGACGATGCTGTTGACATGACAGTGGTCAGAAAGCCCCTAAAGCCCACCTTAAGGTCCCTGTGGACGATGCTGTTGACATGACAGTGGTTGACCGACTCCAGGATCTGCTGGATGCAGTGGGACGCGTCCGCCTCGCTGTAGAACTCGCGGGCCACGATATCCTCGAAGAGCTCGCCGCCCGTCACTCTGCGTGTCACAGGTCAGCGGGTCAGGAGAGCACAAGCCCAATCGCCAGGAAACTCACAGTGATGACGACGAATCCATATATAGATGATGGTCAAATAACGTCTCTCGGGCATAAGCGTGGTAGACAGTTTACAATGTTAACACAAATAGAGATAGAGATAAGCAAAGAACCTTCGCTGAGCTGAGCGAAAGCTACACGGTGGTGTTGGTTGCATGTCGATCGGTCTAATTGTTCGGCAACTATGCCGGTTCTCATGGAACCGTTTTCCCTGCTTCATTTGTTACATGCTCGGCTTTTTTAATCTCGTGACAGCAAACGTAAACTGGCCGCTGGCAGAGGAAATACAATTCCGAAAGCCTTCACAAAACTCGCAATGGAATTTGTTTGGCTAAAAATAAATACAAATAAACAACTGCATGGGGAAAATGAAACATCGGGTCACCCAACTCGACTGCTAGTGAAGGATTTTACCTCTCGAATAATGACAAATTAGGCATCAATAATGAGTAATCTCTCTATGGCGGCATTGGACCGTTGCGAACACCCGCTAATTCTCACCAAAGGTCACCATACCATAGCCAAAACCAGCATGCGCTCTGGCATGCATAAAGATGTGCAATATGCATACAACATATAATACATATGCATGCGTCTCCTAAGCGTTTACCCACACATATACGCGAACAGTGTGGTAACGTGTATTGCAGTATACCTGACGCGTCAAAAGTAGTCAACCACATCGATATCAACATAATGGTCTATATAATTCAGTTAGTTATATGGACTTTAGGGCGCGTCGACAACTAGGGTCGTGTTGCGCCCAAGGTCTATATAAAATATCGATATAATATAACTGCATGTAATACGACGTACGTAGTGTGACGTAGTAATATAACGTAGTACGACGTACAGCAATAACAACATTCTCCCTATGATCCGAATCGTCGCAGTATCGTTGGCCGATTATCGCACGCGGAGCTGGTCTCCAACTCGGCAGACGGCCACGCGCCGCGCGTGCGACTTCACGCGCTCATCAACCCGCGAACCACCTCCGCGTTGAAGATCCTCGGCCGCACGGAAGCACGGCGTTTCAGTTGCGCTGAGTTCTCTGCACTCCAGCCGCCTCTGTAGACCTTGTTCTTGAGCAGAGTGCATAGCTGTTCAACCTGCTGAAGTTCAGGGGATGCGAGCGGCCCATCGGCAAGTGATACTGCGACTACCTGCACCAGCGCCCGGCAAACTCGTAGGAATTGTTGGCAGTGCGCTGTAGCCAAATCTGACCAGAAGATGACTTGCTTTCTTTGGTGGTTGGTCTCCATTGAGCTTTCAACGAATTTGGTTATTCGAGTTTTGGGGCGCACCGACAAGGTTTGGTCGTTTAGCGCCGACAGATGCTTTCAGCAAGGCGATGCACTGTTTCCTGCGCGCTTCGCCGTTCACGGATGTTCTGCGGGCCATCAGATCAGATCAGATCAGATCAGATCGTCTACAGTAGATGTGTCGTACGCCCGTCAACCTACTCCCACGTTGGATATGGCTGTCCCCGCCATACGACTCTTCGGGAATGTGTGGACTGTTCTCAAACTAATGCTCGGATCAGCAACATCTCTATCTTGTGAATGGTGTCCCGCATTGGCTTCTGCATCATCGCTATGAAATTGAAAGCACGACTCGTCGTCTATGCTGGCATCGGACGTCTTTTGAGGTTGCGTACATCCCTTGGTGAGTGTGACGCGGCGACTGCTGCGGCGTACTGTTCGGCACTCCGTAACTTCCTCGGAACCTTCTCCCGTCTCTCGTCGCCGAAACCGCCTCCCGTGCAGAACGTCTGATATATACGGCTACCATATGTTAACGCTGTAAGTCTACGTCACCTACCAGTCTTCTTATTCATGTGCCGTTTTAGGCAAATGACCTTTTCTTGTTGTCACCTCCAATAACGTGAAGGCACTGCCAACCTTTGCAGCGGGTGCAGCTGATTAGTCGTATCTTTCACTACGGAGCAGGCCGCACTTCTGGCCGCACATATCTTTACAAAGTTGTCTACGTGTATCACTGTCCTTTGTGGCGTGGACCGCGTGCAACTGCCGAGAACTCGTCTTTGTGGTCGTGGACCGCGTGCAACTGTCCGAGAACTCGTCTTTGTGGCGTGGACCGCGTGCAACTGCCGAGAACTCGTCTTTGTGGTCGTGGACCGCGTGCAACTGTCCGAGAACTCGTCTTTGTGGTGTGGACCGCGTGCAACAGTCCGAGAACTCGTCTTTGTGGTGGTTGACCGCGTGCAACAGTCCGAGAACTCGTCTTTGTGGCGTGGACCGCGTGCAACTGCCGAGAACTCGTCTTTGTGGTGGTTGACCGCGTGCAACAGTCCGAGAACTCGTCTTTGTGGTAGTTGACCGCGTGCAACTGTCCGAGAACTCGTCTTTGTGGCGTGGACCGCGTGCAACTGCCGAGAACTCGTCTCTGTGGTGGTTGACCGCGTGCAACAGTCCGAGAACTCGTCTTTGTGGTGGTTGACCGCGTGCAACTGTCCGATAACTCGTCTTTGTGGCGTGGACCGCGTGCAACAGTCCGATAACTCGTCTTTGTGGTGGCTGACCGCGTGCAACTGTCCGAGAACTCGTCTTTGTGGTGGTTGACCGCGTGCAACTGTCCGAGAACTCGTCGTCAGTCGGTCCGCTTCAGCTCATGCAGCGCGAGATCGGCGACCGGATGGGCGTTTTCACGTTTTTAACACAAAACAATTGCATTTACATTCCCGTAGCGACTTTCACGTGAACATGCGTCCCGCACGCGACACGTGACCGGGTCTCCACGTGCTCGGGACAACGTCGGCGACGTCCAAGCGCCTAAAGGTGTCAAAACGGGCAGGTTCTCACCACCCGGCTTTTTGAACACAATGCAAACGCGCTGCTCTAGCTGATGTCCGTTTGCATGCATCGCAGCCTCTCCCTTCCCTTCAGATTCGCTTCCCATCGTATCTCACTGGTGTCATTTTCATCCATATTCAATGTCGGCTGGTGGTGTTACCCTTGGCAAGCACTCGATCACTGAGCTGGTGGAGCCAGCTGTTGTCCGGGATATACCGACCTCCTACTGACTCATGCGTCGGACCGTTGTCCGGGATATACCGACCTCCTACCGACTCACGCGTCGGACTGTTGTCCGGGATACACCGACCCCCTACTGACTCACGCGTCGGACCGTTGCCCGGGATATACCGACCTCATACTGACTCACGCGTCGGACTGTTGTCCGGGATATACCGACCTCCTACTGACTCACGCGTCGGACCGTTGTCCGGGATATACCGACCTCCTACTGACTCACGCGTCGGACTGTTGTCCGGGATATACTGACCTCCTACTGACTCACGCGTCGGACCGTTGTCCGGGATATACCGACCTCCTACTGACTCATGCTTCGGACCGTTGTCCGGGATATGCCGACCTCCTACCGACTCACGCGTCGGACCGTTGTCCGGGATATACCGACCTCCTACTGACTCACGCGTCGGACTGTTGTCCGGGATATACCGACCACCTACTGACTCACGCGTCGGACTGTTGTCCGGGATATGCCGACCTCCTACTGACTCACGCGTCGGACCGTTGTCGGGGATATACCGACCTCCTACTGACTCACGCGTCGGACTGTTGTCCGGGATATACCGACCTCCTACTGACTCACGCATCGGACCGTTGTCCGGGATATACCGACCTCCTACTGACTCACGCATCGGACCGTTGCCCGGGATATACCGACCTCCTACTGACTCACGCGTCGGACTGTTGTCCGGGATATACCTCACTACGCGTCGGACTGTTGTCCGGGATATACCGACCTCCTACTGACTCTCACGCGTCGGACTGTTGTCCGGGATATACCGACCTCCTACTGACTCACGCGTCGGACTGTTGTCCGGGATATACCGATCCGGGATATACCGACCTCCTACTGACTCACGCGTCGGACTGTTGTCCGGGATATACCGACCTCCTACTGACTCACGCGTCGGACTGTTGTCCGGGATATACCGACCTCCTACTGACTCACGCGTCGGACTGTTGTCCGGGATATACCGACCTCCTACTGACTCACGCGTCGGACTGTTGTCCGGGATATACCGACCTCCTACTGACTCACGCGTCGGACCGTTGTCCGGGATATACCGACCTCCTACTGACTCACGCGTCGGACCGTTGTCGGGGATATACCGACCTCCTACTGACTCACGCGTCGGACTGTTACCCGGGATATACCGACCTCCTACTGACTCACGCGTCGGACTGTTGCCCGGGATATACCGACCTCCTACTGACTCACGCGTCGGACTCCGACGCACCATTGGCGTTTGCGGCGTTTTGTCTTTTCTCAAACGTTTTTTTCGTGTTGTCCGTATCCAGCTGTGTCTGGCGTGTCCAAATACACTGGGCTAGAATTCACTTATCTGTCGGATATTGATCGGGCAAAATCGATGCGCATATTCTGGACCTCGATGATGATTATCTTCACTACTTGCTGGTACTTAGCGATGGGGGAATGGGGGAAGGACAAGGCCCCAGGTGCGGCCGCCTGAGAGAGAAGCATGCACACTCGTCTCCCTCCAGAAGCATGCACACTCGTCTTCCTCCAGAAGCATACACACTCGTCTCCCTCCAGAAGCGTACACACTCGTCTCCCTCCAGAAACATACACACTCGTCTTCCTTCAGAAGCATGCACACTCGTCTTCCTCCAGAAGCATACACACTCGTCTCCCTCCAGCAGCATACACACTCGTCTCTCTACAGAAGCATACACACTCGTCTCTCTACAGAAGCATAAATAATTACTCCGCCCTTTGCGTACCATGCACATCGCACAATGAACGGGACATAATGCTTCACCATAGTCTCATAATACTCTTAAACTATTCCTCGCAGACTTTACTGTCGTTGTGTTTCTCAGTTTATGACAATGTATATTAGCCTGTGTCGATAATTTTCAAAGTGGTGTAATCAAAAACGGCTACTGGTTTATTTTGCCTTGATATGTGCCTAACAATTTGGCATAAGAATTAGATCGCTGGGCAATCGGCATTTTTTTCTCAAAATGTGTTTGAAAGACTTCAGAATTCGGCGTCATATTGGCTGTGAGAACCAATTCAGATAAGTGAGTCAAATTTACCTCTTTTTAATCGTCTTGGGGAGCTGAGTCGATTGTTAAGAAAATATCGGCAATCTAATGTCCTTTAATACACCAGCAAATGTCCATTTTGGGGCATAGGACTCTGGAAGGAATACCTACCTATTAATTGCAAGTAGAAACATTCAGATAGCCTTTCCACATCACGTTCAGACAAAAATCAGATACGTTGGTGATAACAAGGATTAAAATTCGCCGTGATTATTGAAATTCGTCGTGATTAGCATGGGACCATCGATGCCTATTTTTTCTAAAGGGACACATGTCAGACATCAATCAATGGTCACTGGTATATCCAAGGCAAACATCGCGCGTGAGCATTGCTCACAACGAAATGGTGCTCCAAACACTTCTCTGTAGCGATGACAGAGCAGAGCGCCTGTTCGCTGTTGAACGTATCAGGTGCATCCGCGGAAAAAATTAGTGTGGAGACCCCAGTGTCCGTCCCTGAAGAATTCCGAGACTAAATGAGACCGCGGGGAGTCTGCAGGAGTTGATATCCTGGGACGGCGCCTTCGAACCAGCCCTCACGTGCCACACGCTAAGCCCCGAACTTGATGGCTATGTGGACATGCCCATGTCAGTTCCACAATTTCCCGTGCACGGTCAGTCAGTTGAACGAAGCGTGGAACAGGTGTCGCTAGCTGCAAAAACCGTATACGGGAAGGAGAGGAGGGACGGCTACATTCAGGCTGGCTACATGCACCGGCAGCATTTACCCGTGCTAACAACTAAGAGGGGCGTGGAGAATATGCTAAACGACTGTGAGTTCCATGAAAGATAGAACTGGGGTGCTCTGTGCCGTCCAGTTAGTTGCGCTCCGCACCTTCACGCGATGTTTGCCTTGGATATGCCAGTGTTCCTTGAATGATGTCTGACATGTGTCCTTTTGGGAAAAAGTAGGCATCAATGGTCCCATGGTGATCACGGCGAATTTCAATAATGACGGCAAATTGTATTCATTTTTATCACCAAAGTGTCTGATTTTCGTCTAAACTTGATGTAGAAAGGCTATCTGACTGTCTCAACATGCAACGAATATGTAGGTATTTTGGATGTGATGCACATGCATACAGAGCAGCCTCCCTCAATCATTCTGCTATGTAGTTCAAACAGCGAATAAATATGAAGCTTTGTCTATATTTGTATGCCCAATGAGTGATGCTGAAGTCTTCAAATGAGTTAGTGCAGAAATCGCGGCAATGCCATGCTTATTTGTATAAACCTCAGAGTTCCTTGTATGCCACGAAATGGACATTTCCTGGTGTACTAGAAGACATAAGATAGGCGATATTTTCTTAACAATCGATTTTTCGACAATAGCGCCCGGATTCAATTGATTCAACTCGTCGAGACGATCAAAAAGAGATACTATTTGACCCACTTATCTGGATTGGTTCTCACAGTCCATATGGCACCGAATGTCGAAAACAGAGCATTTTTCAAACACATTTCGACAAAAAACGTCGAGTACCCAACGACATATTTTTATGCCAAATTGTTGGGCACATGTCAAGGCAAAATAAAAACAGCCGTCTTAGATAACACCACATTTAAGTTTATCGACACAGGCTAATGTATGTACTGTAACGCAGGGAAGTGACGTGAAAACCATCTATGCCCTTATCCCTTATGCCTTACCCCGTTTACTATCCATCGCCGGCAAATGTTCAACAATTCACGACCGTGCTGTACGATGCCCGTCCGGAAAAAAAAAAAAAAACAGAAACACTTTCGGAATTAAATAAAGCACTTGGCCAAATCCGCACACCTGTTATTCTCACCGGAGATTTCAACTCACACCACCCCTATGGGACACCCGCACAACACAACCTGATCACAGAGCACACATACTCACCGCAATAGCTACACAACATAATCTCACAATACTCAACACCGGCTCACCAACCTACCTAGTACCTATCAGCTCCCTCCTGCCTACAACCCCAGATGTCACCCTTGCCTCTTCCCGCATAGCCCTCACACTGTCCTGGACAGCCGACCCTGATCCACACTTTAGCGACCACACACCCATCACCATTACCTTTGACCGAATCCCGACCACCGGCCCACTCAATCCTCAGCCAGGCCGATGGAACCTCAAAAAAGCATCCTGGAACCCTTTCTCAGAATCCATAGCAATCCAAACAGCACACAGACCCCAATTATCACCAGAACAATTCGCAGACATACTCATCACCACAGCACACCAACACATACCACAAACAAAACCACGACGTCATCACAAACCGCGCGCGGCTCCATGGTGGAATGATGACTGCCACCGGGCGATCCGCGCGAGGAATCATGCACGGCATAGATACGAAAGACACCGCACACCAGACACACTAGCAACATATAAACAACTCAGAACACAATGTAAGACTATCATCAAAGACGCAAAAAAGACTTCTTGGAATGCATTCAGCACTAAATTTAATAGATTTACACCTCTAGGCGAAATTTGGTCACTTTTGAAAACCTTTCAACACCGACAACGACCCCCAATCAAAGCCATCACACTTAGACACAACAACAACATCACAACAGACCCCCAAACAATAGCAAACATATTCGCAGACCACTACCATCATAGATCATCTACACTGGCACGAAACCCCCCACCCCCAATCAGACACACACGCACACACCTCTACAACACTAGATTTACACTCACAGAATTACAACTAGCAATCACACAGACAGGCAACACATCTGTAGGACCCGACAACATTCACTACTCTTTCTTCAAACACCTACCAACATCAGCACTACACACACTACTCAACACCTACAACACTGCATGGACTACACATACATACCCTCAATCCTGGTTACACGCCTCTCTCCTACCTATACCTAAACCAAACACCGACTCAACTCTTTGCACCTCCTATCGCCCTATTGCCCTCACCAGCTGCTTTCACAAACTATTCGAACGACTTGTTAAAAAACGCCTCCTCTATATCATTCAAACACAACACTTAATCTCTCCTATTCAATCAGGCTTCCTTCCAAATCGATCCTGCTTAGACAACCTCACCTACCTGATCACAAACATCCAGGAAGCGGCGGCCAGGAAACACTCCACGACCGCCGTCTTCCTGGATCTAAAACAAGCCTATGACACCATCAACATAACAGCACTATTACAACACTTACACAACATCGACATACAAGGCAGACTGATGCACTACCTCCATTTCTATCTACTCAACAGATCTTTTCAAGTAAAAATTGGGCCCCACACCTCAGACACCAAATTCCCCACCACCGGTTTAATGCAAGGCTCAGTCCTCAGTCCCCTACTCTTCATTTTAGCCCTAAATTCCGCCGTCACCGACAACTTTTCGACCAAAATTGCAGTCTACGCCGACGATATAGTACTATGGACGTCAACAAAAGCACCAGCACACGCACTAACAGTATTACAACACGCACTGACAGAACTCAACAACAAACTCGCCGCACTAAACCTCCATATAGCACCACTCAAATCCAAATGTATGATTTTCGGCTACAACAGAGACACAAACTTACGACCCCTAGAAATCAACAATTCACCCATTCCCTTTGTCACCACAACAAAATTTCTCGGTATCACATTAGACACACAACTAACTTTTCGACCACACTTCCTAAACTTGCAAAAAACGCGCCTCAAAAAGAATCAACGTACTACGAGCACTCTCTGGCACACACTGGGGATCCGACCGAAACACACTTCTGACCCTTTACAAATCACTCATTCGGCCAATTCTGGAATACGGATCACCACTCTTTGAAAACGCAGCTAAATCAAACCTCAAAATTATAGATTCTATTCAACGACGATCTCTTCAAATAGTCACAGGAGCTTTCACCACCTCACCTTCTCACTCCCTTCACATATACAACCACATCCCAGAATTACAGCACAGACGTACAGAAGCACTACTTAGATACCACTACAAAACACAACTCACGAAACATCACCCATGCACACAGGCACTGAAACTCCGCACAGCACGCAGACATCAACTCATGAACTCCACACGATTACGAACCACAATAGGATGCCGCATACACCGACACGCTAACACACTAGACATAACACTCCCAACGACAACACCACTCCCACAACCCACCGCATGGTGGAAACAGCCGACACCCAACACACACTTCCTCATTGACAAGCCAAAAGACACATATACACACGCAGAAATACAACAACTATTCCTACAATTCACAGCACAGCACGTCAACTACAACATCATATACACAGACGGCTCCAAATCCAATACACAGCAGACGGGCGCAGCGGCGGTGCTGTACACCAACGCAGCGCCGCCACGGGTCATCCTACGCGCCCGTCTGCACGACACAGCATCCACATACACAGCAGAATTATTTGCAATCTTCTCGGCGTACTGCACCATTTACAACACCAAAATTGAACACAACATCATAGCCACAGACGCAAAATCAGCACTACAGAGCATAACACCCCACTCCAAATACAAACACCCCCTCATACCCAAAATACTGCGCATCCACAAACAACTCACCATACTACAACGGCCAACAATTCTCTGGATCCCAAGTCACACAAACATACCCGGCAACGAACACGCAGACACAGAAGCAAACATAGCCACAACACTTCAACAAACCACACAATGCCCCTATTCACAATCCGACTACTACCCCACAATACGACAGGCCATCAACAAACACATACAACAAACATGGGACACAGTAACAACACAGCTACACGAAATACACCCCAAACACGAACACTGGCACTCCATCAACCAAAACACCAGACTAAGAGAACGGACACTAACACGCCTACGCATAGGACACACTGCACTCACACACTCATATCTCATACTCAATCAACCACGACCACAATGCACTACCTGCCAACACACACTCACAGTCAAACACATGCTCATATACTGCACCAAATACAACAACCAAAGACAACATATCACAAACTATTGCACCACGAACAACATCCCACTGACCCTCACCACGCTCCTCAACGACGACCATCCAGCATTACACGAGCACCTCTTCCACTTTCTCAAAACTACACGCATTATGGATGAATTGTGAAAAAAAAAGAAAAAAAAAAGGAAAAGATATGTTAAAAAACGAAAGAGAAAATGAACAAAACCAGGTAAATGGGGAAAAAAAACAAACAAACAAACAAACAAACAAAAAAAAAAAAAATCAAAAGATACGTTACAAAACGAATAGAAAAAGAGAAATATTTATTCATGTTCTTGCATTGTTCACTTCTGGCGATGACCCGACCCCCCACCCCCCACTACACCCCATACCCCAATGTGGCACCGTCGGACTAACTCTCTCTTCCTCGACTTCATCATCTCCGGCTCTAACACAACTCTACAGCACCAGCTCTACATCTTCAATCGATCCGGATTACCCTACTCTTCAAGACCATCTCATCGCTACTTCACCACTGCTCGACTACTCTACTAAACCTCCACCTCGGATTGATCCTCCTACCCTACGCTACTCACTGTCTACACATCTTTTCACAACCGGAACCAGCCGATATCACCAAGCGGTGGCAGGCTGGCAAAACTCACACACACACACACACACACCCGTCCGGCAACTTCACTCACTGTCCGTCGCCAGGAAATGCGGAACAATCAAGGACTGTTCACACCTAGCGTAATATCGACGCACTGTCGGAATGGACGCAAAACTAGCGGACAGTTAGCATGGGGCCCAATGAGCCTGCCGATTCTGCCACTGCGCTAGCCTTGCGTCAGCTGTCTGCCGAGTCCTACAAAACGCTGGCGATTTCCGAGCGGACAAAGTTGGATTTTCTCAACTTTTTCCGCTCGGCGCACCAGCGGCCTTGACGCAAAGTCGACAGACTGCTCGGGATAAACTGCGGTCGCCATATTCGCTGACCATCGGCGGATTGAGGCCACATCGGCTGCGGTTTTTTCAACTTGTAAATTGCAACATGTGCGTCGTGATTACGCCCAGTCCGTCATTGCTTTGCGCCGAGATTAGGCTGCGTGTGAGCAGTCCTGGCGGGCCGTCACCACGGACCCACTAAAGTCGCCGACTACACCGAGCCAAGTCCACCACGGTAGTGCCGTCACCACGGACCCACTAAAGTCCCCGACTACACCGAGCCAAGTCCACCACGGCAGTGCCGTCACCACGGACCCACTAAAGTCGCCGACTACACCGAGCCAAGTCCACCACGGCAGTGCCGTCACCACGGACCCACTAAAGTCGCCGACTACACCGAGCCAAGTCCACCACGGCAGTGCCGTCACCACGGACCCACTAAAGTCGCCGACTACACCGAGCCAAGTCCACCACGGTAGTGCCGTCACCACGGACCCACTAAAGTCGCCGACTACACCGAGCCAAGTCCACCACGGTAGTGCCGTCACCACGGACCCACTAAAGTCGCCGACTACACCGAGCCAAGTCCACCACGGCAGTGCCGTCACCACGGACCCACTAAAGTCGCCGACTACACCGAGCCAAGTCCACCACGGTAGTGCCGTCACCACGGACCCACTAAAGTCGCCGACTACACCGAGCCAAGTCCACCACGGTAGTGCCGTCACCACGGACCCACTAAAGTCCCCGACTACACCGAGCCAAGTCCACCACGGCAGTGCCGTCACCACGGACCCACTAAAGTCGCCGACTACACCGAGCCAAGTCCACCACGGCAGTGCGTCACCACGGACCCACTAAAGTCGCCGACTACACCGAGCCAAGTCCACCACGGCAGTGCCGTCACCACGGACCCACTAAAGTCGCCGACTACACCGAGCCAAGTCACCACGGCAGTGCCGTCACCACGGACCCACTAAAGTCGCCGACTACACCGAGCCAAGTCCACCACGGCAGTGCCGTCACCACGGACCCACTAAAGTCCCCGACTACACCGAGCCAAGTCCACGCAGTGCCGTCACCACGGACCCACTAAAGTCGCCGATAACGAGCCACTAAAGTCGACTACACCGAGCCAAGTCCACCACGGCAGTGCCGTCACCACGGACCCACTAAAGTCGCCGACTACACCGAGCCAAGTCCACCACGGCAGTGCCGTCACCACGGACCCACTAAAGTCGCCGACTACACCGAGCCAAGTCCACCACGGCAGTGCCGTCACCACGGACCCACTAAAGTCGCCGACTACACCGAGCCAAGTCCACCACGGCAGTGCCGTCACCACGGACCCACTAAAGTCGCCGACTACACCGAGCCAAGTCCACCACGGTAGTGCCGTCACCACGGACCCACTAAAGTCGCCGACTACACCGAGCCAAGTCCACCACGGTAGTGCCGTCACCACGGACCCACTAAAGTCGCCGACTACACCGAGCCAAGTCCACCACGGCAGTGCCGTCACCACGGACCCACTAAAGTCGCCGACTACACCGAGCCAAGTCCACCACGGCAGTGCCGTCACCACGGACCCACTAAAGTCGCCGACTACACCGAGCCAAGTCCACCACGGCAGTGCCGTCACCACGGACCCACTAAAGTCGCCGACTACACCGAAGGCCAAGTCCACCACGGCAGTGCCGTCACCACGGACCCACTAAAGTCGCCGACTACACCGAGCCAAGTCCACCACGGCAGTGCCGTCACCACGGACCCACTAAAGTCGCCGACTACACCGAGCCAAGTCCACCACGGCAGTGCCGTCACCACGGACCCACTAAAGTCGCCGACTACACCGAGCCAAGTCCACCACGGCAGTGCCGTCACCACGGACCCACTAAAGTCGCCGACTACACCGAGCCAAGTCCACCACGGCAGTGCCGTCACCACGGACCCACTAAAGTCGCCGACTACACCGAGCCAAGTCCACCACGGTAGTGCCGTCACCACGGACCCACTAAAGTCCCCGACTACACCGAGCCAAGTCCACCACGGTAGTGCCGTCACCACGGACCCACTAAAGTCCCCGACTACACCGAGCCAAGTCCACCACGGTAGTGCCGTCACCACGGACCCACTAAAGTCGCCGACTACACCGAGCCAAGTCCACCACGGCAGTGCCGTCACCACGGACCCACTAAAGTCGCCGACTACACCGAGCCAAGTCCACCACGGCAGTGCCGTCACCACGGACCCACTAAAGTCGCCGACTACACCGAGCCAAGTCCACCACGGCAGTGCCGTCCACCACGGACCCACTAAAGTCGCCGACTACACCGAGCCAAGTCCACCACGGCAGTGCCGTCACCACGGACCCACTAAAGTCGCCGACTACACCGAGCCAAGTCCACCACGGCAGTGCCGTCACCACGGACCCACTAAAGTCGCCGACTACACCGAGCCAAGTCCACCACGGCAGTGCCGTCACCACGGACCCACTAAAGTCGCCGACTACACCGAGCCAAGTCCACCACGGTAGTGCCGTCACCACGGACCCACTAAAGTCGCCGACTACACCGAGCCAAGTCCACCACGGCAGTGCCGTCACCACGGACCCACTAAAGTCGCCGACTACACCGAGCCAAGTCCACCACGGCAGTGCCGTCACCACGGACCCACTAAAGTCGCCGACTACACCGAGCCAAGTCCACCACGGCAGGCCGTCACCACGGACCCACTAAAGTCGCCGACTACACCGAGCCAAGTCCACCACGGTAGTGCCGTCACCACGGACCCACTAAAGTCGCCGACTACACCGAGCCAAGTCCACCACGGTAGTGCCGTCACCACGGACCCACTAAAGTCGCCGACTACACCGAGCCAAGTCCACCACGGCAGTGCCGTCACCACGGACCCACTAAAGTCGCCGACTACACCGAGCCAAGTCCACCACGGACCCACTAAAGTCGCCGACTACACCGAGCCAAGTCCACCACGGCAGTGCCGTCACCACGGACCCACTAAAGTCGCCGACTACACCGAGCCAAGTCCACCACGGCAGTGCCGTCACCACGGACCCACTAAAGTCGCCGACTACACCGAGCCAAGTCCACCACGGCAGTGCCGTCACCACGGACCCACTAAAGTCGCCGACTACACCGAGCCAAGTCCACCACGGTAGTGCCGTCACCACGGACCCACTAAAGTCGCCGACTACACCGAGCCAAGTCCACCACGGTAGTGCCGTCACCACGGACCCACTAAAGTCGCCGACTACACCGAGCCAAGTCCACCACGGTAGTGCCGTCACCACGGACCCACTAAAGTCCCCGACTACACCGAGCCAAGTCCACCACGGCAGTGCCGTCAACCTAGCACGATTCATCAGCGCTGACAGCACGGCTTAGGACCCCACTCAGCAGCACGCTGCCGTAATTCAGAGAGACGCTCCACGTACTCTGCAGTCGCCACAACCAGCACCCTCGTCCATCATCATCATGGGGGCGGAGAAACCATACAAACCAGCAGCCTCGTCCATCATCATCATGGGGGCGGAGAAACCATACAAACCAGCACCCTCGTCCATCATCATCATGGGGGCGGAGAAACCATACAAACCAGCAGCCTCGTCCATCATCATCATGGGGGCGGAGAAACCATACAAACCAGCAGCCTCGTCCATCATCATCATGGGGGCGGAGAAACCATACAAACCAGCACCCTCATCCATCATCATCATGGGGGCGGAGAAACCATACAAACCAGCAGCCTCGTCCATCATCATCATGGGGGCGGAGAAACCATACAAACCAGCAGCCTCGTCCATCATCATCATGGGGGCGGAGAAACCATACAAACCAGCACCCTCGTCCATCATCATCATGGGGGCGGAGAAACCATACAAACCAGCAGCCTCGTCCATCATCATCATGGGGGCGGAGAAACCATACAAACCAGCAGCCTCATCCATCATCATCATGGGGGCGGAGAAACCATACAAACCAGCAGCCTCGTCCATCATCATCATGGGGGCGGAGAAACCATACAAACCAGCAGCCTCGTCCATCATCATCATGGGGGCGGAGAAACCATACAAACCAGCAGCCTCATCCATCATCATCATGGGGGCGGAGAAACCATACAAACCAGCAGCCTCGTCCATCATCATCATGGGGGCGGAGAAACCATACAAACCAGCACCCTCGTCCATCATCATCATGGGGGCGGAGAAACCATACAAACCAGCAGCCTCGTCCATCATCATCATGGGGGCGGAGAAACCATACAAACCAGCAGCCTCGTCCATCATCATCATGGGGGCGGAGAAACCATACAAACCAGCAGCCTCGTCCATCATCATCATGGGGGCGGAGAAACCATACAAACCAGCAGCCTCGTCCATCATCATCATGGGGGCGGAGAAACCATACAAACCAGCAGCCTCGTCCATCATCATCATGGGGGCGGAGAAACCATACAAACCAGCAGCCTCGTCCATCATCATCATGGGGGCGGAGAAACCATACAAACCAGCAGCCTCGTCCATCATCATCATGGGGGCGGAGAAACCATACAAACCACCACCATGGGGGCGAAAACCATACAAACCAGCAGCCTCGTCCATCATCATCATGGGGGCGGAGAAACCATACAAACCAGCACCCTCGTCCATCATCATCATGGGGGCGGAGAAACCATACAAACCAGCAGCCTCGTCCATCATCATCATGGGGGCGGAGAAACCATACAAACCAGCAGCCTCGTCCATCATCATCATGGGGGCGGAGAAACCATACAAACCAGCAGCCTCGTCCATCATCATCATGGGGGCGGAGAAACCATACAAACCAGCACCCTCGTCCATCATCATCATGGGGGCGGAGAAACCATACAAACCAGCACCCTCGTCCATCATCATCATGGGGGCGGAGAAACCATACAAACCAGCAGCCTCGTCCATCATCATCATGGGGGCGGAGAAACCATACAAACCAGCAGCCTCGTCCATCATCATCATGGGGGCGGAGAAACCATACAAACCAGCAGCCTCGTCCATCATCATCATGGGGGCGGAGAAACCATACAAACCAGCAGCCTCGTCCATCATCATCATGGGGGCGGAGAAACCATACAAACCAGCAGCCTCGTCCATCATCATCATGGGGGCGGAGAAACCATACAAACCAGCAGCCTCGTCCATCATCATCATGGGGGCGGAGAAACCATACAAACCAGCAGCCTCGTCCATCATCATCATGGGGGCGGAGAAACCATACAAACCAGCAGCCTCGTCCATCATCATCATGGGGGCGGAGAAACCATACAAACCAGCAGCTCGTCCATCATCATCATGGGGGCGGAGAAACCATACAAACCAGCAGCCTCGTCCATCATCATCATGGGGGCGGAGAAACCATACAAACCAGCAGCCTCGTCCATCATCATCATGGGGGCGGAGAAACCATACAAACCAGCAGCCTCGTCCATCATCATCATGGGGGCGGAGAAACCATACAAACCAGCAGCCTCGTCCATCATCATCATGGGGGCGGAGAAACCATACAAACCAGCAGCCTCGTCCATCATCATCATGGGGGCGGAGAAACCATACAAACCAGCAGCCTCGTCCATCATCATCATGGGGGCGGAGAAACCATACAAACCAGCAGCCTCGTCCATCATCATCATGGGGGCGGAGAAACCATACAAACCAGCAGCCTCGTCCATCATCATCATGGGGGCGGAGAAACCATACAAACCAGCACCTCGTCCATCATCATCATGGGGGACAAACCAGCAGCCTGTCCACATCATCTGGGGCGGAGAAACCATACAAACCAGCAGCCTCGTCCATCATCATCATGGGGGCGGAGAAACCATACAAACCAGCAGCCTCGTCCATCATCATCATGGGGGCGGAGAAACCATACAAACCAGCAGCCTCGTCCATCATCATGGGGCGGAGAAACCATACAAACCAGCAGCCTCGTCCATCATCATGGGGGCGGAGAAACCATACAAACCAGCAGCCTCATCCATCATCATCATGGGGGCGGAGAAACCATACAAACCAGCAGCCTCGTCCATCATCATCATGGGGGCGGAGAAACCATACAAACCAGCAGCCTCGTCCATCATCATCATGGGGGCGGAGAAACCATACAAACCAGCAGCCTCGTCCATCATCATCATGGGGGCGGAGAAACCATACAAACCAGCAGCCTCGTCCATCATCATCATGGGGGCGGAGAAACCATACAAACCAGCAGCCTCATCCATCATCATCATGGGGGCGGAGAAACCATACAAACCAGCAGCCTCGTCCATCATCATCATGGGGGCGGAGAAACCATACAAACCAGCACCCTCATCCATCATCATCATGGGGGCGGAGAAACCATACAAACCAGCAGCCTCGTCCATCATCATCATGGGGGCGGAGAAACCATACAAACCAGCAGCCTCGTCCATCATCATCATGGGGGCGGAGAAACCATACAAACCAGCAGCCTCGTCCATCATCATCATGGGGGCGGAGAAACCATACAAACCAGCAGCCTCGTCCATCATCATCATGGGGGCGGGAGAAACCATACAAACCAGCAGCCTCGTCCATCATCATCATGGGGGCGGAGAAACCATACAAACCAGCAGCCTCATCCATCATCATCATGGGGGCGGAGAAACCATACAAACCAGCAGCCTCGTCCATCATCATCATGGGGGCGGAGAAACCATACAAACCAGCAGCCTCGTCCATCATCATCATGGGGGCGGAGAAACCATACAAACCAGCAGCCTCGTCCATCATCATCATGGGGGCGGAGAAACCATACAAACCAGCACCCTCGTCCATCATCATCATGGGGGCGGAGAAACCATACAAACCAGCAGCCTCATCCATCATCATCATGGGGGCGGAGAAACCATACAAACCAGCAGCCTCGTCCATCATCATCATGGGGGCGGAGAAACCATACAAACCAGCAGCCTCGTCCATCATCATCATGGGGGCGGAGAAACCATACAAACCAGCAGCCTCGTCCATCATCATCATGGGGGCGGAGAAACCATACAAACCAGCAGCCTCGTCCATCATCATCATGGGGGCGGAGAAACCATACAAACCAGCACCTCATCCATCATCATCATGGGGGCGGGAGAAACCATACAAACCAGCAGCCTCGTCCATCATCATCATGGGGGCGGAGAAACCATACAAACCAGCGCCTCGTCCATCATCATCATGGGGGCGGAGAAACCATACAAACCAGCAGCCTCGTCCATCATCATCATGGGGGCGGAGAAACCATACAAACCAGCAGCCTCGTCCATCATCATCATGGGGGCGGAGAAACCATACAAACCAGCAGCCTCGTCCATCATCATCATGGGGGCGGAGAAACCATACAAACCAGCCCCTCGTCCATCATCATCATGGGGGCGGAGAAACCATACAAACCAGCACCCTCGTCCATCATCATCATGGGGGCGGAGAAACCATACAAACCAGCAGCCTCGTCCATCATCATCATGGGGGCGGAGAAACCATACAAACCAGCAGCCTCGTCCATCATCATCATGGGGGCGGAGAAACCATACAAACCAGCACCCTCGTCCATCATCATCATGGGGGCGGAGAAACCATACAAACCAGCAGCCTCATCCATCATCATCATGGGGGCGGAGAAACCATACAAACCAGCAGCCTCGTCCATCATCATCATGGGGGGCGGAGAAACCATACAAACCAGCAGCCTCGTCCATCATCATCATGGGGGCGGAGAAACCATACAAACCAGCAGCCTCGTCCATCATCATCATGGGGGGCGGAGAAACCATACAAACCAGCACCCTCATCCATCATCATCATGGGGGCGGAGAAACCATACAAACCAGCAGCCTCATCCATCATCATCATGGGGGCGGAGAAACCATACAAACCAGCAGCCTCATCCATCATCATCATGGGGGCGGAGAAACCATACAAACCAGCACCTCGTCCATCATCATCTATGGGGGCGGAGAAACCATACAAACCAGCAGCCTCATCCATCATCATCATGGGGGCGGAGAAACCATACAAACCAGCACCCTCGTCCATCATCATCATGGGGGCGGAGAAACCATACAAACCAGCAGCCTCGTCCATCATCATCATGGGGGCGGAGAAACCATACAAACCAGCAGCCTCATCCATCATCATCATGGGGGCGGAGAAACCATACAAACCAGCAGCCTCGTCCATCATCATCATGGGGGCGGAGAAACCATACAAACCAGCAGCCTCGTCCATCATCATCATGGGGGCGGAGAAACCATACAAACCAGCAGCCTCGTCCATCATCATCATGGGGGCGGAGAAACCATACAAACCAGCAGCCTCGTCCATCATCATCATGGGGGCGGAGAAACCATACAAACCAGCAGCCTCGTCCATCATCATCATGGGGGCGGAGAAACCATACAAACCAGCAGCCTCGTCCATCATCATCATGGGGGCGGAGAAACCATACAAACCAGCAGCCTCGTCCATCATCATCATGGGGGCGGAGAAACCATACAAACCAGCAGCCTCGTCCATCATCATCATGGGGGCGGAGAAACCATACAAACCAGCAGCCTCGTCCATCATCATCATGGGGGCGGAGAAACCATACAAACCAGCAGCCTCGTCCATCATCATCATGGGGGGCGGAGAAACCATACAAACCAGCAGCCTCGTCCATCATCATCATGGGGGCGGAGAAACCATACAAACCAGCAGCCTCGTCCATCATCATCATGGGGGCGGAGAAACCATACAAACCAGCAGCCTCGTCCATCATCATCATGGGGGCGGAGAAACCATACAAACCAGCACCCTCGTCCATCATCATCATGGGGGCGGAGAAACCATACAAACCAGCAGCCTCGTCCATCATCATCATGGGGGCGGAGAAACCATACAAACCAGCAGCCTCGTCCATCATCATCATGGGGGCGGAGAAACCATACAAACCAGCAGCCTCGTCCATCATCATCATGGGGGCGGAGAAAACCATACAAACCAGCAGCCTCGTCCATCATCATCATGGGGGCGGAGAAACCATACAAACCAGCAGCCTCGTCCATCATCATCATGGGGGCGGAGAAACATACAAACCAGCAGCCTCGTCCATCATCATCATGGGGGCGGAGAAACCATACAAACCAGCAGCCTCGTCCATCATCATCATGGGGGCGGAGAAACCATACAAACCAGCAGCCTCGTCCATCATCATCATGGGGGCGGAGAAACCATACAAACCAGCAGCCTCGTCCATCATCATCATGGGGGCGGAGAAACCATACAAACCAGCAGCCTCGTCCATCATCATGGGGGCGGAGAAACCATACAAACCAGCAGCCTCGTCCATCATCATCATGGGGGCGGAGAAACCATACAAACCAGCAGCCTCGTCCATCATCATCATGGGGGCGGAGAAACCATACAAACCAGCAGCCTCGTCCATCATCATCATGGGGGCGGAGAAACCATACAAACCAGCAGCCTCGTCCATCATCATCATGGGGGCGGAGAAACCATACAAACCAGCAGCCTCGTCCATCATCATCATGGGGGCGGAGAAACCATACAAACCAGCAGCCTCGTCCATCATCATCATGGGGGCGGAGAAACCATACAAACCAGCAGCCTCGTCCATCATCATCATGGGGGCGGAGAAACCATACAAACCAGCAGCCTCGTCCATCATCATCATGGGGGCGGAGAAACCATACAAACCAGCAGCCTCGTCCATCATCATCATGGGGGCGGAGAAACCATACAAACCAGCAGCCTCGTCCATCATCATCATGGGGGCGGAGAAACCATACAAACCAGCAGCCTCGTCCATCATCATCATGGGGGCGGAGAAACCATACAAACCAGCAGCCTCGTCCATCATCATCATGGGGGCGGAGAAACCATACAAACCAGCACCCTCATCCATCATCATCATGGGGGCGGAGAAACCATACAAACCAGCACCCTCGTCCATCATCATCATGGGGGCGGAGAAACCATACAAACCAGCAGCCTCGTCCATCATCATCATGGGGGCGGAGAAACCATACAAACCAGCAGCCTCGTCCATCATCATCATGGGGGCGGAGAAACCATACAAACCAGCAGCCTCATCCATCATCATCATGGGGGCGGAGAAACCATACAAACCAGCACCCTCGTCCATCATCATCATGGGGGCGGAGAAACCATACAAACTTTACGGAGATGCCGATTAACAAACACCCAGATCACTCCCCTCATCCCAGCTTCGACAAAAACACAACGTCACGTCTGATAAGTGTCGACTCTTCTGGTCGAAGTGCGCCTTCATCGACGACGAATGGATTGAAAGCGCGCATTCATCAAACGCTTGATGCCGGTGTGTTACGCTAAAAACTTGCAGCGCTCACGGTGATTAATGGTAAGCACGATGCTTTTATGCCGTTTTAATTTCAAAGCTATCGTGGTCCATCCGACGGAACAAGAGTCCCACCGCAGGGCACAGGAGTCCCACCACAGGGAACAGGAGCCCCACCACAGGGAACAGGAGTCCCACCACAGGGAACATGAGTCCGACAACAGGGAACATGAGTCCCACCACAGGGAACAGGAGTTCCACCACAGGGCACAGGAGTCCCACCACAGGGGATAGGAGTCCCACCACAGGGAACAAGAGTCCCACCACAGGGAACAGGAGTCCCACCACAAGGTACAGGAGTCCCACCACAGGGAACAGGAGCCCCACCACAGGGAACAGGAGTCTCACCGCAGGGAACAGGAGTCCCACCACAGGGAACATGAGTCCCACCACAGGGAAGAGGAATCAAACCACAGGGAACAGGAGTCCCACCACAGGGAACAGGAGTCCCACCACAGGGGATAGGAGTCCCACCACAGGGAACAGGAGTCCCACCACAGGGAACAGGAGTCTCACCACAGGGAACAGGAGTCCCACCACAGGGAACAGGAGTCCCACCACAGGGAACAGGAGTCCCACCACAGGGGATAGGAGTCCCACCACAGGGAACAAGAGTCCCACCACAGGGAACAAGAGTCCCACCACAGGGAACAGGAGTCCCACCACAGGGGATAGGAGTCCCACCACAGGGAACAAGAGTCCCACCACAGGGAACAAGAGTCCCACCACAGGGAACAGGAGTCCCACCACAGGGAACAAGAGTCCCACCACAGGGAACAAGAGTCCCACCACAGGGAACAAGAGTCCCACCACAGGGAACAGGAGTCCCACCACAAGGTACAGGAGTCCCACCACAGGGCACAGGAGTCCCACCAACGA
This sequence comes from Imbricaverruca yamaguchii, assembly GCA_034440575.1. NCBI lineage: Eukaryota > Metazoa > Arthropoda > Thecostraca > Neoverrucidae > Imbricaverruca > Imbricaverruca yamaguchii. Next base: position 394,915 of record JAOTOL010001385.1, read on the forward strand.
ACACAAGAGCCCCACCACACGATACAAACCCTGGAATAACTATGAGCAGTCCCCAGCAGCGGGACCCCATCGGCTTCAGCTAATGGGTGACGAAGGTGACCATTTGGCCCGTCTTGTCCGCACGCCGCCGAAAGCCAAATGGAAAACTTCATAATTATCTTGGCGCACGAGTGGCCTGCGTTCCTCCCAGTGGAGCCAGCAGCGGCAGCGCCGGACACCTTGTGAAGGTCGCCTCGTGAAGGTCAGCTTATCTGGGCTTCAGGGCACATCAACTGTAGTGGTCGCACAGTGGCCAAATCGCTGCAACTCGCTACAACCCATCTCGCTCTCGCACCTCCCGTCTCTCATCTCTCATCTCTCATCTCTCATCTCTCATCTCGTATCGCTCATCTCTCATCTCTAATTTGTCCGTTCTCCTTTCTCTTCTCACCTCGCATATCTTACCTCCTCTCGCATTTCGCACCTTGCATCTTGCATCTCGCATCTCTGCATCTCGCATCTCACATCTCGCATCTTTGCATCTTGCATCTCTGCATCTCGCACATCTGCATCAGGGGTGTCGATTTTTTAAAAACATTGGGGGGCCGAAGTCTACCGGACCCCCCTAACCAAAAACTTATCGGATTTCGCCCACTATATTTTCCGACCTCAGTAATTTTTATTTTTATTTGACGATGTGTATGTTTATGTTTTTCAACATCCTCGCCAACGGGAAAAATCGTCCAGTAACAGGTGAAATCAAGCAAAAGAGCAGTGCACCGTGCATGTCAACATAAAAACTATGAGTCGTAGCATGCGACTACAGTGTCATACAGCGTATTCGGGTCAATCGTCATCGTCATCGTCGACGTCATCGTCGACGTCATCGTCATCGTCATCGTCATCGTCATCGTCATCGTCATCGTCATCGTCATCGTCATCGTCATCGTCATCGTCATCGTCATCGTCATCGTCATCGTCATCGTCATCGTCATCGTCATCGTCATCGTCATCGTCATCGTCATCGTCATCGTCATCGTCATCGTCATCGTCATCGTCATCGTCATCGTCATCGTCATCGTCATCGTCATCGTCATCGTCATCGTCATCGTCATCGTCATCGTCATCGTCATCGTCATCGTCACCGTCATCGTCATCGTCATCGTCATCGTCATCGTCATCGTCATCGTCATCGTCATCGTCATCGTCATCGTCATCGTCATCGTCATCGTCAACGTCACCGTCACCCTCCCCTCACTCCAAACACCAGCAAACACACAACGGCTCAAATATAATATTTTTGCGCCTATATGCAGGTTAAAACACCGGCCTTGATGGAGCATCGGAGCACAGCCGGCCTGAGCTGTGATGACGATGAGTGAAGGTATTTCCTTGGTGCCTAACATTAGGGAGGGACTAAGCCAACGTTTTGGTGGGGTGAGTTCAGAGTCGGGAAGTCCACTATCTGTTACTTTACAATACAAAATATGCTGGTTAGCATCAACTAAGCTTTCTATGTAGCATGGTGTTTTTCTTCTTTCTTGCCTTAGCTTTCTTATCAGCATAAAAAGACCATAAGTTATTGGGGGCCAAATCAACATTGGTGGGGCCATGGCCCCCCACAAAAGGATACAAATTGACACCCCTGCTCTGCATATCAGATCTCGCATATCTGCATCTCACATTTTTGCATCTCGCATCTCTGTATCTCGCATCTCTACATATCAGATCTAGCAACTTTGAATCTCGCATCTCTGCATCTCGCATATCTGCATCTCGCATCTCTGCATCTCACGTCTCTGCATCTCTGCATCTGGCATCTCTGCATCTGGCACCGGAGCCCGTCAGGTCTGGCCAGCGTGGCGGGACTCCGGCTGGGCGCGCGCCGCCGCATTCTGAAGAGTAATCCGGCAAAGGAGCAGCGGCGAGCTCCTCGCTAAGTTCATAACCATATTCATATGCATACGCGTCAGTTACCGGCGCGACGGCAGCTGGCCACGTGGTGAGGCCCAGTGTGACGGATGACAGCCCGCCCGTCACACTCCGCAGTCGCCGTGACAGACCATTCGTGAAACAGGGAGAAATGAGCAGCTGCCTGAACACTGAATCTGTGTCTCTTCCAAAGAAGCATCGACACCGTGCTTCTTGATTGGTCTTCATGACGTCGTAATGTCTACTTTCTAGCAGTATCTCGTTGATGTGTATCATGCTTACACTCACCATTGTGGATCGTGATGCATTTACATCTGTGGTACGATTGAGAACATTGTTTAACATACTCCCAGGCACCCATGACCTGGCCTGTCATACAATATAGGTCGGTAAGAAAAAGTATTTTGTGTATTTATCTCCAAAATAGTGAATCATAAATCAGCTCTCTGGCAACAAGCGAAAAAGGTGCACGTATGAATACGCCGTCGGATAAAAGTTGTGTTCAAAGAATGTGTTCGGCGGCGTCGCTTCCATAACAAATTTCGAAATTTGACCATGCTCACTCGGACACCTCACACCCGACGAAAAACTATTATTTCAACACGCACTCACGTTGGGGGAACTGTGGAATGGAATGGAATGTGGCGGTTTGTGACTTTACGACGCACTCAGCAG